>CM053791.1:339889167-340211667 GCA_028749045.1 Cupressus sempervirens
ATTGAAATATCTATGAAAAACAAGATTGAAATCCATTATGGAGAAACAAGAATTTAGAAAGTGAATTTGTGAGTGGAGTTTGAAAAAAACATGAAAAGATTATATTTGAACAAATTCAATTTGGTTGATCATATTTTCTCTATCATATTTAATGTAAAAAAGTTTTTAAAACATTATATATAAATTGATTACCACAATAATAAGAATTACTGTGATAATTTTTATTATGTTTTGTATATGGTAGGGGGGTAATTTTTTTATTATATATATATATATATATATATATATATATATATATATATATATATGGGGTGGGGGCCACCACCCACTCCCCTCCTCCTTTAGCTTTCATGTGTCAACCATGGCTGTCATGGTAGTTGAAGCTACCACATGCAGCGTAGGCTGTCAAGGTAGCCTGACCGCTATGGTAGTTTTAAAGGCCGCATGCAATGACCTCCCCTTAGTTAAAAGTTTTTAATAACTGATTTTTTTATTATTATTAAAAATTTAAATATTTTTAAAATTAAATTTTAATTAATATTATTTTGTATGAAGTTTATTTATATTTATATTTTAATTAAAGATTAATATAGTTAAATTTATTTTTTATTAATTAAATTTAGTTTGTTAAGATTTAATTACTTTTTAATATAAATACATTCAAATATTGAATAATATTAAGGATAATTTTTTCATATATATTAAATATGTTTGTAAATTATAAATGGTGTTGTTTTCATATTACTGATGTAATTTTTATTGCTATTACTTCGAGTAATAAGTAATAACTATATTATAATTAGTAACAACATAGTTTATTAAGAAAAAATAGTTTTACTAACAATAGGTTCTTAAACTACAAAACTAATAATTGTATTATGACCAAACCAACTTGGGAAATTATATCTACTAGGAAATGTTTGCGAATAAAAACTTCGATCGAACTTTAGGGAAATTATATCAAAAAATTACATGGCTAAAAACTACACGTGTTTTAAGTTTCTTTCATGATTTTTTTTTTTGGTGATGGTTTGTTTTGAGAAACCTTGTAGTCAACCAAAATAGAAATGTTTACTAAAAGCGAGGAGTTTTGAGTTTTGTCCTCCAATGACTTATTTCAAGATTGTGTTTACATGTGTTCTTTGATGGAATCTAGTTCTTTGTGTCAGCTCACGTGTTGTGATTCTTTTGATGTAACCTTTGAGGTTTTGATTTATGATCTATTTTCAATTCTAGTTGCTTGTACAAAACTGATATGATTATGGTGATTTTATGATATGCGTTTCTATGAGCTTAGGGTAGGTTATCTATGTGTATGTTGGGAACTGGCTTGCAATGGGGGATGGATCCCTAAAGAGGCTGTTAGGGTAACTCGTTGTAAGTAGTGTCAATAAGTGATAAAATTTTCATTAATGAGGTTAAAATGAATTAACAAGAGTCTATTTGTTACCTCGCCCATGCCTTGAGTGCTAACATAGGCTAGGATGGGAGTAAAGAGGATTCTTGGTTGCAACCTTGCCTCATCAGTATACCCTATTTGTAAGAAAGGATATTGATGCCACATAGAGTCACTAAGGGGTTAGATTCCTAAGAGACTACCAAGGTAACCTTAGAGATGACTTGTGTGATGACACTTATCCATATGCATATTAGGTTTCCTACATGTCTTATTTGCCTATGAAATTAGATGTTACCTTACATACTTAGAACTTTTCCATAGAATACTTTCAAGATTCCTCAGCTTAGATTCATGTTGTAAATTTTATATCGCTATTTGTTTGGCACTTGAGATTATCTCCTCATCACAGTGGGAGTGGGGCCACTTAAGTTCCATAAGGTCGGGTGGTAGTGATCCTTTTGCCTTGAGATCCAACAACTGGACACTGATGTTGGATGTACCTTGTTGTAGATGATTCATTCTTCTTATTTTATGACTATGTGTATGGTCATATTTGGTATTTGTTCTTCAATTACTTGAGATCCTTCGGTATGTTGTATCTTATCATGATGTATATTCTTTTAGCATTTCATACCCTACAGTATGTGCAGGGGATGAGTATGCAGTTTGATTATGCCACATGGCATCTTATGTACTTGTATATTCTTTCATGTGATTTTGTACATGTGGGTATTCTATGACACAAACTTTGTTTATTTATGGAATTCAAAATTAATAAAACTTATATGTGTGATTCAATGTTATGGAGCCCTTGAGATATTTAATAGTATTGTAGTGCTTATGTATACATGTGATGTGTATTTGAGTATTTTCTTTCACTATCTTTGTGTTGATTTAATCTAAAAACAAAATTACTTAGCAAACTTAGCAACATTGTAGGTTAATTTCTCTTGGGTTCCCTAGTGGGGCTTCACACTTGACATACAATGACAATAGATCTAGTTATACAATTTTTTTAGAGGAAGGTAGCTTAAACTACATATTTGAGGAAAAATAGTTAGACAAAATTGCAAACCTGATTAGCGAAATCTGTCAGCGAAGAAATAAGTTAGTTAAGAGGTTAGATCTTGGTGAGGTTATATTCCTCTTTTCTCAATGTGTGTGATACCATGTACATCCCATAAACTACTTTGGCCTATGGACATTATTAAAATCATTCATTCATTCATTCATTCATTTTTAAGCTAATAGGCTTATTACACACAAGACATTCATTGAAATGTTCTAATCTTTTGGTGGTTTCTTATGCCAAGAAAGAGTGTTGTGAATGGTTTAGTTCAATATTTATTTGGTTGGATCCATCCTCAAGATAACATCTCCATATTTGAAGTAATTCATTGTTGAACATGGGCACACAAATCAAAACATTTTTGCTGATTTAAATTTGATAAAGAATACTTCAAGATTCATGTGAGTGATGTAATATGCTCTACCAACATGGATTATTGGGTTAAGGTTCATCATTATCTTTAGATTTAAAAAATATATATTAATGGATTTTGGGACTAACATAAAGGTAAAATTGGCTACCAAGTGTGTTAAGAAAAGTCAACCAATCTATTAGATAAAATTTCCTCCTTTAATCATACACCTGGTTTGTGGGGTTCCTTTTTAGATTTGGGAAAAAAATCAAGAGTGGATTCATGATTGGAAAATAGAATGAAGTACAATAGCTGGAATAGAGTACTAAAAAATAGAGAATCCAATTAGCTTACTTTATAAATTAGAGAAGCCTTATGTTCCTATCCACAAATTTTTACTATTGTTGGTCAGTGATGCATATGCTTCATTCTTAATTTTTCTTGAAGTGAATTGAATGATTGTCTTAGTATCACTATTTAATAAAATTGTCTCCAATGAAGTTTTTGGGTGGAGAGTTCTTGCAGCTACATTTTTTTGTTGCAAAAAAGGAAACAAAATAGATTTCTAAGAAAATGATATTAGATGTCTATGTAAATGTATTAGTGAATCAAAGTTTTATGTCATCCATTGACAACAAATCATAATGTAATAGCATCGATAAATTGTTATTATATGAATCCACTAAATAATTGTTTATTTTCATACTCGTCAAAATAGTAATGAAAAATATCTGGACCAAAAATCCTTAGTGCATTTTTAGGTGTTCAACTTTCATTCTTACTATTTTGAAGGGATTCGTTATTATTCAAGATTGTTTACAAAAGATATTGGTGACAATGTCTATATATGAATCAACATCTATTTTTTATTATATTTTTTAAATTTATTGAAAATATGGACATTGCATTCTATTTATTTTGATTTATAAATTAAATTAACAAATTTGATTGATCTTCACCAAAAATAATAATACTAAATATAAAATTCCTATAATAAGGCAAATAGAAAATCATAAGAGAAAGAAAATATTGAAGAAGTACAATTTATCTTGAAGGATTCCTTTTGTGTTTTACATGTATAAGTTTTTCCCATATATTGGAAAACTTGTGTTTTGGGTTTAGGGATTTAATTATAGAATAATTAAAAATAAAACTTCCAAAAATCTCATGTTAGGCCTATAGGTTGAAATAGAAAATATAGGAAGGATATTAGTTGCAATTTGTTTAGAATTATTTGATTTGAGGCTTTATTAAATGTACATTTAACATCTCTTGGAGGACTATGAACTTTGTATTTTGATTCCCTTCAAATTTTCATTACATTTCAAGATACAGATGCCTCATCTAGAAATTATTATTAGTTGGCATATTTTCAAATCTTGTATTGCAAAAAACCTCAATCATGATATTTGATGCCTTATGAATGTTCTTAATTCTTTGGGATTTGAACTTTGTATTTTGATACCCTTCAAATTTTCATTACATTTCAAGATGTCAATGGCTCATATAGAAATGATTATTATTGGCATGTTGTCAAATCTCAAATTGCACAAAAAACTCAATCGTGATATTTCATGCCTTGTGAATGTTCTTAACTCTCTAGGATTGGAATGTGCGACGAGTCTTTTTAAGACTAGAGATCTTTAGTTATGGTTATGATATTTTTTCTCCTTTTTGTTTCAAAATAAAGTCTAGTTGCACTTAACATGTAGACACAAAAAAGAAGAAGAAGAAGATGATGACCAACATGTTGACCTTGATTATTATTACATGTGTACTAATTAGGTGTCCTCCTTGATGAACAACGATTCCTTATTTGTTAAGCTCAATTTTAATTCCCAAGTTAATGATTAAGGGACATTTGCATATTTTTAATGTTTGCATATCAATTAATTTTATTTGAATAAAATGGCAACTTTCTAGTATCATAAATAATATAGAATATGACCTCATAACTATACACAATGGAACAATTAAACAAAACCAAAAACAATCCCAATTCAAATCATATGATAACAAAACACACAAGTTCATTCCAATTTCAAAATAGAAGATACATTGCACTTCTAATTCTTTTTCAAATGCATAAAAAAAATTGAACATGAAGACTCACATTCGATACCTAACGTTCTACAAGTAAAATTGAAAAGTAAAGATGAAAAGGAGAATTTATAAGGAAATTGAATACAAAAAAAATATTCAAACACATAGCAACAACCTTACTTGGGAAATTAAATTTCAAATAATATCTCCTTCCCCTCAAATCAAATCAAGCAGACCATAACAAAACATTTGATCGAACTATTCATTCCAAAGCTTTCCGTAAACTAAATTAAACAAAATCCACAATCATATTTGTAAAGAGTTTTTTGAAAGAATGCACTTGAAAAATTCATTCAAATTCCCACCAAACAATAATGAAGAGACTAAATAAAACTTGAAAAGTTATTAACATAGGATAACAAAACATGCAAGTTCATTCCAATTTCAAAATAGAAGATACATTGCACTTCTAATTCTTTTTCAAATGCATAAAAAAAATCGAACATAAAGACTCACATTCGATACCTAACGTTCTACAAGTAAAATTGAAAAGTAAAGATGAAAAGGGGAATTTATAAGGAAATTGAATACAAAAAAATCTTCAAACACATAGCAACAACCTTACTTGGGAAATTAAATTTCAAATAATATCTCCTTCCTCTCAAATCAAATCAAGCAGACCATAACAAAACATTTGATCGAACTATTCATTCCAAAGCTTTTCGTAAACTAAATTAAACAAAATCCACAATCATATTTGTAAAGAGTTTTTTGAAAGAGTGCACTTGAAAAATTCGTTCAAATTCCCACCAAACAATAATGAAGAGACTAAATAAAACTTAAAAAGTTATTAAAAGCATACATATTATGCACATAAAAAATAAACTAAAAATACATCACGTATGAGTTAAGCCATAATTAAATTATATTAGGAAAGATAATTATATTTTTGAATAATTTAAATAATCAATAAATTAAATAACTCAACATTATGTGTTGGGAGCTTGTCTGCTAATAAAAGGAAGGGTAAGAAGGTGAATTATGAGATGGAGACAGAATTTGATGAGGATCTTGAGGAGGTTATAGGGAAGAAAATAAAAGGCAAAATAGGTATTGTTATCAGAACCAAGGCAAAGAAGACTGACAGAGTTATGAACATTCCCTCAAATGATGAGCCTCTAATAAAAAAGGAGTTGAGAGGTAAGAAAGTTCTATCTCAAGGGAAGGCTAAGGACAAAGGCATCAATGAGGTGGACATTGAAAGAGACACTATGGATATGGATGAGGAAAACCCAAATTAGAGCAAGGACCATGATGAATAGGGGTATATAAAGGGAATCCTTGGAAACTCGAGCATGATGAAAAGGGATATCAGTAGTATGAAGGAATAAATGCAAGATATCAGGAGGGATTTTGATCACTAAGTAGGACTACCAGATGCGAGAAGACTCTTGGTCAACATTTGGATAGACTATCTGATGCTATTGGAAATGCAAAATAAGTAAAGAATTTAACAAAGAGAGTTCCACCTCTGGAAGCAAAGAAAAAAGCTATGGAACAAATGATGAAGGATATGTAGAAAAAGATGGATGTCATGGGAAACAGAGTTGAGAACACTGAGAATGCGGTAAAAAAACTTGCAGACTAGAGTTGCTTTATATTGAAGACTGTAGCGGATAACATTAAAACTTTGTTGGACAAACTGGAACATGGGAGAATTCAAGGTTTTAAGGATATGAAAGAGGATTAAGGCCCCAGTAAATGCACCAGGGATAATTCAAAGAAGACAAAGGTTATGGAAGACAAAGAAATTGATGAGCTGAAGGCCTCTGCTATGAAGATGAATATCATTGTAGATCAGGCTATTGATTCACTGAAGACCTTATAGTTGTCCTAGTGCTATCTTTTCCTATTTTTTGTATTAAGGCTTCTTGTCTTAGTTTGTTTTATTTTTTGGTGTTGATACACAGTTTCTTGTGGCCTTTCTTAGCTTATTCTGTTTAGGTCCTTCAAAACCTATTTTTACTTAATCAAAATATTGTGTCCTATAAAATAAACCATAAACAATCTATGATAAAATTCATCAAGTTACAAGCAATCACTAAACAACATAAAAGCTAAAGAACAAATGACATCCTTACACGCTGACTACAAGCAAAAAGATCAAGAAGAAACCAAATTTTTCTGCCCAACAATATGAAGAGGTGACTCAAGGTATAATCATGAATAATCAATACCAATCAATGAAGGGGAATCAAAATATTGTATGGGTCTCATGAATGAGTAATATGATATCCTCCCTTTTCACACAAACACATCCTATAGGAACAAAATAAATAAGAAAAACATAATCACCATAATAGATCATGAAGAAGCCTAAATAATGATCTTGTAACATAGAACATCAAATGTCTTTATGATTAGTCTTGAAGGAAATCACCATGACTAATCCATCACACACACATAACCATCCACTATGAAGTACATGAAAATACACAAAGGACTATTACAATTGAATTGCCCCTTAAACATATACATCATTTTGAAGAGCGAAATTTTTTTTTTCATTGAAGAGAATGAAGATATATTACAATTTAGTTTACTACTAAAGATGAGATGGGACTAGTATTAAATTTGTAAGAAAAGCCTAATAGATATGTAGTGCATCTATCAAGAAGCCTCCATAAACTAATCCCAATGTTTAATTTATTTCAATTGTTCAATATATATGCTTTAAAATTTTGCAATGATATAAATGACACCATTATAAAAGAGAACTTACACACTACCCATGTCCCTTCATTTATATCAATCTCACTCACACATATAGACCCTCCTTTCTCCCTCCTTATCTCTATTTTATCCTATCTCTTGCCCCTCTCTCCCCAACCCCTTCTACCTCTCATCTCTATCTACACAAACATTTATTTGCATAACCCCTCATACATATTTATCTTTCTATCTATTCATATGCCACCCCCCGGGCACCCCCCACCCCCCTTCATATCTCTCTCTCTTATGACACACTCTTCCCCTATTTTCACTCCTTATTTCTATGCCTATCAAAAATTTTACCTTCCATCTCTCTTCCCTCTTTCTATTATTCATCTTACTCAATCTCCCACTACCTCTCTCTACCTTGTTCTCCTCATCTCTCCCTATTCCTCAAACTATCATTTTCTATATTAAATGGACAACCCATCTTTTTGAAACAACAATTTTACCTAGGATAATGCATTTTTTTATATTAGTTATCTTCTAGACACATAGGACTTTTCATCTTATTTTAGCACATGGTGTTAAAAAAATTCACTCGAGGTGGAATTACTTATCATCTCATACCTCTTTTCTATGTAGATCCACCTATTTATCCTATAACATTATTAGTGGGTCTCATTTACAAGATATAACACACAATAAAGATCTATATTCCAACACTTGGCATTTGTTGCATTAATTTACTATTGAAGATAAGTTACAATATATCAATATTTTGATCTTTGTTATAACAAAACTAAATGGTACCAACACTTTTGGGTCACAAGAATTCATCAAGCTTGAATGCTTTCTTGTCTTCATTTTATGAGTACCAATGTTTAGCTAATAAAATAAATAAAACAATACTAATTTCCTCAAAATTAAGTTGATTGTTTTATTCAAAATGATTTGTGGACTTAAAATGTTCTTAGAGCACACTCCCTTCCTTCTCTCATAACCACATGTTTAAACAAGTTCTCCCTCAACTATGTAATTCCTTATCTAAGAAAAATAATAACAAACATGGCACGAGTCTCATATTTAAAAAAGTCCATGTAGTGCACTTAAAGTTTTAGCAAAGTATAATAAAGATGAGAATCTACCTTGTAAAAGAATATATTCTTTATTTATGAGCTAGATACTTTCACCATTTCCTTAAACAAGCTTAAGGTTAGGGTGAATTAAATAAGCATAAAAATATCAATTTTTAATCTTCTGCAAGTCAGAGAAAATTAGAATGAAAAAAATATATAGACTGTGTTTTTATGACATGTATTAAGAACCTTTTCTTTTTTCTGTTGTTAGTATTATTTAGTGAAAGGAAGTTTTAAGATAGAAAATTTGAATTCAAGCTTAGTTGATATTTTTTGTGTTTTATGTGGAGGGAGACACACGCGCACACACACACACACACACACACACACATTTAAAAAATGAGATTATATAATTATGGTATGTTTATATTAGTCATATTCTAAGGGATTTTGTGTTTTTATAGAAACTTACTTGTGTTACTATCTTTTGCTTTAGAAGTAGTTTATTAGGTTCTTTAGATATTTAGTTTTAACTTCAATAATTAAAAAATGATCGATCTTAGAGTACATATATCCTACATAAATATTTGGAAACAATATAATTTGATTGACGAATTAGAAAATATTAATCATGGTTGTAACATTCTAATATAAATTATCAAGTCAGTGACAATAGAGTAAATTGCTCTAAAACAAAAAAAAATTGAAATGTAACACTATAAAAATTTAATGTTAGCACACCCATCTTAAAATATTTATATTAATAAATATGCTATGCATGCAAGTTTACATGTAAACACAACTCTAATCACCCTTCCCATTACCCTAATACATATAGGAACAACTATTTGCACATTCTGGAAAAATGATAATTTTTACCTTTAAACATTTACATTCCAAAAACAAGTGATGTAGTCTTGAACTATAGAAATGATGAATTAGCAAGATTAACTCACAACAACAACATTCCTTCCAAAGCATTAGAGAAGTAGAGAAGAGTTGGGGAAATAGAATTGAAGGAACAATTGTAGTTTCCAATCAACATACATAGATCATAAGATATCTAAGAGCATATAAATGAATAACAAATCATTGACATCAATTACATTAGTTAAGCACTTTGAATGGTGTACAAATACATTGGGAGTTAGTGTGCTATATCAATTCAATACTTGACATCAAATTCCATAACTACCTCTTACCTTCACCAATAATAATTAGGCACTTAATTATCTGTCAAATATTGCACCATTAATTTTGCGAGAATACAACATCACTATCACTATAAAATACTCATAATTATATCGTATAAAAGCAGACATTTAAGCTATCAAAAGTTGTTTATTCAATCAATTCTAACCACTTAGCAAGCAACAATTAGTATATACAATAATGACTTCATGGGTAAAGCATAAATATTTAATTTTTTTCCATGAAGAGCAATCAAGTATATTAATCATTAATATAGAACACAAGTTGTATACTAAATGATTAACACAACGTTATTAAGCCATTGGGATACAAAATCGGTGGAATTCCGAGATTATCTCCATCATTTGTTATTACAATAATATTTTTATAGGATTATGATGTTTGCAATAAGCACATTGTTACAATACAAATTCTTTTAAAGGGTACAAGCATTATTAATCTCTTACAAGAAAGTTTGATAAATCAACCCCAAATATCATAAGGCGGGATAAGGAAAATTATAAGAGAGGGGGAGAGAAGGGAGGATAAGGTAAACATATTAAAGTAAGATGGGAGGAAGAGATAGTGATAATGAGATAGATCCAAATCTTAATTATTGATTTCTAAAAGCTAGGCTTTTCATTGAGAGAGGGGGTGAGAAGAGAGAAATAAAGACCTATACAAATATCACAATATCAATATTTTATATACATTTTTAGTTCCTGCCAAGGTAGGAATACATATGCATTCATGTCAATCCAAATATGACATTAACACTAATCAATCAAACCCAGGAATTTAAAAGATTATATGAGGTTTCAAATGTTTATATCTTTTTCTAATTTTTCAGTATCTTATAAATCATATTTTTCATCCATTCTATTGGTCCATACTATTTTTGTTGGGGAAGAAAATTATTTTTCTTCAACAAAAAATACATTTTTTTTCTAACAACTTCATCTTGCATTAATGAATGTATTAATTATAACTTTATCTTTTCCACATTTGTGACAAGTTGATAAGATTTTATTTTTTCAAATCATTTTATCTTCCACCTCACACAACATGTCTAATCAATATTAATTATCACAATCTATTAAATATTTTTAATTTCTTATTTTAAATATATTTATTATTAATTTTACATTGATGTTTATTTTTCACTATTTGATATAACTTGTTCCTAAAACTTCATGTAATGCATAAGTTCAAATTATGCTTATATATATAACTAATAAATATGTCTTTTTAACATAATTTCAATATGTTATATCTTTATATTTGAATTTCTAATTTTTTAAAAACTTTGCTTTTTTAATAAAAGTGGTTAAATTATTACTATTATTTTACTTTTATAAAAATAAATTAAACAATATTATTTTTTAATTATATTTTATAATATTGTTTGTAATATGTATAATTGATAAGTGTTACAATTTTTAAATTATAGTATTTTTTATTATTAATACTTTTTATTTAAACAATTTATCATTTAGTTTAAATACATTTAAAACTTATATATATATATATTAATATTAAATTAATATTTATATTTTATATCAAAAAACATACTAAAGAAATAACCATAAAATAGAAATAATTCAATTCTAAAAGATATTTAAATTATTATTAGGTTTTTATAAACTATGTATTAAAATTAAATAGTTATATTTTATTTCTTATTTATTACATCATATTTATTCATCAATATCAAATTTATATGTATTACATATATTTATTATTTATAAATGTACATAATAAATTATATAGATATTATTTCATAATTAAAAATTACTTAATTTTATTAAAAATTTGGAAATACAAAATATTAAATAGTAAACCTTCTCTAATTGTGTAAAATTAAACAATTAGTTTTACTTATAAAATATCTTTATATTTCAATACATTTCATTTTTTCTTATAGAAATATGAGTTTTAATATAAAAATTAAATTCTTAGTTTTATTAATTAAAATATAATTTTATTTTTTATTTTTATTTTTGCTCGGTAAACGGCCGAAGCCATGATTAATTTTATTAGATTGAAAACAAAATTTACATATAGTTCCCCCATTCTAACTGGCACAGTTAGGAAAGAACGTGGAAAGAAAACCTCTTGTCTTGCCCGGGACCTCAGTCCTATATTATACATTCATAAAAGGGGCATAAACTAGTAATTACATCAATCTGGAGTTTACAACAGTTTAATTGTCTATTTGATGAGGTTCCAAATTGGCGAAAAGATAATCTACATATGATCTAAATTCACCACCATCAACATATGTTAAGGATAAACCAAAAATAACAAATCTCAAAAGGGAACCAAGGGGAGTCATCTCAACATAATAAATGAAATCATAATAAAGATAATAAGATGGATTAAATCTGTTATAATTATTAATTGTTCTGTCGTTAGTTCAATTATATTGATTTACAATTAACTCAATTATATTTACATTTATGAAGTTTTGATTATAGAGCATGTGGGGACCGAAGTTCTTATATCTAAACATTATTAATTTTCATGCACAATATTAGAGATGGTTTAAACAAAATTAAGATGCCAAAGTTAAAACAGTTATCTATAACCCAGGGGGAGCAAACCAAGAGCAAGTCACAAGCATCTACGAAGATGTGTTGATTCTACCATTGTCAACACTGATAAACATTAAGTTTTTTAATACAAATTGGCATAAAGCTCTGAATAGTTGGCGGGTCTATACCAAAATTAATACTGGAACATGATCAGAAGTGCCAAAATGTAAGAACCAAAACCATTACCAGAAAAGGGGTTGAGCAATAGCTAAAAATGATTTTCATTCATATATATTAAAGTTTACAGTAACATTTGTATCCAATTGAAAAGGACACTAAATTAACAGAAGTCTAGTTGACTGTTACGTCCTAATTATAGTTAGAACGACTTATATACAGAGGTGTTCTTGCTAAAAATAAAGCTTTGCATGCCAAAATTTTGGGTCAGATTCTTATACAAAATGACCCAAGAGCTATTTCAGTCATTCTTTTTTGAAAACCATTATGATTTTCAAAGCTTCGTGCATAGTGGTTGCCTTGGATCCTAGCGGGAATTCGTAGGTTGACCTACCCCTGCTTGTTTTGTCATAGTTTGGAAGACAAAATTCCACATCCTCCATGTTGTTGAAGTCCACATCTAGGTGTATATAGGCATCAAACACCCTCAAGTAATTGGTTAACCAGACCCTTCCTGGATCTTCAATGATTCCCCTCCATCTTAGCAGAAAATTGATACTCAACTCCATTCACGGCCATTCGTTAAAAAATTAGATATTATCCCTAATTACCATGCAAAGGCGTCTCAAGCTCCTTCCCATTTCTGGGTTTTTAACTTCAAATTCCATGTATGCCTCTGGGAGAGGAATGTGAAGCTGAGCATCAATGTTCGCGACTACTAGCTCTGGCCCCACTAACCAACAAGGGTCAAAAATATTGTAGGTAATCCTAATAATGTCCCATTTTCCAATCCCTACCCGAACCAAGCATCCTACCCAAAGCTCTACTACATCACTGTTAGTCCTCCATGAGTAATCATATTTTAAAACTCCTTCTCCTAAAGCTCGACTGACAACTATATGACTCATATCATCTATTGGCCTAGCCCATAGAATGCCATGGTGCGATTTTCGTATGTATGAAATATAAAAATGTTAGAATCCATAGCACCCAGACTTTAACCTTGCCTATTTTACTGCTAAAACCTAATGCGGGCTGAAGAGTGCTACAAAATAGCCCCGAAATTACTGATAAATAGTTGAGGTCGAAAATTCGAGATGCCTCATAATGAGGAAGGCATAGAAATGATTAATGTTGCTCCTCACAAAATCATCATATTGAAAGGATATCGTAGCTTAAGTGAAAGATTACCCACAAGATGATACTCTGGCCAAAACATATGAGATCACTATAATGTGTCGGAGTTAGAAAGAAAAATGATTATTTTTGCTTTTTCGAGGGTTAATATTAATGATTGTATGTTAAAGTATTAAAACCATCAATTCCAAGATTGGCTAATGTATCGGCCTCCTTGTTGCCTTCTCTAAAAATGTGTTTAAATCTCGTTTCTTCAAATGCCGACAAAGATTTAATAATGGCTTCTAATTTGGAATTTAATACCCAATTTGGGGTAACTCCTTTCTGAAGAGTGTTGATAATAATTTGTGAGTCCCCTTCTATAATAAGTTTTTTAATATTAAGTTTAATACATAGGTTTATACCTTCTTCTACGGCTTCGAGTTCAGCTATATTATTAGATGCCATGTCTATTGACTTTGATATTTTAATGATCCATTCACCTAAATCATCCCTTATGATACCTCTAATTCTTGCTTTACTGGGATTTCCTCTAGAAGCCCCATCAAAATTCAATTTCTTCCAACCAGGTGGGGGAGGCTCCCATTTGCAAGACAGTCTAGCAAGGTCATTCTTCTTCTTATAATAAAGGGGGGGGGGGGGGGGGGTGTGGTTGATTAATAATGACCATCATTTTTTAATTTCAGCATACCAATCAGAGAAAGATCCCTCTTCTCTAGGTCTCTTTCTAAGATCACTATTCATTACTTCCGAGATTGCTACTTCTATTTTCGAAAATAGGGCTTGTTTTGAAAAGTATTGATCTGAGAAGATTCAACAATTATGTTCTTTCCAAATTTCCCAAAGAGCTATAGCCAGGGATATGTTCCATAGTTTGCCATAGATTTTCTTTGGATCCTCTTTGGGCCAGCCCATCAAATGATCTTCCCAATTACCTGCTAACGGGGAAGACCAATTCAATTTACTTTGAAGCCATCTCCAACATTCCTGAGAAAATTTGCATGAGAATAAGATGTATTCTACATTTTCTTCCTCTTCTTTATAGAGGGAACACCTAGATGGCCCTTCAAATCCCATTTTTCGAATCCTATCTTATGTTAGAATTTTCTTGTGCATGGCGATCCAGAGGAACATTCCTGCTTTAGGAAGACGTGCTGGATCCCAACATAGGTTCAAAGGTAGGGAGCTAACTTCCCATTGCTGTGAGTTTGTGATCATCCTGTATCCTTCTCTGACTTTATAGATTCCATCCTTTGATGTTTCCCATAATAGCTTATCCTCCCTGCCTTTAATTGTAATAGTTCGAGGTTTTAATAATGATTCCATTTTATCCTTTTCCTCTTGATTGATATCACATTCAGAGAGTGATTTCCATTTCCATAACTTACCTATATCTGATTCAGTTTTCTCTATATAATCTTTTACTTTTGTACCCCATACTGTTTTAAGATGTGATATTGTTTTAGGAGAGAAATTTGAATTAATCAAAGGAGGGTTCCCATTTTAGGAGTTTTCCCAGAATAATGCTTCATCTTCGTTCCCTATATCTCGTGTGAGGTATTTGGAAATTAGGCTTCGATTATTCAAAAGAAAGTTCCAACCTATTGATCCTTTGGGGGGAGAATTAATTCTGAATAATGAAGTTTTATCTAGTGGATTTAGATATTTATTGTATAAGATTTTTGCCCACTTCCTATCTCTTTCTTGATAAAGTCTCTAGACTTGTTTGGCTCCTAAAGCTTCGTTCTGCCATTCCAGATTCTTAATACCTAATCCATCATATTCTTTTGGTTTGCAGATTTTGTTCTAGCTAATTAGTGCAATTTTTTTCTTGTCCTCCAATCCTTTCCAAAAGAAATTGCGTAGTTTGCTTTCCAATTTAGAATTAATGTGTTTGGGTAGGTGAGAATAGGACATTTGGTATGAAGGGATAGCTGTCAGAACTGCTTTAATCTTTGCAGCTCTCCCTGCCTTTATTGACCATCTTCCTTTCCATGATTCAGTTTGAGAATCAATTTTCCTGAGTATATGCTCCCAGCCAGGATTAGTTTGCTTATTCTTATCTAGGTGAATCCCTAAATATCTGAATGGAAATTTGCCTTTTCTAAATCCTATTTTTTGACAGACTTGGTCTTCAACTTCATTATCAGTATTTAGAAAGAAAATTTTTGATTTCTCAGTGTTGATCATTTGCCCAGATGCCTTTGTATATGTGTTTAAAATATATTGCATATGGTCAGCCTCTTCAATCATACTCATTCCAGCTAGAATTGTGTCATCAGCAAATTGTTGATGGGTGGTATTTTCAACTTCGTTTGTGACTTTCATCCCAATGATTTTATTCTCTTCTTGCGCTACTTTAATTTCCCTCCCGAATGCTTCTGCTATAATAATAAATAGGAAAGGGGATATAGGGTCTCCTTGTTTGACACCCCTTGAGATATTAAAGAAGCCTTCCGAGGTACCGTTGATAAGAATCGAGATTTTGGGGGTTGAAATACATTGGAAAATAATGTTAATCCATAATTTGGAGAAGCCAAATACCTCTAAGTTTTTACAAAGAAATCTCCAACTACCTTGTTATATGCCTTTTGTATATCAAGTTTTAGTAACATGCTAGCTTCTTTATTTTTTAATGTTGAATGGATAGTTTCCTGTATAATTGAGATACCATCTAGAATAGATCTGCCAAGGACGAATCCTATTTGTTCTTCTGAGATGAGTTTAGGCAGGAAGTTTTTGAGTCTATTGGCTAGAATTTTCGAGAATACTTTATATATAGTATTACATAATGCGATAGGCCTAAAATCTCCAGGTGTTGTGCTTTCATGCTTTTTAGGGATAAGGGTTAAGAACGTATGATTAATTTTAGTTAATATGGATCCACTATTACAAGTTGCTTCTAAGGCTTTCCACAAATCCACACCTATTATATCCCAGCATTTTTGAAAGAAGAATGCTTGAAAGCCATCTGGACCCAAGGATTTATCCAGATTCATACTAAAGAGTGCAATTTTAACCTCGATAAGAGTAAAAGGTTCGCTAAGGAATCTATTATCCTCCTTATTGATCAACTTGGGAATGTGTTTCAACATTTCATCTTGGGCAAGTTTATTTGATGAGCCAAAGTTATTAAACGTGTCATAAAAGTTTTCTATAAAAGTTTCAACAATTTTGACCGGATTTTCCGTTTGCTCCCCCTTTGGGTTTCTAATTTTCGTAATATTAATATAATTTCTATTGTGAATAGTACTATTATGAAATTTTTTTGTGTTGCGATCTCCTTCTAGGAGCCATTTTTCTCTAGATTTCTGCCTCCTAAACATTCCTTCTTTTTCTAGGATCTCTTCATATTTCAAGAGATATTCTTTCTCTAGTTGATAAGATTCATTATTCATTCCTTTTATTATAATCTCCTTGTTTAATTTACTGATTTTATCTTCAATGTCTAACTTTTCTTTGAAAATGTTTTTAAAATGTATCTTGTTCCAGTTCAAAATCTTGTTTTTTAATTTTTTTTAGTTTTGAGACTAGGCAGAACATTTTTGATCCTTCAAACTGATCCTCCTACCACCAATTGTTAATCTGATCCATAAAACTTTTATCCATAAACCACATTTTCTCACATTTGAAAGGATTTCTACTAGGTTTACTTTGTTCTTTGATCTCCATTTTCATTGGGAAATGGCCAGATCCTGCCATAGGTAATATTTCCACAACAATCAGATTATCCATACTTAATTCACCTTTAGAAGAAATCTGTCTAGCCTTTCAGCAATGTAGCAGAATCCCTTCCTTCGATTATTCCAGGTGTAGATTCCATTCTTGGTTTTGATATCTAAGAGAGAGTCCCTCTGAATCCAATTTTTAAATCCTTCCATAGCTTTATTACTTTGACTATTCCCACCTTGTTTTTCCTCTATGCTTAAGACCGAATTGAAGTCTCCACCTAAAATGGCTATTTCCTAAGTCATTGAATTAAGAAATGAACTGATCTCATTCCATACTTCCATCTTGTCATCTATAGTTGTCGGTCCATACACATTAATTACTACTATTTCCAAGTTTGATTTCGTGCTGACGACTCTTATTCCCATCCAATTAACTTGAGAGGAGATCATTTCAATATTGATTTTTCAGGGGTTCCAAATTATTCCTAATCCTCCTGAAGCTCCTTGAGACTGCTGAAATTCTGATTTCCATTTTCCCAATTTTCAATTTAACTATAATCCTTCTTCTTGGCTAAGTTTAGTTTCTTGTAATAATAAGATATTTGTGTCGAATTGGGTGAGGTTACGCTTCAGCAAGCATTTTTTGCTAGGGGCGATAAGACCCCTAGCATTCTAGGCTGTTGACTTCATTGCTCCTTGGGAAGGAACTTCCCCTTCCCGTTGTTCAGTATATCAAAGATTTTTGCTTGATCCTTAACCTGCCCTGCTGCCTCTCTAAGTTCTTTAAGTGATTTTCTTCCACGTTTCTGCTTAGATTTTCCACAAATTAGAGTTTTAAATCCTTCTTGATTCATAGCAATGCCTATATTATCAAGGTTTTGCTCTTCTCATAACTTATCTGCTATAGAGGAGATCTCCCCCTCCTAAAGTTTCTCTAAGATTATTTCTTTGATTAACAAATTATTGATTTGTTGATTTTCCTTTGCTACTATCTGGATGGGCTTTATTACATCATTCTCTTTGTAACATTCTTTATCTGTCTAGCAGTTTAGTTCTTCATCACCCCAAATGGATTCTATATCTACAGAATGTGGAGTTACTCTTAATATTGATCCATTATCCTTTTTATCTAATGCAAACATATCTTTCCCATTATTGGGAGTTTGCCAAAGCTTGTAATTTTTCTTCTTTCCTTCCTTTCTAATAGTTATATTGCTCCACTGGGTTGAGTCTACCGATGGAAGGATGACTCCTTGTTCAGTATCATCATTTGGATTTGTCATATTTTGCAATGTTTCTGGAGCTTGCTCTACTATGTTTTCTGACCTTTGTTCCTTTAATCTAAGTTCAATTGATCCAAGGTGTATCGATTCTCCCTCTGCCTTCTTGTCCTTAAATTGATTTGCACTCATTTCTGGTATGTCTCCTGATTCTGTAACTTGAACTGCTTTCCCTTTATGCTCCTTATACAACTCTTCTCCTAATAGACTCTAATCTATCAAATCATTTTGAATCAGCAGGGTTTCATGGTGAAGCTGGTTTAATCTAACAATATTCAATTCCATTTCTTCAATGGCCTCTTTTTCTTTCTAATAGTCCTTGCATTTCTTGAATTTATTTAGTGAATGCTGATAACTGATCTTCTCTTCCCCTTCTTTTTCCTTTGATTTATCCACATCTTCTTTACTAGTTCTTAGTGCAGTTCTGCTATCTGAGGATCTTTTTTCATATATTTTTGTTTCTTGAAGGAGTGGAGTTTTTGTGATAGCCATTTCCGCTCTCCCAGCTGTCTTGCCTATGTTTCTTTTAGTTTTTAAATGAATTTTTATGTTATTGATAATTTGAGATTTAGCAAAGTTGGCATCTAATGTTTTATGAATTTCGAGCCTTCAGTATTCTTCAAATGTTAACATGTATATAGATCTATTTGTAATGATCTTCCTATTTATAGGTTGATTTTGACCTGATTTAACCAAAACCCTAATCCTGTTGGCTTTATTTAGGTTGTCTTCGAAACCTATTACTTTTCCCAGAGAGTTGCCAATTTTTTTAATGGTGGATTCTTCTATTAATTCTAATGGGATTTCTTTACATTCCTTCCATTTGATCATTACCATATTTTCAATATTAGTTTTGTTGAAGTTAGGTTGCCATTTAAAAATTTTAATGTGATGTCCTTTATAATATAATGGATCTGATTTTAAAATTTCCTCCTTCTCTTGAATATTTTTACATAGAATGAACCAAATTTTTTTTGAAAATGAGTTAAGGGTACTTACCTTGTCACCCCAAATTGTGGAAATGATGCTTACTAGCTTAGATCTCCTCCTTGGCAGACCATTCCAATACATATAGATGCTCTTATCCTCATAATCCTTCCATCTTCTTTCATTATAAGAGTTGCTTATAATTAGTTCTTCGCCTGATGAATACTGACTGGTAAAGATTTATTTAGAGCCGGTTGTGGTTCTTTCCTTATGTGCTAGTTGTTCTGTCTTTCGATGCAGAGGTATGTAAACCGATTTTCCTCTCTCAGTGTGATTAATTCGCTAGTTACTCTCATGGATTTGCTTTGATGGAGCCCTTGAGTTTATGGAAGATTTTTCCAGTTGCTTTCCAAGAGGGATCACATTCACTTCTAAAATCCATCGAGGCTTTTGAAGGTGCTCCTTCTGATTGAAGTTTTCCTTCAGTTTGGAGATAGGGTTAGGCTCAAAATTTGTCGCAAATTTAGTTTGACAAGCAAATGACTTTTGTTTTGAAATTTTTTCTTCCACGACGTCTAGTTTTTGCCGAGTTTGGGGCCATTTTCTCCTTCTCTACATTGATTGCCAGCCATCTTCTTTTTTGTGAGGATAATTGCCACGAATTTCCAAGATTCGCCTGGTGTGTTGTCGAACATATGAATCAAAACTGTGATTGTTCACTTTACCAATATCTCCTTGCCTTGAATTTGCCTGCGTAAGGGCTTCAAATTTATTTTTGGTCGCTAGAGAAGGTTGGGGAGTCATTTTCTGCTGGAACACAACAAAATTCGAGAAGAGGCGACTAAATTTGGGATATAATTTCGCTTTTTTCGCCATTTTATTAGAGCATAGCTCTTTTAAAAAAATAAAAAAATAGAAGCATGGCATTAAAATATAATATATTTTAATTCTTTATTATAACCATGATTTTATTTTGACTATTTGTTTTATTAAGAAAAATAATTATATTTAATTCTCTCTCTCTCTCACACAACTTATGTTGGTATCACTCTATCTTACTATTTTCTCTCTTCCTCTTCCTCCTCTATATTATCTATCCTTTTTTCCTCTGCATATATGTTTATGTTGTTATTGTTGTATACTATTATTTATCTCTATCTATATCTCTATCCTAGTTTTTGTCCAGTGCTAATGATTAAAAATAGTGTGAGTTCCATTTGATAATCAAGATGAGAATAATACATAGTTGGGGGAGTTATTCCAACTACTTATGGTTGTCTAGTAGCATGCATAGTATGCTTAAACATATAATGTGATACGCCAAATGCTTCATCACTTCTTCAAGTTCTATAATTCAAATATTGGTATGGATATCTTTTCTCGTTGCACATAATTTAAATTGTCAACTTAGAAGGTGCAAATTTGTCTAAAGCATATGTATTGATCATAGTATGATATTAAGTACTTAGTGTCATATTGGAAACTTTGGCCTCTTATTCTTGGGCTTAAATGCCCAAAGATATAATAATATAGCACAAGAACTTAACAACAAAATATGAGCCATCCTATCAGATCACAAGTGCATTTCTAGGACGAGAATTTAACAACAAAATATGAGCAATCCTATCAGATCACAAGTGCATTTCTAGGTAAAAATTAATACATTCATAATGTTAATTTAGATTCTCACTCATCTACACCTCTACAATCATTATGCGTTAGGCAGGAACTATGATGCATTGCATCTCTTGTATTATTAGTATAACTAATGCACCCCTTAAAGATACACATAATGTTGTTATATGATCATCAACAACTCCCTTTTATCTCTTAGGGTTCGTTTGGTTGCAAGCGTAGGAATTGAGAATTAGAATAGAAAATTTGAATGAGAATGGAAAATGAAGAATAGGAATGGAAAAATGCAATCCAATCTTGTTTATCCCTTGTTTGGTTATGAAAGCTTAAATTGGAATAGGGTTAACTTGCAATCAGTGTCGTTTGAAAATATTTTGAAGATGCAATCGACGCCATTGGAAAATCGCTGAAATATTTGAAAATATTGAAAAGAAAGTTCCCGCACTCACCCCAGGTCAAAACGGATTTGAAAATTTAATCAAATTTGAGAAAGCGAAAATGAATGCAAGAATAACAACTCCAATTACAGGTATTTTTTGGAATGGACAAAAGCTCATTTTGAGGCTAAAATGAGAATACGTATTCCTATTCCCTATTCCTATTCCACGCACCAAACAAAGAATACAAATCATATTCTAATTTCCTATTCCTATTCCGGTTGTATTCTAGCAACCAGGCCCTTAGAAATGTGAAATACTCCACACTTCATACCATCAAACCCATAAAACCCAAAACCCAAATGTATATTCGGTATTGTAATTGATATTGTAATTGATTAAAAGTCGAATTTATATAAATTCCACATAATACTTTTGCAATGATGATAGTCCAAAATATTTTACACGGGAAGAAACTATAGATGGTATATATCTCTAACTAAATCTTACTACCTCCCGAAGTCTATATTTGGTAGCATAAATTGCACGAAAGCGTGAAATTTCGTTTCAAAATTTATCTGGCTATAAATTGGAGCACTCGTTTCCCCCAGGATAAATTCTAGTGTTGGAGCACTGTAAGAGCAAACCCTGCGAGGAAAAATGGCGGGAGTTGGGAGAATAGAGAGAGTGGAGGTGGAAAATTTCAAGTCGTATGCAGGTCATCAGGTGATAGGGCCGTTGAAGAGGTTTACGGCCATAATTGGTCCCAATGGCGCAGGCAAGTCGAACCTGATGGACGCCATCAGCTTCGTGCTGGGGGTGCGCTCCACCAACCTCCGGGGAGCTCATCTCAGGGACCTTATTTACGCCTTGGACGACAAAGACAAGCAAAATCCCAAAGGCCGAAAGGCCTCTGTCAAGCTCGTCTATTTCACGCCTGCCGGCGAGGAGCTTCATTTCACGCGCTCTGTATCAGGCACCGGCGCTAGCGACTACCGAATCAATAACAAGGTCGTCACATGGGACGACTACAATAACAAGATGAAGTCCCTTGGAATTCTCCTTAGAGCTCGCAATTTTCTTGTATTTCAGGTAACCGTCTCAAATACCCCTTGCTTTAACATTATTTAAAACGAGTGCTTCAAAGGAAGATACCTTTTCTGAGACATCTACCTAGCTTCATCCAGAAAATAAGAACAAATTAAGCTGTCTGTAGGCGGTAGAAGTAGATCAGTGGGACTCAAGGAACATTCAGTTAAATAGAAGAATATCAGGGCAAAAACAACCCGGGTAGCTGGAAACACTCTAAATTTTAAAATAATGCAAGTTGAAATAGAAGCGAAAAGTATGGGACGGCCGAAGGAAATGGCTGTCACATGCCAATATTTAACTCTCCGAGCAGAAGATTTTTCCGCACAATCATCACATATCACCAGAATAGGGGTAATGGGAAAATATGAGTATGGCTGTCTCACTTGGATTCTCTGGTAACACCTAAGGTTGCTGAATTTCTAAAGGTTGATAGAAGATTGGTGAACTATTTCCCGACCCCGTGATCTCATCCACTGGTTAAGAGAAACACATGGTCCTCAATTTGCGGAAGAAGCAGGTTCATATTTCTTTTTGCGACCTAAAGGATTAATTTACCCTACTAGAAACACACAGAAGAAGATATCTGCTCACCAACTTGGCATAAACTCAGCGTGAACTCAATTCATAAGATTTACTTAATTATAACTGATTTCAAGCTTCACAGACCTTGGCAAGATGCTGTGGTCCAAAATGGACAAAACTCAATAGTCTCACAGAAGAATCTAAACTTGATAGACTAATTCAACTCAATGCTGTCCAACATGGACAAAGTTCAATGAACAGACTATCTCAACCTGTCTTTGGGAAGTGACCTTAAGCTTGATTATGTCAAATCACGAACTTCAATCTTGACAGTCTAACATGCTTAATAATTTTGTTAGTGCTAAATTAAGTTAAATTTGAAAGTTGCTTAAAATAAAAATTAAATAAATAAAAAACGACTGTATAGCAGCTGCATAAGAGTTATAATATTCTCTCTTCATTTGCATACAATCATTCCTTACCCTAAGATGCGTAATAGTAGCGGGCCTTTATAGTTTATACCTATAGAGATGTCTTTAATTAAGTTCTATTGTGGGAGTGGGTGAAATCTTGGACAACCAGGTTGTGGGGGAGCTAGTGCTGACTGTTATGCTGCAGCTTTTTACCGTAGGTTGTATGTTATGAGAGCGAGCTGTTTCATGTGAAAACACTGAATCAATTGCTAAAAGTAAATATTCTTCTGCGCTGTAAGAAAATTCTGCAAACTATTGTTGCCATTTAAAACTTAAAAAGTGAAAACTCTTGGATGCTTCAATTACACATATGGTGACAAAATGAAAATATGTAATAGTTTGTTGAGTATTATACTGAAAAAATTAAAAGGCACTGCAATGTAGTATTCAAATCCTATGAGATATTCGGAGAACACTTTAAATCATGATAATCTGGATGTGTTGAATCTGTGTAATTAATTTTAATTGGAATAAAATCATGTATGATGAACGTTGATTGCAGTAAGACAAAGAAAACATATTAGAACTGGAAACAGGAAATATTATTATTTGTGCATTCTGTGCAGAGCATGTTCTTGAGGGATCTGTATTACTGATTATCTTCGACTTTCTATGATTATATTGTGATAACTGATACAAATGTACTTATAATGACACAAATCACTGAAAGCTAAAGAATCATCGTGGAAGTTGAAACAGTTTTATTTTTAAAGTTCTATATGACTCTTTACTTTCTGATGGTTTAGCTGAATTATCTTAGATGTAATGGTTGAATATGGCCCATGGTGCCTCAGGAATCATTATAAGAGTGAAGGTAACAACATTTCTGGTACCTTAACTGTTTGGTTAGTGGGTTATTAGGATCCTACCAAAGTTGGTGGAGACTGCTGAAAGTTTAATTTTTCTAGATTTTTTCAGGCCACTCAAAACATGTCTGCTATTTGGTGAAGATGGATTGATTATCTGTGGAGCACTGCAAATGTTGAGCGAGTTTTTAGTTTTCCTACAGATTAGGAAGTGCGAGTTAGCGCTTCCATAGGCCACAGGATTTGGCATGGAGTTATCACTGGAGTTGTTTTGTGAGATTGATGTACAATCATTTAGTCTGTGGCATTCAACATCTAGACAAGTCAGCTGATTTAGATGAGGCCATTTAGAAAGTGAGGGCATATTAGAAGATGGCTAAAAATGAGTAAAGGAGGAAGCTAAGAAATGCACTCCTTTGAATCTAATCAAAATGGACTTGAAAATAGTGATTTGTGATAACCATTTTAGGTTGAGTGCTACTGAGCAGCTAGGAAATAATAAATAAAATCTAAAACAAGGCAGATGTTACAGTGTGGAAGTTTTGACTATAAGGTATAGGGGAAATGGAAGGACCTCTAGTTGATTGAAATGCTAAATTAGGCATTGACGATAATGAAAAAGGTCCAGATTAATTTAAACATGTCACTGCCAGAGGAACTGCCACTGTGTTTTGAAATTACTTTATTGCAAGAACAGAATAACAACAATATTTCACAATAAAGTATCATAAATAGGCTAAATAATATGAAGAAGAAAAGGGCATTCCTCTTAGTAGTTCAGAAGGGCCAAGGGACAAAGATTGATATTGCTTGAGGTCAATTTTGACAACTCCTAGTTTCTTAGGCAAAGATGTTTTTATTGGTTTTTGCTTTTTTAAAAGTTTCATATTTTGCAATTACAGGGCAATCAGAGTTTGCCTTTTTGTTTTTTTTTTGTGTTTGATTTTTTTTATAGAAGTTTCTAGTTTGGGAAAGGCTGAAGGCTACATTTGTGACTGAGAATAGTGAGAAATCACCCAAGTATAAAATTCTTGTTTTTAACATCAAATCTGTCTAGGATAGACAGATTTGATAGGAAAAGCACGAAAAATTGTGACCACAAAAATTTGTGAAATTTCTTAGAAAATCTTTGTTCCAATATCATATTTATTAGAAATCTTAGAAATGTTTGAAAATGCTATGGAAAAGAACACTGATGGAAGCATGTTGATTACTGAAATTTGGCTAATTTAGATTTTTTTTTTTTGAATCTTCCAAAATCCAGAATATCCATCATAACTCCTAGAGATCTGAAACTACTCTCAAACATCCTGACTATATATATGTGTGTGTCTGTATGTATGTATGTATGCATAACTTAAATTATAGGAGACTTAAATGTTATATTCTATATAATATTCTGCTCTCCAAGCTCGTAATTCCTTAAGTCAACACCATGTCCGCCTTATCAAGCTTGGAAATTCTCAACATCGCGTGAGGTCCAACTCGGAAGATCCTAATTGCCAAGTGAACACTGACCTTGTTTGAAAGGCATTGAAATTTGGAAAATCCTTGTCTTATTCCCAAGTCCACCAAAGGAGAAGGAAATTCCTCAAGGCATGATCAAGTCCACCCACATGTGGAAATTCTAGAATAAAGAAAAGATGAACGATCAATTTGGAATGAGAAGTTCTAGAAGGAAGCAAAATGGACCAACTTAAGGAACCTCTAGAAGAAAGCATAAAGGATCAATTTATAAGAGCTCCCTGAAGAAAGCAAAACAAAGCAAAAGTTTCAATGAAGGAAAAATAACAGTTTCTAAATAAAGCTTATCTAAGAAAAATTAGCCAAGTTCGCCACTAGAAAAAAAAAACAAAAAACAAAACAAATGAATAAAGTAGAGGTTGATCCCTTCTTGATATCATTGTTTCATATAAATACATGAGCTTTGTTCTATATTCATTTACAAACAAGATATCATAGCTTTGGAGTTAGCAATACTTTTTTGATTTTAGAGGAAGGTAAAGATTTTGGACGACTTTCAGATTGAATTTCATGATTGTTGATGATCATTTCTTGGAATTTTCATGTTTGCTAAGGGATTTTTGTTGGTGTAATTAAATATTATTAATTACACTTAAGTGTACTTAGTATAATGTGTTTTCATATTAGTTGTCATATAGACACATAGGAGTTTGCACTTTATTTGAGCACATGTTGTCTCACACCTCTCTTTGTATGATACACCTTTGTATTCTTATCCTCTCATTGTTGCACATACTTTCATGCACAATAGAGGATAATCCACTTTTGGTGGGCATGTGCTTAGTTGTGATGCTTATCACTTGCATAACTCGTAGATATCCTACATTGCCTATATATTTAGGTACTTCTACATGCATTCTATTGAAATATCCATCATCATTTGATCATCTCTTGTCTCTCTTGTGCTTCTAGATTTTGGCATTACATTTATTGCCTTAGGCGAATTCTTACATGCTATTAGAGCTTTAGGCAAATTCTTACATGGTATTAGAGCCGAAGAAGTCTTTCATTGTGTTGGTTCCCAAAACTGCAGATTGGAATCCTACGAGCCTTGCCTGCTCGATGTTGGGATATCCAACCGATTAAGGCCAACTTGACGGCATTGATTGATGCAATCCAAATCCCCTGCGCTTCTGGCTCTGCAAAACCGAGGCGGGTGTACTTGATCCTGGACAGCAATCTTAAATCTAGTATGCTTAAAGCAGATTGGTTAGAATGCGAATACAACAAAAACTTTCAAAACGACAAGAATTATAGAAAGCTTTTATCTTGCAAATTATGAATTGAAAATAATGAATGAATATATGAAAGTTCAAATAAAAAATAATTATTACAGATGATTGCAACAAATGAATATATTAATTCTTCAAAGGAAAAAAATGAAACAGTTGCCAGCATATAGATTATGAATCAAGAATAAAAGATCAGTGCTTAATTAAATGGGCAATTGGAGTCAATATTATAAGTTGACGCGTACAACTTTATAAAGTCTAATATATTTAAATTATAAACAATTTTAACAATTCAGACACGACGAATCAATTATATAAATGCAATTTTAAACTAGTCTAGGATGCACTTTAACTCTTGTGGAGACAAACTAGACATAAACACGGAAACAATTAAATATTTCACAATATTTATATTTATCAAATTTAAAATGCAATAATGACCCAGTCCACTTATCCGAATAGTAAAATATTTATAGAAAAATAAATAAATAAATTTATAAAGAGGATGCAACTTAATAATAATTTAAAACTCTAATGCAAATAAATTAAATAGATATTTCTTACTGATCCAAAAATAAAATTGTATTGGAGACACTCTTTACGGATGATTCATCAATTACATTTTGACTCTAGAATCGCACAAGAATTCATTTGATAATCCACCATCCACAGGCTTAGTTCAAAACTTCATTTATTTATCATTGGAAGAATAAAATACATCATAGAGCATCATATGTAAAATTGTTTTTTTAATATGAATATGAATTGTCAATTTTACATCTCATATTTATAACCGACGAAGAGATATTTTCAATCATCGCATCCCTTGGTAACAAATAACTGATCGTATTATTTTAATGTAATTTTAATTTAATAATGATCGGTTTTTTGTTTTGTGCTCATTATATGATGGCCAAATTCGAATTTGATAATTATTAGAAGAAACCAAAACACGCATGCTCCATATCCGCATAGGGTCCCTCGCATATCCCTTACCTCATTATTGATGAGGATCCATCATCATACATTTGCGATTCACACTATTTTTATCGGGCCTTTTGACTTGTTTGTTCACACTTTCGTTCGTCATTAAACTCTTCCTAGTTTGCTGCTAATAACCAAGATGCGAAGGTTTTTGAGTTCCATCAGGGGTAGCAATTGCCATAGTTGAGATGTGGCACATAACACATACCTTTTATTCATTGTATATAATTTTCCCGTTGAAGAATTCGCTCAACATATATCGTCACATGCATTTATCGGTGGAGACTCTCCTGCTAACTGTGCCTTTTTTTTTTTTAAAGTTTGGAACTTTCTTCCACGGGAAATAGACTCCACAAGACTAAAGCCATCTGGTTGTGCTCATCGGTTCTTGTATGGTGTCTTGTCAATTCTTATTGTCTTTATATATATTGCCGCGGTTGCCTCCTGATACTTTCCATAGCATTTTGATGTTATTCAAAGATCAATAATATTATGTGTGTTCATATCTCTGTTGGGCTTATCTGAACATTCCACCGCAACTCGATCTTTGACACAATCCTCTGAATGTTTGATGCATTTGTATATGATTGCCATGATCGTGGGGGAATATCCATTAGATTGCTCATGATGGCATACTCCAGGTAAAGATCTTTCTTCTGGAAATTTCCATGTTTCATCATTAATCCTGCAAAAAAGAAAAAGTATCTATTAAAATAAAACCATAAAACGCAATCTGAGAAGACAAAGGCTTCTCACGGCTACTTCCAGATGAAGAACGATCTCCCAATGAATCCAAGGTGCAGAAATCATGTGACTACAGATTGGTATGCTGGTTGATCTGTACAACTGTAATTTAATACTGTTCTACTAATTTCATCTGAACATATCTTGGAATCTGGGCTGCACAATATTGACAACTATAACTCTCTTCTCATCTATTAGGCATGACCAGAATGAAAGTTCATTGGATAATGTGTAATTAGGTATGGTATTACCAACATTATTGAACAAACTTTCAAACTCATCATTAAGAATGTCATTGCTTACACCCAGCTGATTACTAAAATATTTCCATCTGCACACTATTACTTTCCAGACGCACAATCCTTAAGTGCTTGGTGTACTAGAATATTCATGATCTCCAACCTTATCAACTTGCAAGATACTCAACTGGACGATATCCCAACCAAGCTGATATATAGCATGAAATATGATCTGCCTGGCTTCCCGGGACTGGTAAAATCAGAGATGATGCTGTGTCTGATTACACTTGGTCATGGTTTTTATTTATCAATAATGCTCCTGTACTCTGGATGCTATCCATCTCCTTGTGGCTTCATTAACTGCTTAGTTGTATATATATTGGCACTGTGGTGGCGATGTTGAAGCTAATCATGATCAGCTGAAGACATCAGTAGGCCTGTGTTAATAAGTTCACTTTTTCAAATTCCGAGGCAGTGCTGATGGTGTTATAAGAAGAAAACTAACATACAGAGTTGGATGATAAGATCCTTTAGATTCCAGCAATGAGGAGCCCAACACTCTGAATCCCTGCAAGTTCAAGCATGCAATTGCAAAACAAATACTTGATTTTCTCATGTTGAGGGCAACCCCTTGAAGCACAGTCCTGTCTGTAAGAATAGTTTCAAAATTATTATGCTCCTTAGGTCTGTACATATTCGTATGAAGTGGAAACATAGTATAAGAAGACCTCGTTACCAATTCTTTCCCAAGAAGAAGAACTAGAGTTCTGTCCAACTCTTTTATCCATCTACTGAAGGTTTGTATCCATTTCTCTCATAATAATTCAATGAACTTGTTACTTTTGGGTTCAAGAGAAAAACTGACTTTTGAAAGCATTAAGTTTCACAGACATCCTTTTACTATGCTGCAACAAATAGAATCCTGAATTGATTGATTTGTCCTTTAGTTTGAAATATTTGGACAATATTTCAGAAATGGAGGCCTAAAAATTAGAGCTCCATCACATTGCATAGCCATTGGAGAACATTTTGCTTCATCTTTTGGAGGGCCACGATTCAAATCCAGGATTAGCATTCTTGTGGGAGGGTCTAGAGCAAGATTGGACCTCACCATTGTGTCCGGGTGGTTGTTTCGGTGAATTTTGACTATAAATTTGCCTATATTAGGAAAAAGTCAAATTTGAGGCAATTTTTTTTGCAAATGAGGCTTGGGCAGCCCAATCTACAAATTGGCGGGTATGATTAGATGTTTTTATTCAGAAAAATCAATTTTCAATTGTTTTTATCTGGTCTACATTTAGTTTTCCGCCATTTATTATTCTGCATTTGCAATTTTTTGGGGCAAAATTTACTTCAACCAGTTCAGCCTAGATTGTGCATCAAAATAGAGCAATGTTGCAGAGGACCTACTACTCAAATCTCGACCATACTGAGCATGTTCGGCTCTACTAGTGGACAGAGTTACAATCAACCAGCCATGTCCAAATTCAATTAATTGTCCTACGACTTTGCATTATACACAATTGAAAGAGAAAAGTGGGGCGCATGTGGGACTAAACGTCTCACATTCCCCAACCACATTTTCCATTACGTGGGCTCATTCTCCTTGCCCAATGCCATTGTTCACATTGCCATCAACACATTTGAGGCATTCATATACTCCTTAAAGATTGGAGGCATGGGACACCAGAGAGTGCAGTCAAGGGTGGAGGGCAGGGGAACAAGGTACGACAAAAAGGCTTTTAGGTTGCGAGCGAGAGTAACACGGAGGGATCTACACTGTAAAGCCACGAATGAGTGCTTCTTGTGACGAAGAAGTCATTGGTATGAGGAACGCAACTAAGTATAAGAGGGGTAGTGAGCAACAAAGGAAGCACGCAGGGAGCGGTGGAAAGACTTATAATCATCATGATATCACTAGTTCATCGGCCAAGATTTCCAGCTAGCGGGGGTGAGTGGGGGATGGAGAGGAGGGCGAACTCCCAAATACTGTGAGACATTATTCATCAACACACAATCACTGTGGTCTTCGGCGCCCGATCCCTCTATAGAGGTGTCACTTGATGACTCTAGCATTGCCCTGTGAACATTGGGGTTGTGCTACGAAGCACATTCACAATCTGATCGCCAACATCAATCCAACTCACAAACAAGCCCACATTGATTGCAATCAGCATTTAGAGTGCGCAAACCCAAGCAAAGAGCCCATGCATCGTACATAGACCACCAACCCACGCTTGGGGACCCACAAGTAGAGCTTGCCCCTCACCAACAACGAGCACTATGATGTGCAATTTGCTCATCAAGCGAGTAAAAGAGTCACCACGACATGGCCAAGCCTGATCTGGCATCTGGACCATTGCACATGACACTATATCGGATTTAGAGTTGGGTGACATTTGATCACATCTAATATCAAAGAGCCAATAGTAGCTCGTAGGTTCAAAAGGCATTGGAGAAAGCTTTGTTGCGATCTGCATCGTCCTCTATGACTAAATCCCAAGGTGACCAATCAATATGGGCCACAACACATTGTGACTTTGATCTGCCTTGGAGCGAGTATAGAGCCCGAGCTAAGCACATGATTAGGCATCCCTGTTACAATGACCATTTTAACTGAGCTCCACCACATCTACTCAACCAACACCGAGTCAGATCCAATACGAGGTCATTACAAAGATAGCCCACATGCCATCTCGGTCACAACCAATTGGTATCATTGCAAGCCCACAAAGATTTGTAAATTGAATTGCAGATGAGGCACGACCAGCATTGATAAGGCAAGGGTGGTCACATTCAAGCTTGTAGATCCAACATTCCCAGTTGAACTCTTCTTCACATCCAAGTTGCCCTCACAAACATTGAGGTTCATCAAATATGTGGCTTCCTTGCATTTCCAGATTGGGCAAGCTGGTATTTTGTTTTTCTTTTGTTTTTTTTTTTTTTTTTGCAGTTTCTACAATTTTCACTGTCCTAAATTTGAAGGGTATTTGGGTGTCGTCGACGCCCTTTCCTATTTTGGCCTTGACGAGCCCACACACGTCAATTTTAATCACATGATGTCATCATCATTTCTTTGTGTTTAATTTGATGACAATCTAACCATCCACATCTGGGCAGTTTTATTTTGCATTAACAGTCATCCAACTGTCAATTTTAAGCTCTGCTGACGTCATCGGATGCTTGCATAATTAGACTCCTCTCCATTTGCAGTTTTGATTTGGTAGTACAACTTTGTACAACCATAATTTGGTCATACTGACTCCAAATCTAATGCAATTTTTATTATTATTTTAGCCTAAATTTCCTGAATTATTTACCGGTGCAACTATTTTCTGATTTTGGTGGACAAATTTTCCAAAAAGTGCAGATTTTGGTGACTATACTTGTCAGATCTTTGATTTCGCAACTTCAGAAGGTTTGTTTAGGCTCATATAGACACATTTTCAGGTGCCTTTTTTTAAAGTGCATTATTTATAGAAAGAAATCCAGATTTGCTATCATAGAATACACTTATTTGGATAAAAATTTCACTTTCAACATTTTGTCTATTTTGGCCTTTGGGGTACTTGTACTTTGTGGATCCTTTAGAGATCTGTCTCCTAATTGTATTGAGTCTATTATTGCTTCATGTTCTTTATTGCAATAATTAAAATCAGAATTCCACTTTTGCCAAATTGAGCAAGTGGCAATTGTACTCACACTACATATAAACTTAAAGTGCCAAAATCATACATTTAGAGGGGTTTCTTTGATTCATTGCATTTTGGGGGTACATTATTGATATAATCATGGAACATACTACCGTCATACAATTAACTAGGGGTACTTATGCATTATGGGCAAGGAATCATCACACATTGTAGATGGCTTAATATCTTGCCTAATCTTTATAGACTCATACCTTAGCCAGAGACATATTAGAAGAGATATCCTTGGGAGGTTAAAAATGAATATATTAGAGGTATTAGTGGAATGAGTCTCTACTCCTTTAGGTATCATATAGTCTACTATATGGTCATGGATGATAACAAGTTCAATGCTTCCCCTCTCCTAGAGTGGAATCTGATTTGGGGACATTTTGGAGACCCAGTTATTCCTCCAGTACGAGCTGATCCAGTTGCATTTTGTCTGATTTCACTTGCTGATGCATATAACATTCCCTATGATGATGAAACAATAGAGTTCATCACATAACTTGCAGAATATGAGCGTCTTGTTGATCCAAAGTCTTGAATTGCATCTACTATTTCTCTAGTTGATATGACGTTCATTGTTGTTCATGATGGTACTTGCATAGCCATGGATTCAGGTGATTAAGTGCAAAAAGAAATTCTTTGTATTCTAGTTATAGCTCCTTGGGATGACTTCTTGACAGACATTGGAGATTTGTTTATGGAGTCCTATATTGAGGATTTGGGAGACATTATTGATGATATGCATCTTCGCCTCATTTGGAGGAAGTCTCTTACATTTTAGAGAAGAGGATCGAGTCTTTTGGAGATTGGTTTTCATGAGTCTCAAACTTCACTTTAGATGTCACATTGCTTGGTTGATCATACTCATGTTTGGAGATTCCTATTTAGTTTCCTGAGACATCCTAAATCTTGAGGGTTCTTCCTATCGATTGGGGAGGATTCGTTGATACACTTATGGCACCATTTCTTCCAAAAGGGAGGAAAATCATATAATATTCTTGGTTCAGCTTCTACATTGACTCAGGAGGGGGGGGCTTCTTTGCATCTCTTCCTACTTCTTTTGAGGAAACATCATTTTCTTCCGAGTTTGATCAACATTCCTACATGGATCAATTACCATTAGTTCCTTTTTTGTCACCTTCTATCGGGTTTGATCCTGATTGGTTCATGGCATCTTCATCAAAAAAGGACACGGCAACAAATCTTCAAACTTCAGAGACATCATACTTCATTTGGATTCCCCTTCCTTCGTCCTATCCACAATGGGAAGCCTTCTTGCACTTGCACTTGGTGAATCTTCTTCCTAAGGGGAGAAATGTTGTTTGTAGACATTGGACCACCTTTTGTCTTCAAACATTCACCATACTTGCAGGAGTTTATTCACTATGGGGGATATTTCATTACTCCTTGTTTCTTTCCTATGGAGGGATTCTTTTTTGTAGATGCATGATGTATGTCATAATAGGAGGGTCTTGATTACTCCATTCATTCATGCACCTTGCTTCTCTTTCATCTCTCCTTTTTGGGGGAGGGTTTTCCCATGAGGTTTTCCCTCTTTCTTCGCTTTATGGGAGATTGCATTGCATATCTTTTGCACTTGTAGTTTGTACATGGGTACCTAACATGGCCTAGTAGCCAGGACCCGTCTTGCATTGTCATCTAGCATTTGTAAGCTTTAGTGCATTCCCCTAAGTTGCACTTAAGGGGGGTTGTGGTGTAATTAAATATTACTAATTTCACTGTACTTAAGTTTACTTAGGATAATTCATTTTCATATTAGTTGTCGTGTAGACACATAGGAGTTTGCACTTTATTTGAGCACATGTTGTCTCACACCTCTCTTTGTATGATACACCTTTGTATTCTTATCCTCTCATTGTTGCACATACTTTCATGCACAATGGAGGATGATCCACCTTTGGTGGGCATGTGCTTAGTTGTGATGCTTATCACTTGCATAACTCCTAGATATCCTGTATTGCCTATATATTTAAACACTTCTACATGCATTGTATCGGAATATCTATTATCATTGGATCATTATTGAGATTTTCATTTGATCATCTCTTGTCTCTCTTGTGTTTCCAGATATTGGCATTACATTCATTGCCTTGGGAAAATTCTTACAATTTTCATTTAAAAGTCCAAATTATCTCAAGTTTAGAGACAATTTTCAGAATTTCTTTGAAAGTTTTCAAAGGGTTTTCTAATCTGATTAACAGGCCCAAAATAATTATTGCAGATTTAAAAGATATTTTCATTCCAAATTCAGGATTTCAATCTGAAGATTCTCAGAATTGGGTCAGACTCAATGTTTTCATGTTTGCTTTCTCATACTTTCAATCCTATTTCTTGACTGAAAATTCAAATTTTAAAGGATTGAAGATGAATTTTGGACAAAGGAATGCAAAATGAAATTAGAATAAAATTTAAATAGACTTAAAATTCCATACCATACATTCATAAATTTCATGCTCTCTCGTAACATGGAATTTTTTCATCTTTCCAAGAGGTAATATCAATACAACGAGGAAAATATAGTGCAGAAATTTCTCAAACAAAGATGAAGTCTGCCTTGAAAACATGGTAAATTTGTCAAAGGCAGGGCAAAATTCTCATCAAGGCATGAAGTCTGCCCAAGAATTCATGGAAATTCTTGTTTCTAAATAAAGTTTTTTCATGGAAAATTCCTATTTCCAAGCCAAGTCTATCCAGCTTAGGATGACTTCAAATTTGGCCAAGAATTGTCAAGTGCTAGGAAATTTCATGATTTTGCATGAAGTCTTCTCAAGGAAAACAAAGGAAAAAAAACTTAATATATGATGAAATCTGTTGTGACAAGGAGGGAGAAAATAGTCCCAAGTGTTCGAAATTCTTCAATGTTATCAAGGCTACCATGGACAAAGAAATTTCAAGGGAGCTCACTAAGGCTAGGAGGAACATTGGCAGAGTGTTGACAACCTAGGTGAAGAACATAAACCAAGAGATGATATTCACTCTATGGAGACAAAAAAGTTAATATTGTGGATTCCAAAGCCATTTGAGGTTGAAATCATGAAGTGTGTAAAGAAAATTCCAAGTAGGAAAGAGAGAAAAGGCTAATAAGTTTTGAAGGAAAAATGTTTAGTCTATGCTTGGGAAATTAGTGAAATAATTAAGGAAGCAATGGTGAAAATTGCCTAGGTAAAAAAAATTTCCTAGAAACCAAACTTGAAAGTGTATTCCCATGGACGAGACTTCATGATTTCTAGAATTCATAAGGTCATTTCTAGATTAAAGGAAATATTGGTGAAGTCATTTTAACGAGTTATTGACAATTTTCTCAATGTTGTTTTACAGGTTTGATGCAAGCTCATGATGAGGAATGAATGATCAAGGGCAAACAAGGAGAAAAGAGATGCTAGAAACCTTCCATAGATCAAGGTCAAAGGAAGGAATTCAAATCGTACAAGGAAAGATGACATTCACAAACAAGGAAAACAAATACACCAAGGACTTCATCACCTATGCAGAAATTCAAGACAAGAAAGGTTTCAAAGTTTGCACCAAGGAGTCCAAGATCTAGGTCAAAGATGAAGAAAATCATTCAAAGGGAGAAAATTCTAAGTTAAAGGAGGTTTATAGACGGAGCAATTTGATAATATTTTCCAAAATCCCAAATTCTTAAAATTGAAGAAGAATTGTATGAAGTTAACTTCATTCAAAGAGATAAGCATGTTGAGGTGGCAACCATCTAGATCCACCAATCAAACAAAGTCCAGGGCAGGGCATCCAAGTTCAATGAACTTGACCTTTTCTTCCATTAACATAAGCTCCCTCTAAGTTGTTCATTTTTCATTGGTTCTCATTGGATAATCAGCATAAACCCTAATTTGGGGATAGGTATCTAAATCTTGGTTGTCAATCTTAAATTGATTTTGGCCCTTCATCTGTTTTTGAACTCCTATATAAGACCCTCTATCATTTGTAAAGAGAGATTGGAAGAGATTGTTGCAAAAACACTTCCTAAGGAAATTCATTGTTCAATTGTTGGTGAATTTGACATCTTTTGCAAGTTGCATGCACTTAAGAGTAGACTTTATTTTCATGATTTTAAATTGAATAAAGGATTTGATGAGAATTTTTATTGTTGAATTTGTTAAGTTTATGAACCAACAGAGAAAATATATATTAATCGCAACAAAAAAGAAAAAGAACCTAAGACTTCTCCTGGGAAAACCCTTCTACTTGAGGGAATAACCAAGCCACACCCAGAAAATATTCTCTTTATTATATTCCAAAATAAATACAAAGATCTTTGAGCTTCTGATCATGAACACTTAATAATAAGTCAATAAGCTTTATGTCAAGAAATGAAATTGGTAGTATCTCATAGATGCGTATCACAAGTAGTATGACTTACAATAATTGAATTGTTCATATATTGATTAGAGGATATAATAAAACACAGCTTTGCCTAATGTAACACATACAATAATTACATCACTCTATACATCCAGGCATCTACTTTTTGAATCTCTCTCACACACCTACAGTAGTATCACAAAAAGTAATATATCTACGCGTCTCTGAGAATGCATAAGGTTGTTCAAAAAATCCAACGCATACATTGTCTTTTGCCTTACGAAAAAACAATGAGGGAACTTCCAAGTTTTAAAAGAGAATTCATGGAGAAATGCTAAACATCTGTCATTTTTTTGAAGAATCATTGTTTGATGCCACTTAAAAATCTAACAACATTACAATAGCGGAATGCCAAGAGACAGTGGTTACATATCCTTGACTCGTTGGTAATACATATCCTTTTCATTCGTAGATTAAGACAAAAAACAATGATATAAACATCTAGCTGAATACACGATCCCATGTCACAAAATAAGACAAAACAACTCCAACCAAGCATGGTAGATGATAACGTTTGCATATTTAAGTTTGGGTAGCGATGATAGAGATAAGAAGTCAATTCACAAGAATACGAAGCATTTCCAAATGCATTGGCCCCTGAATGATATCTCTTGCAGTGTACAAAAAAATTAACACTCCCTCTCAATAAGAGAGATTATTTGTATGTCTTGCCATCTCTTAACATGACAAACATAAGAAGCTGCAACAAGAACTCATTAGCAAAATCTCATCACAAATTGTCACTATAATCTTTTATCTTAGTATAACAACATTCACCATAGCTACTTACAGTGGGTGACGCATAAAATCATAAAACTAAGCCATGGAGTCTCACACAAGACTTTTGTTGATGTCAGTTTTGTACCACTACATAACACATAGCAATTGAATACTTGATATGGAATATCAAACACTCAATCCCTCTCTTGAAAAGTAAATACTCATGAAGAACATGAGAAAAACCCCAAGGTTCACTACACCTGTGGATACTAACTCAGTTATATTAATGTGATTTGCTAGTTAATCACGTAGGCATGCTTATGTTGTTCTTTCAAGGATGTTGGAATTTTGCTGTGATGGTGATGAATCTAGCTTTGCACTGTATGTTAGCGCCAAATGATGTTGATGGTGATGATGGTGGGGGGTATGTTTGCCAATGATGTTTCACCTTTTCTAACTTTCTTCTTAAATGAATTCCAACTATTGAACTACTCGCTGCTTTACTTCTACCTCTATGAATGGAAAGATTAGCAAATAGACGGGGATCAAATTTGATGAAAGCTTACCAGCGGCTCTACCTCCATAGATGCAATGATTCAAGGGAAAAAGACTAGATTACCACGCAAGGCTTCCTAACTAGCCACTAGGATGCTAGTGGCCTAGTTTATAGTTCCCTATCAAACATACACTAATATCACCATACAACTATCCATCTACTCTTACTCTTAACAACTTTCTTGAAATAAAATCTACTTTAACAACTTCAATGAAATTTAACTCTAACTATTAGAAGTAGAAACCATGCAATAACACCAAGTGTTCTTAATCACCATGCAAGTCACAATAATGATAAAGAGAAGCAATTTTGGTATTATCTTAAGCAACAATTTTCTTCAACCCTTCACAAATGAGAGCAAATGGCCTTATATAGGGGCCAAAATTACAACCAACGGTAGAGATTAAGAGGCAAAATCAACGATTCGGATCAAATTCCAGAAACCCTAATTAGGGTTGCCACCCCATCGGCCAATCAGAAGGCACCACCTCATCAATGGACCAGCGAAAAAAAAAGAAAAGTGGCAACCAATGAGAAGGCACCAAAATGGTAGCCAATCAGAATCAGACACCTATCCTACCCAAGAAGAAGGAGAATTTGCCACTTGGGCTTACATCAAATGATCTTCTAATATAATTCTACCCTTTTCTTTCATCTTTTTAGCCAAGGCAATGAACTTGGCTAGCTTGTCGTTGACTTCCTTCATGAGAGGGTAAGGCATGTGCTTCATCTTGAGCTCAGCTGAATTCATCATGTTACTCGTTGCTTGAAGTGTCTTCTCATGATCCTTTTCATATTCTCTTGCATATCCAATAAAGGCATTGAGGGGGGCAAGGGTGCCCAAATGCTTCTTCTTGATGACAACCTTCCTCAACTCATCCAATCTTGATCCAAATTTTGTCTCATTGATGTTCTCTTCTTTGATATCTTCAAAATCAAGTGCACCCCCAACATCTCTCATCATGGTTGAAATGAAAGTGTCAACGCCTGGGCTGTGCTGTGCAATCTCATTCTGTATCTCTTCAAGTATCCTCAATTTGATAGTCAAGGCAACAAACCAAGACTCCATCGTACTCATTCCTCCATCTACCAACTTGGTTCTCTCCAAATATCTCTTCAGTAGTTCGATAAATGCCTGTAGCCTGGAAACGGCTAAGTCCTTGGCTGGAAGGAAATCCTTTCACTCCCCTTCCAATGTTCTGAATATGTCTCTAATAGCCACCAATGATCTAAATCTCGAGATAAAGGAAGGCAAGAAATTTTGCCCATCTTGAATTATAGCATTGATCCAATCCTTGACTTCGTGCAGTTGAGTTGATATCTTTTCTTTATTGCTCCTGCTGTCTTGTGGAAGGGTTGCTAGATGCAACTGTTGGATAGGCTGACAATCTCTCCAATATTTGTTTTCGGCCTCCAACTTTACAATCCTCTCATTTGCCTTCGTCAGTCTTTCCCTAATTGAAACCATGCCTTCTTGGATCTCCTCACACTCCATGTCATCCATGATTCTTCCCAAGTTATGCTCTACTATCTCATACTTCTGGGCTACAATCTCATCCACTGTCTTGCTAACCTTTGATATAACAATCTGAACTTTTCGGTGACCCTCATCATTGCTCCTGATTACCTTAGCCACCATTTTTGCAATTTGTCTTTGCTTCTCGCTATCTTCCTTTTCCACTAACCCTTGAATATCTTCAATTGTTCAAACAATCACTACCTTGCCTCGCAGCATAAGCATTTGCCTTAACCATAGCGGTGCAGTGCATCTCCTCAAATTTGGATTCAGTTCAACTAGCAAAGCATCACCAACGGCCTCAGGCGCTTAGCTTACTTTTGCAATATCAATTGGCTTATCCTCTTCTTCACTAGTGACTGTCATATCATCTCCATGTTGGTTCTTCGAGAGAGGAGAGTATTTGGTACTGTCATTGTAACCACTTGATTCCCAATCGGAGCTCACCTCTACCGTGACCCTTTGTCCACTTGTATTAACCTCTTGGCTCCTAGCCTCAATTACGCTCTCCCTTGACGGTGCTGCATTCTATCTCTTTGCTGGAGGCTCTTGATGTTCTTTACTTTTCTCAACCTCCAAATTTCTCTTCTTTTTCTTAACTACTCTTTGTTGTTGGCTTCTGCCCCCACCTTTTTGTCCGACTAACGCTGCTGGACCTTCCTCCAGTTTCATCTTCTCATAAGTAAGGCATACCTTTCAAATTTGTAATTGCCTTAACTTCCCATTGTTCCATGACTCATTTTGTAGATTAGCTGTCCTTATAATTGCCTCTAAGGAAGGATCCTGATGATCATCCCAATCTACTAGACTCAAGTCTGTTCCATCCACTGTATCATAATCTTCTCTTAGCACATTTCCATCTTCCAATTGATCGGGAATATCAAGGCCTCTCCATTTGATTGCCCTCATCATGTCCATTGACAATCTTGAGAAAGCTAGCTTTCTCACATGAAAGTCATCTTGTGCATTGGTCCAAAAATCTTCTATAGTAGGAATATGTTTGAATGCGTTTTCATGAGATGCCTTGATAAGACCATTAGGATCGAATCCTTGTCTTGCTCTATACCATCCTAGATGATATCACTCTAACTCTTTCTTTGTAGCTGCAAAGGCGACAAGATTGGGGCAAGTATCATTGCCTATTCCAAATGAGAAGGTAATCCCTATCTCATCCTCAAGTTTCATCATCTTGTCATAATGCTCAAGTTGCCTAGCCAACTCCATCAAAACTATCTTGTCAGGTGGGTACCTTGGAAGTCTCTTGGGACAAACTATACTTCCTGCCACTCTAATATATGTGAATTGCAGAAATTGGATGAACCAACTCCCATATTTTTTAACTTTTACTTTCGCTTCTGTTGAGAGCCTTCTAGTAGGTGTCCCTTGTAATATCCTTACCGTCTTCATGGCAAAGGCATCATAAATCAATTTTTAATCTTTGGTGTTGTGCAAATGAAGCTGTGGATAGCACTCATGCACCAAACATTGCCCCAACCCATTGCCCCAACCTATTGCTAATCACTCCTAAGGCCTTAAGTCTAGGATTTTTATATAGTCTCGCAATCAGATAGAAAAGATAGGATCCCATATAGAATTGCTTTTGATTTTGCATTGTCTTAAGTTGTAACTCTAAATTTTCACTTATAATTCTAACCCAATCAAATTTTCTCTTTCTATTTTCAATTTCATCAATAAAGTATTACATCCAGCTCTTGAATTGCATACCTTGAGTCACGCCCATGATTTGGCTAAGAAGCACAATTAGATCCTCGTACTCCAGTTTGAAAGTTGACTTGGTGAGCTTTGACGACTTGGTGACTCCCCTCTTACCTTCATGTAACCAATTTTACTATAGATGAATGAAGTAGGCGTCCTGGTTACCCTAAAAAAAATTGGTTGTTTGATCCATCGTTACCACCTTCATGCCTCTATGTTGGGGAATATTGAATACTTCTTCGACCACTTGTCTGCTGATGTTAGCCCACACTGTCTTCCCTTCATCAAAAATGATGGACTTGGTCACAATATCAAATTGGGATGCACACTCCATTACCAATTTTGGACAAGGCAAGGTAGGAGGGAAAGTTGCCGTGTGTACAATTCCACTCTTGTAGAGCTTCTTCGTCATGGGGGATTGTCCTTCGTTCAATCTATCCTTCAACTGTACCATGTTCACCATTGTGATATTGGTATCACTTATTTGCCTCACTTTGGAGAAGAAGGTGGTCTTAGGCATCATGTCTTCCTTGCTTTTTAGGTATTCATTCCCGTTGGGTTCTTGCTTGCGCTAACATTTACCATCCTAAACACTTATTTCTGCCCCTTTGTTCTAAATGATATGGACTACACTCATCAATCTCCAACCTTCTTTCTATCGATAGAATCTAGCTTATTTCTACCTCTCCAAGTCCTATCTCTATACTTATCAATCTCCAAACTTCACTCCTAGGGTGGTCTAGCTTATTTCTGCCTCTCTGAGTGTCCTATTATGAAATCTACACTTATATCTCTCAACTTCAGCTTATCAATGGAAATGATGAAGTGGTGGATGAAAAGTGCAAGAAGAAGATAAGGGAAGCGAACCAAGCAAGAACAAGGAATAGAATCTGCCTTTGAAACCAATCTTCACCTCTAAAAATGAATGGGAATTTTACCTTAAATCTGCCTTTACCAATAATTGGGCCTCTTTAAATTCAGATTAGATCTTGGAAAATTCAGTTCCTCTCCCAACTGTGATGCCCTAGCAAAAATCAGAATTCACCAACCTTGCTAAAATCTTCTCATGCCACTAAATTTTGACCTTTTTGCCGAAATTGCCCAAAATGAGGGCAATCACTGCCCCAGGGCAGAAAAATCTGCTCTAAATCAGAATTTTGGTTCGCTAAATTCGCCTAAAATTGCCAAAATTCAGACCTTAAATTGCTTTGCCAATTCATCAAACAAAATCGCCAAAGCTGGAAGAAGAAATCGCTGCCAAAGAAGGAAAATCAGACCCCAAAGTTGTTGCCAATCTTGCAAAAATCAGGCCTCTTCACCACAAATTCGACCTAGGGCAGAAATCGCTTAAGGAAGGAAAAATTGGGTCTACTCTTCCAAATCGCCGTAGGGTAGAAATTGCCCAACTTGAAGGGAATAATAGCTGCCAAGCAATGGAAAAATTAGACTTCAAAATTGTCTAGCTGGAAATTCATGCAACTTGAAGAAGAAATTCACACATCCAAGGAGGAGGAGGAAAAAAAAAATGAGGAAATAAGAGGAGGGGAAACCCCTCTTATACCAAACTTTTTGCCTCCAGAGTGGGCTTACCTACCTGGAGGGAAACAAAATTTAAGTTAGTCCCTCAATTAATGGCCAAAAATTAAATGAAACATTAAATTGACTTTTAGCCCTATAGTGAAATTGGCCCATTTAATTGCCAGTTTGATCCGAATTTGCAAAATAGAAACAAGGTAAGCTTAGGAGATGTCAAAATTTTCATTTAACAATGTTTTGGTAATTAAAATATCATTAAAATCAAATCTAGCAAGCCAAAATCAATTTTCAATTCCAAATTACTAACATTTCTAAAATTCTCTAGGCAAAATTTGAACCAAATTAATGAGATTTTGCAATTTAATTCAATTTCAATCTTGCAATGCAATTTCAATTTTTTAATAGAATAGATCCTTTCCTTGGCAGTCAAAATTCAAACTCCAATTTCAATTTCACTATCCAAAATTTCCTTTCCACCAAAAAATTTCAAGATTTTCCAAAACAACTAAATCGAAAAATTTCATTTTGAAAATGCTCAAGCTTATACAATTATGTCAAATTTTCAAAATCCATCTAAGTTCAAAATTTGCAAATTTATCCTACTAGATATTGTTTTAACCATCGAAAAAAATGTTGCTATTGAATTTTGTTTAGCCTAATGATAAAATTACATGTTCTGGAAAATCAAGTTTAGCACCGGGTGAAGACAAACCAAATCAAATCCCTCCTAGAGACCAAGACGTCCAAGGTGTAAAATTACCAATTTGAAACTTCCGAACAACTCCAACTTTTGCTAAGGCAACTGAAAAATTCCAAGAATTTGCGAAAATTGCCAAGGCTTGCCCAAAAAAGGGGGTCCCTAAAATTTTTGGGGCGATGGTGTGAAAACCTCACAACAACTTCCATCATGGCTACTCCCAAAGGGTGGATCCACCATATCTACCCCCAAAGTGTAGAACAAGGGCTTTCATCACAAACTTCTCTTGCAGAGAAGACTATGTTAACAAGGGATTTCACCTCGATCTTCTCTCATAGAGAATTCATTAACAAATGATTTCACCTCTAATTTCTCTCACAAAGAAGAACTCACTAACAAGGTTTTCACCTTGAACTTCTCTAAGTTGTGCTATTTTTGAATATATGGATACTTGGTAAGCTTGAGATTCACCAAGAGTGATACAGATTCCAACCTTGCATTTCATGAAAAAACAAAGCATGTAGATATCAAATATTACTCACTATTAGAGATATGGTGCAAAGGATTCCTATCTAGTTGAAGTCCATTAGCAGTGATGACCAAACAATTGATATTCTCACCAAGGCACTTGCCAGAGTAAAATTTGTTCATTTCTTGAGACAGGTTTGTGATTGTGTAGAACAAAGCCTTGGGTGAGAGGGAGGCTCAACATCAATGATTCCTTGAGATGTACTATAATGAGTTCTCCTCCATGAGGGAGAAGTTCAAGGTGCAATCCCTTGATATGCGCTACTCTTTGCAAGAGCCTTGAGGTGTGAGCCCTTATTACCACTCTCTAATACGGTTCATTGTGGATGTTTGTCTGTGACACCATGACAATAGCACGTGAGAGACTTTGGGGCAACTTTCTTGTACTTGAGTGTTCACCCTTTGGATGAGCCATGGTGAATATCATTGTAAGGTGACAATCTCACTATGATAGGCACATATGCATCTTACCATCATTGTGAGGGATAATCTCACAATGATGGTTGACATCTTTTGAAGTAAAATTTATGGATAGCCATAATGGTGGATATCATGTGAGGTGATATCTGTGGATAAGCCATGCTGGTGGATATTATGTGTGGAGATGTCTATAAACCATAATGGTGGATATCACTTGAGATGAAATTTATGGAAAGCCACAATGGTGGATATCACATGGGGTGATATTTATGGAAATCCATAGTGATGAATATCATGTAAGGTGACATCTATGGAAAACCATAATGGTGGATATCACGTCAAGTTATATCTATGGATAAGTCATAATGGTTGATATCATTAGAGTGGAAAGATTTCCACATATGGATGTAACCATTGTGGTCAATCATCACAATAAGGTACTATTACTTGTAAATGATAAGAAGGATTCCCCCCTAGTTAAGAGGGAGTGTTGATGCTATTGTAGCTATGGTCGGATTCCTTCAAGCTGACATAGACATATTATTGTGATAATATAATAATTGTGATGTGCTTATGATAATTATTTTTTGATCAGTAAACAATCGAAGCCTTATGAATTATAATAATAAAATAAATAAAATTACAAATATCTCCGTTCAAACGAGCACTAGTAGGAAATAACGGAGAAGAAAACCTCTAGTCTAGCTCGGGACTAAAGTCCTGTACAAATTACAAAAATGAAAGGGGCATACCCCTGTTTCAGATCTTTACAAAGGACAAACCCTTCTTTACTGCATTATTCATTTTATGCTTCATTCCGTGCTATATTATCACAATTTTATTTGATTTTATATACATATGCCCTCAATACAGTTAAGGCATTAGAAAAGTATTCCTTCCTTTACATCTTTGATAATTCAATTGAAGGGAGATTTGGTTCAAATATTTCTACGCTTTTGGATTTCCAAAGTGAAGCCACATGTGAATCCTCTTACCACCTCAGTTGTGAATTTACCATTTTTGGTAAGAATTTCCTTCTTGGCTCCCTGCATCTTAAGAACACTTCAAGCTTACATTTAAACATTAGTCCTCAAATAGCATTTTTGTTCTATTATCTAGGAATCTTGCCCCTTTTTAACTTTGGTCTTTAAGAAATATTATTAGTATTTACCATTTGAATTTTCTATATATGTGTTTAAATACTTTAATAAGGCATCTTTAATTTAAAGTTATGACTTATAAGTGCATTTTGATGCTAATGTTATTTAGAATATTGGTCTAAAATCTTTAAATGTAAGCAACCTTAAAATAGTGTAGTTTTTTCAAATTGTTACATTGAGGAAGTTTAAAATGAGTTTTCACATGTTCCAATAAGAGAAATTAAATAAGTTAAGATAAATTGTAACATGTTTTAATAAGAGAAATTTGAATTTAGAGTTACTGCATTATTCCCCATAAAATGTTATATTATTCTATTCTTGTGAGTCTTCTTTTCTAATGAAGGGATTTAATCTATCTTCATTGAGTTAGTTTAATTGGTGAAAGAGGAAAGGAATGCTAATGGATTCACATTAGATATCAGAAATAATTTGAAGCATGTTTTGGAGAATACTCCCTTATGAAAAATTTGGCTAAAGTATGAAATATTGAATCTTTTCCAAACCAATAATTGTGGTATAATTATTATAATGATATTATATGATAATATTATTATTATTGAGTTAAAATAGTTGATAATATAATAATTATATTGTATTAAATAATAATACAATTATTATATTATATTATTATATTAAAGAGAGTGTGGCGACCCTTGGTGAAGGGGCACCACCAATAAGTATAAAGGAAGAATTATTTCTTCCTCTATCTATGATAAAAAAAATACATTATATAACATTGCAGAAAATAACACCTATCAACTTGAGTGCAACCAAATCCCGATATTCAAAGGCTAGGTTATAGAGCCAAACCTAGATTGGCACTTCTTCTAGACAACACTCAAAAGGTTTGAAATTGGGTGCACACTCCTTAAGGCCATACCTCCCATCATGTATGGCTCATTTTTTGAAATCCATTGCTTTGCTTCTCCAGTTTCATAGATAACAAGGAAATAAGCTTTTGGTAGGGTTTTCTCTCCACTTTCAACGACCATGTCTGGTCACACCATTGTTTTATTTTTGTTATCCTAGGCCATTCTCCCATCGATTTCATAAAAATCTTTATTCTTTTAACCATGATACCACGTCATTCCAATAAACATTATCAATATTGATAACATGTGCTCCAATATCAGGGAGAGTATACATTAGAGTCTTTAGGGGCCATCATTTTTGTCGCTTGCTTTCTAGTAGTTTGGTATTCTTTCGGCTGCCACAACCTTTTCTCCACCTTCCATATTGTGGCTTCTCTATCTAGTAGATGCCCACAATTACTTTTGTGCTTGGGCGAGAATAGATCCCAACCCCTTTGCCTTTGTTCCTCGATTTGATTCGTCTCCTCCAATTTTCCAAACTTCATTGTGGGTCAACAAGCCCTTCGGTTCATCATTATTTATTGCAAATTTGATGGAATTGGGAGGTCGGCCTGCAAATACTTGTCAATGGCCATTTCCGCCCGCTTTGCTTATCGCTCAAGAAAATAATTCTTAATTCTTGGAGAATCTAACTTGTTACATAGATACTATGAAGCTATTAAAGAATATCTATATTATCAATCATGATTTGAAAAAGGGCTAACAATTATGTATTGATAAGCTTGTTTTCCTATCCAAGTCACTAAATTATGTTAGGTCCTCTCATTTATACAATTGAACTATTATAATCAACTTCTTATTGATAGATAGGAAATTGTAGTAATCGAATAATGATAGTAGGGTTTGAAGTTCTAAATACCATTTCCTATGAATAATATGAAGGGTGTGAAATATAATCCCCATTAATTTCCTATATATTGTATTCTCATCACAATATCTTTATTAGAACTATATATATGTATTTTGGTCAGTTCAGTGTAGGGAATTTTAGCTCGGCCCTTATCTAGGCAAGGCCACAAACAAGGGAACTCATCCTCGACGTTAACAGTTGTTTGATCTACTAGCATTAACATGTGGCTGTCTTGCTCATCGTCTAATTGCCTCCTCCACTATCTCCTCCATTTCCTTCATGTGCTTCTCTTCTTCCTCTCCTCTCCTTTCATCTCCTAAGTCTCCTTTAAGCCCTCCACCTTATCTTCTTCCTTCTCTCTCCTGTCCTCCTCCATCTAGTCATCGTTCTTTCTTTTTTCTCACCACTAGGAACATTGACACATTGACGGTCTAGTTCGGACATGAACACCATTTGAGCCTAGCAGGGATTTGAACCTTGGTTGCACCATTAACAATGTAACCACTTAACCATCGGGCTACGTGATGAACCCCTTATTAGAGATAAATATTACTAAACATTTTATGCTTTAATAACCAAATTTATCTATAAGGTCAATGTAATAATTTGCAATATTATAATGCATGCTAACCCTCTTATCAAGAAATATTATATCTAACATGTGTTGCTCTATCCCGCACATTTATATCTATCTAAGAATCTCAAATCAAATACGATAAAACTCCAGGGTAATATTATTTGTTGCTAATCATACTAAAATGAGCACCAAAGTCATTAAGTGTAAAAACAAGCAAGCATAAATTATGTTTATGCAGTGTTACCCAGGGAGGCGTCTAAGGTATATTTTCAGCCGTCCCCATCTTGGAAATGTCTCGAAGACTTGGGGACACCTAGGGGACTTTGACTTTGACTTCTAGAACAAATTAGACTTTGATTCTCACGGTAACACAAATTTGGCATATGAATTCTGATTATTCTTATATTTTAAGGTTCGATTATGTATGAGTACATTCTTTACCCATGTTTTCATATAAATATTTTAAATTTCTCTGTATATTTTAATGTTCCCTATTGTTATATAGCCGTTCCCATTTGCTGTACCGCCCGTTCCCCAAAATCGACAAAAGTTTTTGTTGTCTCGAAAACTTGTCTTATTGTCCCTTGCCGACCTCGTCCCAGAAACTCGGGGGAACATAGTGTATATGCAACCCAATTTGTCTAGGGTTGGGGTTTGACCTATATTCTAGACCATAGTTGGAAAACTCTCACTTGGCAACAACTCACCAAGCCCTTAAAAGTTTATTCTGAAAAAAATCGGCCAATTTTTAGAAAAAACTTGGGAAAACTTAGGAACCTAAAAAAAGGGCTAAAATTTAATTAATAATACACATTTTTTGCAATCCACTCAAATTTGCTTCAATAGCTTGCAATCACCTAAGAATGCCTTCATCTCTTCTTCTCTCACCTCCTCAAGCCTCTAAATGAACAAATAAAAACTAGCAAACTAAAAATCAATTTTTTTTGCCATATCGTTGCCCTGCACACATGAACAAGTTTTTATTAAAATCTCACAAGTTTTTGACTAAAACTTGCTGAAAACCCTACGAGTAATCGGCGATTTTTACTGTGAGCCAAGTTTTAAAATCCACGATTTGTTTCGCCAAAAACTCGCCTGACTGGTTAACTTGGCAAGTAATTGAAAATCATAGATTTTGCCAACTATGTTCTAGACTATCCAAAGCATTAGATATGAATGAGTTTAAATAAAGAGTTAACTTCGTGACTATTGGATATCAATGACTGGTTTCTATCACATTTTGAAAATTCTAAAGAAATGCAGTTTAAATCCATCTGGGTTAGTTTGAGTCTGAGAGGTGATCCTTTATGTGAGTAATCGTCTATATATTTTAGATGCGAGTTGACTAAAAAGCTAGATTTTTCTTGAAGACAGTAAATAATCTTAGTTGCCGATTCGTGACACGAATCCGATTCGGGCACGTGAATCGGATCCGTGGATTCGGGATTTTTTTTTTTTTCCCAATTATGATTCATGGAGGATTCGTGCATATATATATATATATATATATATATATATATATATATATATATATATATATATATATATGCATTATATATACTAAAAAAATAAGAGAAATATACATAATTCTAAAACTAAATCATTTCATAGTATGAATCTAGTATACTTGATCAATGACATTGATAATTAATCTATTTTCACGATTATAAAGAAAATCAACACATTCACATTGAATTATTGAAAGTGAAAGCTTGTAACATTCAAAATATAGATCATTAAACTTAAAGTTTATAACATGATTTACTCATAAAAGAGTCAAGAGTCAACACTAAAGTTTTTTATTTAATCATCAAATGGATTTTCAAGAAAATCCGCATCAGAGGGGTACTGGTGAGCTGCAAGTGCTGCATCTGTATCAGTAGAGGAACCCAAACCACTAGTAGTAGAGGGGATTGTTAACTCATAATCCTCCTCCTCATCATCCACATCAATCAAAGTGGATCTAGCAAGATCTCGGATGGTCATATCTAAATCAGGAGTCTCGGGTGCTACATCCCAAAGCTTTTCGGGCCCCTTCTTGTACTTAGGATCCTTCCGTGACAACAAGCGCAAATTGTTGTGAATGAACACAAGGTCTTCTGATTTTTTTGGAGCCAACCGGTTGCGTTTGATTGAGTGGATAAAGGAGTAAGTACTCCAATTCCGCTCAGCGGCAGAAGAGCTGGCAACCTAAAGAGAAATTAAAAATTATCAATACAACAATCAAGATAAATAAATTAAATAATAAATTCAAGGAATTGAGAATGTTAACCTTAACTTTAATTTTACAAACTTACTTGGGATAGGACCTTTATGGCAAGAGGTTGGAGGTACGTGAAGGCTTGCCCATGAAGGTACCACCATTTGATGGCACCCATCCTGCTTTGGTTTGCTATGGCAATAGGGTCGAAATCCTCACCTGAGTTGAAAGCAGCAAATTCACTCCTCACAATTGCCCCAATCTCTGGATCTTGGAATATCTTAGCTAGTGCCCTCTTATACCCATCTGCAACCTCTGCATCTCTAAATGGTGGCCCTCTACCTGGAAGGCGAAGTACATCTGCACAATAGTACCTGGGGATAACAAAAGACAATTGAACACTATCAAATATCAATAGCACAAACATTGGATAAAATAAGCACAAACATTTGATAAGAACTACAGTACCTCGGGGATAGAGCATATGCAAGGAGGTGCAAAGGTGTGGTCATCTTGTTCCATCGATGATGAACAATTTTTTCCACCTTCTTGTAAAGGGTGTCCTCAGGATCATTCTCCCTCCTCTGTATGACCTAAGATATGAAATATGAATAATAATTATAATTAGTGAATATGTCAATTTAAACTTTAGAATCTAGATATCTCTCGAATAAAAAATTGTTGTAAAAGAGCGTAAAACTTACCATTTTAATTTTTTTCAGCATACTATCCATGGAATCATAAATATCCCCAAGGCATGGCTCGTCACTATCTGCGAAGCGAAGCATTGCCATTATTGGATCGGTGATTTCCAACACATAACTCACAAGACCCCACCAATCCTCATCTAGTATCATTCTTCTCACATTTAAAGCCCTTGCTGTATTGGAATTCTTCCAAATGCCCCATTGGGGGCTAATGACCATATGCTTCAATGCTTCTTTTACCTTCACAAGTCGTCTCAAGACGATTGTGTGAGAGGCAAAGCGGGTTTCAGCAACCTAAGAACATGTTAAACTCAAGTTAGTAAAACATTTAAAAATTAAAACATGTTAATGTAAACAACAACAAAAATTAATAATTGTGGAATCCAATAATATTCAATTATATATTAAATATAAAAATTTACTTTCAATAACTCCAAGTCCGAGAAACTCCTAAAAATTGCTTGTGACATGTGGTGATTTGTCACAAACATTTGAATCTCTTCAGCTTCCTCATATATCCTTTTCACCCAATCTATTTCGGTGCCAATTGCTTTCATCACTAAATTGAGAGAGTGGACGGTGCATGGTGTCCAAAAGATATGATCATATCTAGACTCTACAATTATCCCTGCAGCCCTGCAAACTTTTGCATTGTCCGTGACCACTTGAACAACATTATCAGGACCCACTGATTCTATGGCATCAATGAGAATGCGTGAAATAAATTCTGCATCTTTCACTTGCCCTTCACAATCAACTGCCTTCAAGAACATTGCCCCCTTAGGGCATACAACAATAACATTGATCAATGGACGATTTCTACAATCTTTCCAACCATCCGAAATAATAGACACATCCGATTGAACCCAAAAATCTCTTATTGGTTGAAGTTGAGCCTCTACATTTTTCCTCTCATCATGTAATATGGTAGTGCGCAACTTTTCATAACCAGGCGGTTTGTAACCATGGGGTGCATCATTTATTGCTTCCACTATCTCCCTAAAATAAGGTGATCTAGCAAAATTAAATGAAACACCATTTGCAATTAAACAACGTCCAATTTTGTGATCAGCAATGTCTCTCTTTTCAATTTGGAATGCCCTATCTAGTGGGCCTCTCTTGCGGGTGAGTGGAGATGGGTCTTCATCTTCATCATTTGTAGTTGGCATAGGCAAAAAAGGATGTGTTCTTGTGTTTGTTTGATTAGATGATGGTGTTGGTATATTTGTTTTTTGGGAAGCACCACGTTTTGCTTTTGCAACTGCTCTATCAGCATCATCTTGCTCTTTTGCTAATGCTGCTATTTGTGCAGCTGGTAATCCCTTCATATCACTACCTTGACACATGTGAATTCCTTCACCCGCAGGGCCCAAAAAATGTAGTTTTACTCGGGAATAGGAGCTTCTATGTTGTATGTTGCAAAAATTATATTTCCATATGTATGCCCCACCCCCAGGACATTGTGCAACTCTTGTTGTGTGTCTCCATAAAGGAGACCCCTTATCAATTTTGAAGCTTGGTGATGCAGCCCCACTCCCACCCACTGAGCCTTGACTACTCATTGTTCTATTCTTGCAATCTAGAAAAAGTGAAAGAAAACCATGCTTCACACTTGCACAAAAACTTGAAAATTTGGAAAACTAAAAATAAATCAATAATCTATGAAAGAATTCAAGAATATGGTTGAAATGCATACCTTAAACACTTCTTGCAAGGTATTTGAAGCTCCACAACCGATCTCCTTCGAATCCAAGCACTTCACTTCAAACTAGCAAGTATGAGAGAGCAAAATGAGAGAGCAAAATAGAGAGCAAAATAGAGAGCAAATGAACTTGCATTGTGATTTAGAGGGTCGTTTTTAGGGTTTAGGGCCTTTAGGGTAAAAAAAAACATTAAAAAATGATAATGGGCCCACGTTTTTGCATGTTCCTCCTGTCATTGCTGTGGATTCACGCGGATCCGCGCGTGGATCCTCGAGGATCCGGGCAGGATTCCTAATCCTGCCTGTGGATCCGTAAGGATCTGCGGGCTGCGGATCCTTACGGATCCACAGGCAGGATTACGAATCCTGCCCGGATCCTCACGGATCCATACGTGGATCCGGATCCGAATCGGACCCGAGCCCGGATCCGGCCTTTTCCAGGCGAATCCGGTAACATAGTAAATAATATTTCAATTGTGATAAGTTACTAATAAGAATGCTAGGATAAAGAATGAAGAGTTTGACATTGACTTCCTTATAAAGTGGTGCATCAAGAAATTTCTTAGAAAATAAGATATGGCTCAAAGGTAGCTCCATAAAGCTTGAGCTAATAAGGCATAATAAGTCCTACTGTGTAAGGGAGTGGGAGTATGCAGAATAATCTTACATTCTAAAGTGAAGGCATAGATTGGGAATTGTTATTATATTGCATGGAAAATAAATAAGGCATGTAACAGATGTGTAGATCTGCCTAAAATAACTTACAAGGACCAGTGCAAATTTATATGAAACATCATATTGCATATGACTGAATTTATGAGCAGTACTGATATAAAAAGAAAACATGACAAACCAGTGACTGCCATGTGTTGTTATATATCCTTTGGTATCACTATATGTTGTTGCTGGGTATTCTCAAGAACACCTTCCTATAGATAGTATACAACACCAGCTTATCTGATCCTCCTTCCACCTCTGGCCAAATAGTATGCAAAATCTGTATTGGGTTCGTGCAAAGACTGTTACAAGCACTCCTCCTTGAACGAAACTGGTTCTCCAATATATGTTTTCTGTTGTTTTGCAAGAACTCCTCCATATTCCTCGAAGCCTTTTGATTCAGTTTCAATGAGAACCAGTTTACTCTCTAGTCATGACAATTCATGCATTTCTTGCAGCATTTTTCGTCTAAGAAAAATAATAATCATTTAAAATGTGCTCAGCTATCTTATTGCATAGATAATTGAACTTCTATGTCTATTAAACATGCTATGAGGCCTATATTAAGTTGCAATCAATAATTCCTGGCTGGTCGATGCCCAAATATGGTCCACAAAGAAATTAATAGTCTGTTTTAGCAGAGGAAATGATTGGTCTGCAGCAAGGCATTATGTTCCTAAGCAATGTTATACTGTTCTTAAAATATTTTGATTCTATTGGTTGCATTTTTGGCAAGCTACAGAAACAGTTATGATGGCAACAATTTTAGTCGAATTAGCTGCTATGAAAGTCAGTTTACTATGCCACGAAGGGCTGCAGTATCGATCCAAAGAAATGCTTACAATCTCCTATGACTCTTCAGGTGGAGCCAGCAGAAGCTGAACGTTTGAATCTGTAAGATTAAAAGGTTGAACTTTAGTAATCTTGATATTTGAAGAGAGCTGAAAGTGTCTAACTGCTTCATCAATCATATCTTCTCTGAAAGACAGGCAATCAATTTCAACATCATTCAGCTTGTAGGCTTTAAGATTTTCACTGTACCCTGTAAGTATCAACTCTGTACTCTTCGAGTCCAACTTGGTTCGCTTTGCATATATAGTAAAACTGAAGACCTTAAGATGACCTGTTTTCTTTTACTTCCTGGACCAAACTTCCTTTGCAGTTTTTTCCTTCATTTCCTATGTCAAAGACCTGTTAAGAAGCTAAACTGCAGTGTGAAGTTGTAAACTTCCCCAGCTCAAAATTTCTTGTGGACAATCTTGTTCTCCAATATATGTGAGCCATCTCCAAAATTATATGGTCTCTACTCTCAACTACTCAATTCTGCTGTGGAGTATAGGATGTTGTGTATTGCTGTTTGATACTATGTTCAGTGCAAAATTAGTGTGCCTTTTTGAACAAAATCTTCCTCCACTATCAGATCTCTGAGTGGTCAATGCACAACCAGACTCATTCTCTACTGATGTTTGAATTTTTGAAATTCCTTAAATACATTTTATTTTGACTTAAAGAAAATCACTCATGTTTTGCTTATGAAGTAATCATCAAACAAAAGAAAACACCTGATACTAGTGACTGATGCCATGAGTACCGGTCCACAAATGTTTGTATGAACCAGCTGTAGAATTCTTAGAGGTCTCCAAGCCTACCCATCTAAAAAGTGAGTTTTCTGTTGCTTTCTTGCTTGGCAAGCTCCACAAACAACCTGTATCTGTTGTTGCATATCAGGTAAACCCTCTACTAAATTTTCTTGTTCCAAATGAGAGGGGGAGGTTAAGTTGAGGTGTCCATATTGTTGATGCCAAAGTGCACTGATATCTCTGAGCTGCCAATGCATGCTTTTGAGCCTATCAAATATCAACAAGGCAATACAGACCATGATTTTGATACAAACATTGATGGTTTTCTTGGATTACTCGTCAACTATCTAACATTTGTGTTTGTTAAATATGACATCCAGATTGGGATAATGGCGCATAATCTGATTCTTTGAGAGCCAAGCGAGTTTCATTCCTGGGTCATGGTACATATTGAAAAATATGAGACTTTACCTTGAGAAGATATCTGCATATTTTCTTTTCCAGCAATTGTTACTCCTCGCGACCACCAAAGATCACTAAATTGAAGCAAGTTGTGTACTCCATGAACCAATCTTTCTTGGGGGCGAAATGTTGAGACCATTCAAAATCAATGTATTATGCAGAAGATTTTGATTGATCTGTGGGCTGTTTGGTCATAAAAGCGGAGAAAGTTGACTCTTGCTTAGAAGGCCCTGCAACATGAACATTTGGTGGAGGCCTGCCTGGGTTGGATTTCTTTTCAGCCAATGTGTTTTTGCAAAGCTTCTTCATGTGATCCATTTCATCACAATAGTGACGTTATATTTTTTATATTCCTTTAAGTATCTTCGTTATTTCCTTGACCTTGCTTTTGTGGCCATTTGCCTTTGCCTTTGTCCTTGGTTGTAAATGCCTTTTCCGCACTGTATGAATATAGCTGCCTAGCATTTTTTCCATCTGTCCTGCACAAGTCTTTGAACATCAGGTCAATACTGGTAGATGTTATGTTTAGTGTCTAACTGAAATGTTTCTAAGCTTGTGGTAAGCTTTTCAACGTAAGGACCACACTATCTTCATCAATCTTGTGACGTATGACTTGCAATTGATCACAGATGTCTTGGATCTTCATCAAATGTTCTTGCAAAGATAATTTTTCATCCATTGCGTTTAAGAAAAGAACAACTTTTAGGAATTAAGCCTTGGCTTTATCTAACATCTCTTGTAGATCTCGCATGTGCTTATAAATCTCTACAGAGGTTTTTCCTGTTTGAATTTTTGGAAACATTTTATCTGTTATTGATAACTTGATGAGCATGACTTCTTCTTCAGCACTATCATCAAGCTTGTCCAGATCTTTACTTGCAATCAACTGAGTGCTAGTATCAAGAACGATCTTATCAGGGCATATGTATGTGAAGATCATGCACATTCTATGCTTCCATGTGTTGTAATTTTTGCCATTGAAGAGCTTGATTCCTTCCAACATGATGTTGGGTAGTGAAACCATCTCTCCCACTATGGAAAAGAAACCCTTTCAATAAAATATTTTCTAAAACCTAGTTCGAAGATATGCAAACAAAGATTGTTGTAGCAGTCACACAGAAACCCCTAGGTTGTCACCTTAGTTACAAAAAATGTGATGTATAGGTGCCGTTTCACATTTCAACAGTTGAAATGGGTTACTTATTTCAGAATGGCCATTTTTAAGCAATGCAGCCAGCCTTCAATTATTTCATTAAGTTTGTCTATGTTTTGGATTTTTGGACTTTTTTCCTCCCGATTTTTAGGAGTTAACGCTATTGATGTCCAAAAATTAATGCAGCATATTGAGCCCACTGGAGTTAAATGAGACAATTCAATTAGAATACGTCCAGGCTTGCTTTTTGCTTTATTTTCAGGCTTTTTGCTACCGATTTTGACTACGTTTTATGAAACTGCTCATATTTGTATTTATCAAAATAGTTTTCTTAGACATTAATTAGTTTAAAATGGGCAAGTATGATATATTTTGAATTTAGCTTAAACCCATACATTTTTAAAATATTATATAACATATTATTTAATATTAATTAAAAAATAAAATATGAAAATACAACATTTATATATATATTTCCATTTTTGATATGCAACTTGTAAATATACTTTTTTTCACATTTCCATTGCTGTTTTGTTTCTCGTATTTGGTAAGATAGGGTTGCACTTGATTGTCCATGAATTTGGAATAAAATTTCTATAAAATGTGACCAAAATGCCCACAAACATGTTTGCAAACCCTGGCCATCCATAGAAATATCAAAATCATTAAAATAGCCTAAGTAAATTGCCAAAAATATTCAAAGGACTGCATGCCAAAAAACCCATGAGTAAAAAAAATAGCTTAGGATTTGCTACAGTCTGCTGCTATTGTAACAACCACCTAGAAAAATGCTTTTCTTTTTCCTGATAAAAAGAGGCACAATTTTTTTGCCAGAAAGCCACGCAATTTGCAAAAAAATGAAGGCATGATTTTTAGTGTAAAAAAAATGCTTAAATTCCTCTAAAAAGTGGTGCAATTTCCAACAGCAAAAACTCTCAAAACTTCATTTGTATGATTTTGTACTGTTCCATAAGTCACTTCTTTTGCATGTTCAATGTCACATGCGTGCAAGTCATCTCTATTGGTCGCAGTTCATAGTAGTTTGTATTCTTAAATCTCGAAGCTTCACTTGGGCTTTGATACCATACATGAAAAATATAGCACATAGAATGATTACCAAGATACATGATATTAAACTAAGGAGTAACGTCTTCTTAAGTAAGAGTTGCAAATGTTTTATCTGTAAAAGATATGAATATCAACTAATAATTTAATAAAGAAAATGATAAGAACTTAACTAAAAGAATAAAAGAATATTCCTGAAATCTAAAGACTTAATTGACCATTATGACCTAAATATTACCATATTATCTTAATAAATATGGCTTTCCAATGCAGTCACTGGTGCATTTGATGTTCATATGGGCCTTCTGTTGCACTTGTCAGTGTTATACAAATAAAAACTTCCATGGTCACAAAGTCAAATCCTTTTGATACCAAAATGATTCGTAATCTTTAAAGTTAAACTCTATGCTTCTAGAAATTAAGAACAGAGATTAGAAATATGTATTGTGTTACTTAAATACAATTTAGTGGCAGTAAAGAGAGAAAGGAAAGACTACAAAATATAAAGTGAACACCATATTTCTACACTGGAAACCCCGTGAGAAGAATAACCAGCTTTGCTAGGATGGATATGTCCTCTACTACTCTTTCTATTTTCGACAAAATTACAAAAAGATAAATCCCTTAAATACTTCTCAATACTCAATGAATCCTGTCATAAAATATTAAAAAGTCTCCAACTCTATAAATAGTTTCTGGTGCTGCTGTAGCTTCCCTCTAGGCCCAAGGAAAAATCACATCAAACTGGGAGTGGAAAGGATGTTGTTTCATTTCAGATCCAAGTTTTCAATAGCTGGGATTCTTTTCTGCGTGCATGGATTTGATCCAGAAGCTGCTGTTCTGTATTCTGTGTGCGTTTGCTTCCGCAGTTGCGGTTTTGACCTAGAGCTGCAGAAACAATGCTGTACACTCTACAGTTCCTATGTCTTTCTACCGGTTCCTTTTCCTGGCTGATTCCTAGAATCCATGTTACCCTTCAAGTTTTATTCTCCTGGCTTATGGATCAAAACAATGTATAAATGTTAATCAACGTGAAGCTCTTTTATCATCTATTTATTGATTGTGGCTTCACTTGGTGTGAGCTAGTCTGTAACGTAATGTCAAGACGTTTCAAGCAGATTTTGCCTACTTTTGGTAAGACAATAGTGCTGATGTCATAAATGTGGTATGATGTCATTCACATTGTAAGAGTGTACAGAGAGTTTTTAAGGTGCTGGTACTGAATATTTCCTTATACTGCATATTCTTTTCAGACATTATTGTGGTTATATTTGATTGATCTTTATTCTCCATGCTTGGACTGATTTTTGTTTGATTACGTAGGAAAATCTAAAAGTGAAACTTGTTAAGGTTGATTGTTTTTGCTTCTGCAATCGGATAATCTATCCCAAGCCAGTCAATGCTGAATGCTAACTTTAAGTTATTTGTTCTTGTAGGGAGATGTTGAATCTATTGCGTCAAAAAATCCTAAAGAGCTTACTGCACTATTTGAAAACATATCTGGCTCTGAGGAATATAAGAAAGACTACGAAGATCTGGAAGAACAGAAGGGGAGAGCCGAGGAGAAGTCAGCTTTTATGTATCAGAAAAAGAGAACAATAGTTGCTGAAAGGAAGCAGAAGAAAGAACAGAAGGAAGAGGCGGAGAAACATCTGCGCTTGCAAGAACAACTGGTAAGTTGTGGCCCGTGCACACTGTGGATTGGTTGTCTTACATACCATGATTTTGGTTTGCTGTTTTATGTCAAGCCAGATGGTATGTTTTGGGCTAGATTTGGTTGAATTGTAACTTGTCGTTCATATGCCCTCTCTGTCTTCATCAGATGATTGCATTGGAAAATTCTGTGTAAAATTGACGATGGCATAAGTTTAGTGAATTCTCTGCATTTTTCATTTTAAGAAATTCAAGGGGGTAAACTGTCATGGATTAAGTTGGTGACTTAATAGGGGTATTGAAACAGGATGCCAGTGCTTAAATGCTTTTTATTTTTATGGGAATTGATGTGAGTATTTATGAATCTATATTGCAGGCATTTATTTTGTAACTCATTAGGATGCTGAGATTTGAAAAACATGCAAGAAATAACCAGTGGAGAATAAGTGAGATCTGGTCTATTGTTCACAAGTTGAATGATATCTCATTAATTTCATATCAGCAGAATTTTAGTATATGCAGGCATATATCCTAAATTTGATACTGAAATGGAGTTATTGTTGTAATATGCATCTTGGTATGTGAATGCAACGTTAGTATGTTAGTGGTTTCTGTTGAGTACTCTGTAGATTATTTTTATGTTGTTTTCATCCACAAAGCTTCTCTGTAATAAATAGCTAAATGCCAAGGGGGAATTACTTTTTCTGTATAATGTTTACCCTGAGATTGAATGAATGATTATATAAGTTAATCGGTCATTTAGATCATTTTGATGTTTGAGTAAGTTGCGAGAACATTCTACATTTTTCTTGCTTGAGAAACTTTAGGGGAAAACATTCATGGTTAAGTTGCTCACTTATAGGTACTTACTGTAAAACTCAGATTGTAAAATGCTAGATATTTGGAATGGTTAATACAGAATTATAAAATCAATTTTTATAAATTTTGTTGGTTTAATATAAGTGCTAGCAATGGATGTGAGAAATATATCCTAGTTGTTGGGACATAAGAGTCTGTACTGTAAAGAGTTATTTTTTACTTGAGACTTAAAAATCTGCGGACCTTGTAAGTGAAACCCTATGTTACACCAAGTTTCAAGACAACTTTTTTGGGGGCCCTTTTTTAGAGGATGGCTATTAAGAAAAGGACAAATAAAGAAATATAAGATATCTTAAATATTCATATGATAACATTGATAAGGCATTCATCATTTACATTATAGAGCCTTAATACATATTATGAGATGTGATCTGATAATTAAAATGAGAATTAACAAACAAATTAAAAAAAATTAATTGCTTATATTGTCAATTCGCATTTCTATTATATAAAAATTACAGCAGAATGCCCAAAGGCTGCAAGTTTCATCTGCAAAATGTAAAAAGAACAGAAAAAAGAGAGTCTGCCACAACGCTTAATCAGCATCTGTTAATATTACACCAAAATCGGAATCTTTATTTGACTCATTGGCACTAGGAAGGGTTGCTTTTCTATCAACGGAATCCCAAGCAATCCCTTTCTATCAATTTTCGTGGCATCTTTAGAATCAACATTCTGAAATTGGAAAGTACTCTGCATATCCACCAATTTTTTTTGCTTGCCAAGGGCTCTCTTGACTGACTGAATAAAGCTGTATGTAGATCAAATCCTCTCTGCAGCAGAGGAATGGACAACATATGAAACGAGGTTGGAATATATTCTCAATTTTGATGTATTCTTGCCATGCTACAGCCACCATCTGATAGGGTTGATTTGAGCTAATATAGCTCTATTTATCCTTGCCTCTAGTTTTGTTGAATGCTGGATTGCAAAAGGGCTCGGGAGTCTCTTGTGCAAGTTGCCTGACAACAATATATCTGTAATCTTCCCAAATTGGGAAAACCCTACTTTAGCCCTAATCAAGTAGCAGATTACGCTTAGAGAGTACTCACCTTTCCCTAATTTGTACTCCTGCAAAGAGTGCTAGGAAAACTTAATAATAAATAATACAAAAGATCATAGGTGGCATATACATAAATATTAAGAATGTCAATTGAAGTACGAAATGATAAGACTTATGGTGTAGTAGCTTTGATAGGGTGTCTTAGACCTTCCATCCTCCGTCTCGGCTTTAGCCCAGTGCTTTTCCAATTGAGTGGGGTACCTAGTGAGGTATTGGACCTGTTATCCCCTCATCTTGGTTAGTTCCATCCTAAGCCCAATCTCGAAATGTCCCTTGGCATTCTGTTATTGTAACTGTTGTCAGATGTCTATGTGGCATCAAAGGGTGATTCTTAAGAGATATGACAAATGTTTTTGGCATTACTTCGTGAAGTCTCTTTAGATACCTGGAAGCTCTCTCATTATCTTTTTGTATGGCAAAACATAGTGTTTGTGTTGGGCTTTTTGAACAACGTTCTATATTCTCTGAGACGTGAGGATATATTACTCTTTGTGATACTGCTGTAGGTGTGAGAGAAAGATTCAAAAAGTGGATGTCTAGATGTATAGTGATATAATTACTGTATGTGTTTCATGAGGTAGAGTTATGTTTTTATTATATCCTCTGATCAATATATGATCAATTTAATTATTGTAAGCCATACTCGTGATAAGTATCTGTGAGATACTTACAGTTTTGTTATTCTGCATAAGATTGATTATCAAGTGTTGACAATCAGAAGCTCAAAGATCTCTATATCTATTTTGGCATATAATAAAAAGAATCTTTTCTAGGTGCATCTGGGTTTTCCCATCGAGTAGGAGGGTTTCCCCAGGGTAAATCTCTGTCTTTTGTGCTTGTGTTGTGGTTACGATATGTGCTATGTGATTTTGCTATCCTGGTTCATAAACTTAACATGATATCAGAACGGGTCTAAGAAAAGATCCTGAACCAGAATAGGCATTTGGATTCTGGAAGAATCTTGATGACTTATGGGTGTTGAAAATGTCATTCTGTGTTTTCTGTGGGAGTTGCTATCTCAGCTATTAAGGCTTCTCATGCAATTTTGTGCAAAGCTATTACTGCCATAGCGCTAATGGCTATGGCAGTAATGATAGATCTAATGACAAGTTGTCATAGTGGAAGTTGTTTTCTAATTTTAGTTTGGAATCTTGCACAAGCTGTGTGAAAATATCTTTGGAGGGAAATAAATTGAAATTATTATATTTTATTTACTTTTCTAAGAAAGCTCATTAATTTCACATTTTGGAAGTGTTTGACAATTTGAGTTTGAGCAGTTGCACTTTTAATTCTTCAGTTCTCAGAAATTATTGAAATGGGATGCTTGTGGGTGGGATGCTCATGGATTTCAGATGAGCTGAGTCCCAGGAGGCCTTGGATTGCAGCAGGTTACCTACACTGGAGGTTACGGTTATGCAAAAGAAATCAACAATTTTGACAATGTCCAGTGTTTCTTGGTTGCAGGTGTAATTTGAGTAGTTTCCAGCATTTCTGTCTCTATTTTGATTTGTCGAAGTTATCGTATAGTGTGAAGACATTGTTTCTCTGTTGTGTCTATTGACTCTATTCATATCCTCTTCTATGTCGGGATCAACCTTTGCAAGTTCTCTGTAGTTTCAGGAAGTTTTTGTGCAGTTTTTGGTGATTTGCACACTTTGTGTTTCTCTTATTTGATGTTAATCCCAGATTTGAGGGTTTGGAGGCATAATGTGTTTGTGATAGAGTTAATTTCAGCTTATTTATATACTTTTTCTGTGTGTAATTAAATTCAATAGTAGGAAGCATCAGGTCACAGCTTGGGGTTTTTGCAATGTTGGTTCACTGTGAGTTTTGCAGGGTTTATTGGAAATAAAGCTACCAGAATGAATTCTAGATTCGTTGCAGCCTGTAGGTGTAGTATCTGAAGGGTTTGTTATATTCATGCAATATAGTGTGAAAATATTAAATTGCAATAAAATTGAGATTCTAGAGTTACTTTGCAAATTTGTAAATATTGGGTGTAATTGCCAAACTTTGAAAATTACTCTCAATTATGCTCTAAATTTATCATATTTTGCTACTGTGGGCTTGGAGAGCTGTCTCTTGCTGGAAATTTTTTAAATTAGTCAAAAGTTTATATTTCATAGTCTGTGACATTACAATGGCGGTACTTGTGTGCTCTCATGGCCCATCCCTGCCCCTTTTTATCAATTTTGTGTTTAGGAAAAAGTAGCTTTTTGAGCTGTGTGACTGTAGGGACAGGTGTTGTTTCCCATTACAAATATTTCATTTCAGGAAAGTTTCCGAAGTTTTCCCAAATTAGGTATAGGTTGGAAATATTTCTGGAAATACGACATCTCTGAAATGTCTCCTGCAGGGACAGGTCATAATATGTAGGGGATGTGTCAGCACATAAATGAAATCCAATACCCAATAAGTGATATGGAGGATATTTTTCACAGGCTCTTGTTATTTTTATAGAGTTTGTTCTTTCAAAGTGTCTCTGCTTAGCATAGTAGGAATCTAATTTCCATGTCAACTTTATTCTCAATTTCAATCAACATCAACTATAAAAGTTGGATTCAAAATGCTGCATATTGAACTGGCCAAGATTGTTAATTTTTGTTTTATTCAGTGTATGCATAAATCCAACAATTGACCTTATATTACTTCAGGGATTGCGAATCTGGAGCATTGGTTATGCACTATGGCCTGATTTTGAGGGAGGGGGTTCCAAAATATGTTTTAAGGCAGATCAATTGTTAAATGAAATTCATATTGTGTTTTCTCAGTTTGTTATGTAGCAGTAGTAGCTTGGTCATAGGTATTTTACTATTTTTTGTTACAGATGTATGTTATAAGCTTTTGTAAATAGTCCTCCAAATATATTGGTTAAATTGTCAGCCTTATGCCTTTTAACTAAACGAAACAATTAGCCTCATAGAATTATATACTTCCTTATATAAGCTTGGTTTTGTTTTATGCAATTAAGGCAAAGTACATTTTAACTGGTCAACTTGGAAGTTTTTTTTTGTTCCACTTGGTAAATATTTATGTCAGTAATTAAAGAAAAGTACATTTTAACTGGTCAACTTGGAATTTTTTTTTGTTCCACTTGGTAAATATTTATGTCACTTGAATGTGATACATGTAGCATAAACTTCACTGACTGTTTAACTTCTGTTCAGGCTCTTGCCATTCCAAAATGTATTTTTTATATGATGTCTTTTTTTAGAGATTGAATTGTTTTCCAGTTCTAATTGGGGAAACTTAAAATTTCATAATTAACGAACTATTTTGTAGACTTTCCTCTATTTAATTATCATGCAATGTCATTAGAAACTCAAGACCAGAGATGCAGAATTCCTTTGTGATGGTTTTTGATAGATGATATAATTATAGGCTTAGATGATGACAAACATGAAATTTTATTGACTTGAATGGGAATCTTAACAAGCTTAATTTTCCTTAAATGTTTCATTTTCAGCATAGTGCATATCTGATACTTGTCTCGTTGACTTTGTGGAGCTGATGAACAACTATTTTTTATTTGCTTTTGCAGAAATCTTTGAAGCTAGAGCATTTTCTTTGGCAAATTTTTAGCATTGAGAAGGATAGTGAGAGATATGGAAAAGAGCTTGAAGTGGAACAAGAAAATCTTGAAAATGTGTTGAAGACACAAGAGAAATTTGAATCTGAAACCAAGGAGAAAAAGAAAGAGCAGGCTGCATATCTTAAGGAGGCTTTGCTTTGTGAGAAGAAGATAGCAAAGAAAAAGGTTGAACTGGATAAGAAGGTTAGTTAGTAGTCAGCCTATTTTGGTTTTCTGAATGCTGCTACTAAATTTTGATGTATTTTTTGGCTTTGTCAACATAGTTCCGATAAGATGTGAGAAAGTCCGTTTCTCTAGGTACCTGTCGGATTATGCTTTTGCAAAGCCAATCTGTTCATTGATTTTTAAATTCAGTATATAGGAAATGTAAATAGCTTATTCCACATTCAGAAATGTTAGCAACAAAACTATTTAAATTTCTCCATGGCCGGTTGCTGCTGTTGATTACTTCTTGTTTTATCTTTGACTTTGGAGTTGCTTATGACTATTTAAAGAAAATTGGCAAGAAAAAAGAAAGAAATTATATTAATGTTGACAAATGACGGAGAATAGATCAAAGGGAATTGGATCAATAACAAAGGACTAGGATAAAGGGGCCTCTAGATGTGAATCAAATGCAAAAAAGCAAAAAAAGAAGGAAAAACAAATACCTTAAGCTAGTAACCCCAAACTACCTTGGATGCAATTTAGTATGGATCAAGGAGACCTCATAAAGTAGTGGAAACAACTGAAGGATGCCCAGTCAGGGTATCAAAAGCCTTGTGTTTCAAATTTCAATAGGTTCGGATTTGTTGGAGGAGCCAATCATATTATCATTGATGAGCGTAGGAGCATCAATGTAGAGGGAGGTGGTTTTTGCATTGGATTTAAAAATAGGAGTTAGGTGGGCTCTATTTGTTGGGATCAAGGAAGTGGATTTTTGCGCTGGGTTGGGGAAAAGGGCATTGCTTTGCAGCATTGGTTTGCAGTTTTGAGCCTCCTGGGCTTCCCTACAACCAAAATAGAGAATCAAAGTTGGAGTTACATGGGCTTCCTCTCCTAGACTAGGCCCTGCTATGGATAGGGGTCTTAGGTTTTTTTACTAGTTTATATACTCCATGGGTGGGCCTATTCAAACTATTCATAGTATGAATATGAAGTGATTATTTGTTGTTTATTGATTAATGTTTTGGTATCCTTGCTTTGTTGAAGGCCTTGAATAAGATAAAGTATCTCCTCAAAAGCAATCCCTTTGATGTAGAGGGCAGGGTTGGGGGTGTTTTGTTCTTGCTTCACTTATATTTGCACAAAGTCTTTCTCTATTAGGGTGGAGATAATCTTCTTTTCCAAAATTTTAGTCATGAAATTCTCCTTTGAAGCTGGGTATCCACCTTCAAAGAAAGCTGGACTATATGCTGCATTGATAAGAAAATAACCCTGAGATAACTTCTGTATGGAATTTAACATGTTATATGCTTGATTCGATGGCAATACACAGTGGATTGCCCAACTCAGTGTTGGGATGCTTACAAATGTGGACCTTGCTGGTCAACAATTCTACATTGTACATACATCGTTAAATTTACTTCTGGACATTTTATTTGAAAATTGTCAAACTTTGGCTCACTTCTTTGCTTCTACAAGCTATTAAATGTAAATTTGCACCAGATGAGTGCTTCATAGTTCAAATGAATGAATATTTTCAACATACTGTGGCCTAGCAAGGCTTAACCATGATTTGATGTAAGCCTTTATAAATTATATTTCAAAATTGGAAATGGATAAGTTGATCTAGAACTTGAAATGGAGTTGGGAAACTACTATCATAGAGAAATCATGTCTTTTTTTGTTGACCCATTAATTTTTTCAGTGACTGCAGGGGGACATGTCTCCAATCCTTTGGGATGCATTTCAAGGATTGATACACATTTCTCCTACTGAAAATGTACTGTCGCCACTTTCAGATCAATCTTTGTTTCCATTCATTTTTGAATTAACTAGCGTAAGGTTTTGATTAGTGACCAAAAAATGTGCGCTTATATCATTGGTGTTGCCAAATACTAATGTTGCCCTCTTAGTTGAGAATCCAGATAACATAGTTTGGAGTAATTTCTTATGTTTTGACCCACAAAATAAATACCTCATTGCTTTTTCTTCCTGCCTGAATTCCTTGGTTGATTGATGCCAACAATATAATTCTCTTTTGACAAGATACAATATGTTTCCAGCTAGCTCCTGATTACCAAACTATAGTTATCCATACCTAATTACTCAGGTAAACAATGCATCTTGATGGGGTCATCAGTGAAGTCCCTGTGATGTTCAGGGAACCGAATATGAATTTGAAGAGCATGATCTTGTAACTCAACAGGAATCATTTTATTGGATCAACTCAACGCATCTCATATTATTCCTTTTAGTATTGACAGATATGACTAGCAAGTTGGAAATTGTCTCCAAAAGACTATTGTCTATTTTGATGTTTGTCTCTCTGTATTCTGTTGTCTTGATTTGGGAGTTGCATATGACAATTGACTTCGATGTCTTTAAATGAAAGCACAAAAGTATATTTTCCCTAATAATACTCTGTGCCATTCAAATTTTTTCCAAACCTAGTCTTGATTATTCTCTTTAGGAAATCTGCAGTTATGGCAGCTGTAAATCCCAGGACATATGCGTTTACAATAGTCAGGCATTTATTTCCATCACTTCAAGTACATTCATGGAAGAGTGGTCATGAATTCCCCTTTTCTTTGTCAATGGTGTTTCCATCTGTATAAAAAACTGCTTATTGCTTTTTTCCCATTTGAAGTTGATTATTGCTTGTGTAAGGAGTTGTGGTATTAGTTCATTCCTTGCTGCTGTTATCAATGATACACGACACTGATTTTGTAATTGCCCTCTATTAAGTCGCGGCTACATAAGGAGACCCACAACTCTGTATAATATTGATGTTGCGATGGTATCAAAAACTCAGTGAGCATTTAAACTGCTGAAACGGGTCACACCTTTTTACATGAGTGAAACATTGCAATTGATTCCGAATCTATAGTATATAGTCTGAAAAGCGATTCCTCCAATTTTACATTGCTGGTGAATAGTCTCTAATTATCCAGCCCTTTCTCCCTCTATTGTGAATCCCTCTATTCCCTAAATAAATACTTTGATGCCTTTACATAACCTTGCCAAACGAGAACTCCAAATCATAAGACTGTTAGGATAACAGAAGTGATTGGCACTTGTATATGTTGTATTGATGACAGGTTTGTCATTGATGTCAACATATATATGTTCGTATTCATGATAGACAGAGATTCTATACATTGCAGAGGTTGGATTGATTAACAAAGTTGGGATATGACAGGTTAAAAGCTATGCGAGCTTAAATTCATGTTTAGGAATGTGTTCAGATACTACATCTGTGTTTGTGTATGTTTTGGATGAGAGCATGAGTTACAAATCATTTGGTGAAGATTGGTAGCAGACTAGTGTACATGAAACAGGTTGCTGATATTTTTGTTTTATTTGATGAGCAAGATAGAATTAAGATGAGCGAGCTTAGATCATGGTTAAAGATTTGTTCGTAATGATATGTTCGTGTTAGCACATCTTAATTATCATTATGTGAAGGTTGTTGAAGTGTAACATGTGATATGTTCATTGGCTACTGACTCTTGTTTTGGGATTATTTTGGAAGTTGTAATTTTAATGTATAGAACCTTAATGTAATATCTTAATGAGGTCCTATGTAATTAATTGTCATTGGGGAAGCTCAAAAGGTCGACCTAATTAGTTGCTAGGAAAAGGTATAAAGGAAAGATGTTTTCCTTTGTTGTAAGTATCATATTGTATTGTATTAATGCGGATGTAGTCAGTGGATGCAAATTTGATCAGAACAGAGCAGAAGATTGAGTTAATGTTGGTTTGTGAACTTCAAAAGAACTGTATTGGCAATTGAGTTGCGGATTTGGTCAGTTCACTACTTGGATTTGTTATCTTGAAGAGCTGTTGTATAACAATTACTGAAGCAATTTGGATAGTGCATTCATTTGTCTTCCTTCATACTTCAAAAAGGGTTGGAACCTTTTGACATGGGTTCAAAGTCTCCTAACAAGGACTAATGTACTGATTGTATTGTAATTGATTCCTAACAAGCCCACACCCTTTCACAAGGAATATTAATATCAATAGATCATTTTGTGGGTTCCATCCCCACCAGGGTTTTCCAACTGATCAAGGTTTTTCCCTAGTTAACAAATCATTGAGTCATTGTGTATGTGTTATCTCTAGGATTGCTCAGTCTTTTAACCTAGAAAGCCTACAAGTTAGAGATGGTAATAATGCTATGATGATGGAGTACTCAGAGTTGGTAATAATGCTCCATGTCCTATCAAGGGAAAAATATCTATTACACTTGATGGTATAACTAACATTGAGAATGTGTTTTTTTTTGGTGGATTGAAACCTAACTTGTTGAGTGCTGGACAACTTGTTTACATTGGATATCATCCACAATTCACTGAGAAAACATGTACAATCAAGGACATAAATGGTAAACTGATTGGAATAGGTACAAGAACAAGAGGTAATGTCTTTCAGTTTCAATTGAATCCTACCAAAGTTGTTTTGTTGCTAGAGTTGATGATAGTTGGTTGTGGCACATAATATTTTGTCATATAAACTTTGATAACATTGTGAAGATTAGTAACAATAATGCAATAAGAGATTTACCAAAGATTATGAAACCTTCAAACATGTGTGCAACGAATGTGTGATGGCTAAATAGAAGAAGAGCTCATTTCCAAGCAAGATATTCACTATGTTAGAAAACTTGGAGATTGTTCATATAGATATGTGTGGACCTAAAAAGACAAGAGTATTCTATGGTAAAAGGTATTTCATTCTTTTCATTGATGATTTTACAAGAATGATGTCAGTAGCATTTTTAATAAAAAAATTAGAAGCTTTTGACAAATTTAAGAAATTTAAGGCTAAAGTTGAGAATGAAGCTGAATTGAGAATCAAATGTCATATAGATATGTGTGGACCTACAAAGACAAGAGTATTTTATGGTGAAAGGTATTTCATTCTTTTCATTGATGATTTTACAAGAATGATGTCGGTAGCGTTTTTAACAAAAAAATCAGAAGCTTTTGACAAATTTAAGAGATTGAAGGCTAAAGTTGAGAATGAATCTGAGTTGAGAATCAAATGTTTAAGATTTGATAGAGGAGAATTTACATCAAACCAATTGTAGAGTAGGAAGATGGAAGCAAGCCAACTCTACATAGATGGAAGGAGGAATACCACGATCCATCCTGTTTGATTAGATTTGATTGACACAAGGAGGAGTATCAATGCGAAACCTAATGGACAAAAGAGTGAATGACTTGGATTTATTTCCTTCTCAACCTCATCTTAAGAGGATTTAGGTATTTAGGTAAAAATATGTAAATAAAGCAATGCTGAAATGGAAAGTTTGGAAATAGAAAGGAGAAGATAATCCCTTAACACAAACTTCAAAATTTGCTGTGGGATGATGTAAGAAGTTTCTGTAACTCGAGATCTAGGCTGAAATCTGTGAGGTAGACAAAATCCAGAATACAGCGATTTGTCAGTGGCGAACTGGATTTGTAAGGGCGAAATGGAATCTTCAGGGTTGCTGTGTGCCCCTAATGATGGTGTGAGACATTGATTTTGATTACGTAGTTTGTAAAAGTCGAGAAGGGTATCCAGATCCGTAACTTGTTCTTCAATCCAAGATCTGAAACCTGCAAAATAAAGAGATTGTTTGTTGTTGGGGGGTATTTGCCTCAATCAAACTCCAGTTTAGGAATTAACCTTGAATTGCAATAATTGAAATGGAACGCTAGCAAGTAGTAGTGATAGATCTAACATGAAGCAATGTAAATCTATGAATGTGCTCTTGAACTTGGAATGTAATCAAGTATGTAGATGTAATAACTTTGACTCGACTTCAAAAACCCTAGAAAGGAAATCAAAGTGAAACCAAAACCTTCTTGAATGTATGTGCTCGAAATCCGTCTTTGTAGATCATGTAATGTTACATCCCAATTTTTGATGTAGTTTGAAATATAGACGTTGAAGTTCACATGAAGTCAGTTGGTAGTTTAATTTGATAGAATTTGGCGAAATGGTAAGATAGTTAGTCGTTTTGATTTCAAGTGAAGATGACATGCTAGTTATTCGTTAATCGCAAATTCATGGAATTAAGACAAAAGGTTAACTAATATGATTATTTATAATTTATAATTTAATTACAGAGAAATTCCTTGCATGGAGCTTGTCGAAGGGGTGGAAGAATTGTCAGAAAAGAATTAGGCAGGGCATCACCATCATTGGACAGACAGGTAGAGGACCAAGTGATTTGTAACAGGACTCATCTCTGGAACTGCATGAGTTGTTAATAATTAATTAAATTTAATTAATTAAATTTAAATATAAATGTATTTTTAAAAGATTTTAAATGATCTTTTGTCATATTATTTCTAATAATAGTTTATATATGTGCATTTGAATATAAAAATATTTTGGCATCTTTATATGTTAATAAATTAATAGAATGATGTTTTAAAAAAAATACTTATAAGATTTTAATAAATTTTCGAATTATAATAATATTTGTGTTATTTTCACCTTCCAGCTCTATTATTTCTAATTTAATATTCTTTAATGTTAGCACTTAGTCATCGATTTAAACATTAAATAATATTAATAAAACTTTTTCACCTTTGTTCCAACGATTCATTTTTCCATTTGACGGAATTCAAAGCGCATTTGAGTCTTCTAACGACAGAAGCTGAAAAGCCATTCATTATCTTTTTATATGGTTGCCTTGTCATTTTCAGACATTACCAACAAGATACTCGTCTGTTCTTGTTTCCGCCATAGTCTTAGGACCTCACTATTCTGCAACTTGAGTTTGTCTATTTACCTTGTATCCTGTTATATCCGTCTCAAATTCTTCTTTTGCAAATACGTTTAACACCCTACTAAGATCCGTCGTGCATTCTGCAAAACGTTATCACTTGCAACATCATTCCTGCCTAGCGCGATATCATACCTCTGAGCTTACACGAGATTAATCTTGCGCATCACTGAACAAAGGATTCAGCGGGTATTTGAAGAGTTCACAAAGCAAGGCACAGTAATCCGTAGCCAAGTAAGGATGTGCTAAATTGTTTTTAACTTCTTTCACTCACGTTTTCTTGTCTTTTTTGGGTCGGGTTGATACAAAATGTAAGAGTTGTGTGCATAGAATAGAGCCTTGATGTTTACCTTGTGCTCAAAATATTAGAAAATGCCAACAGAGCTTGTTTACATGATTACTAATAAAGTAGTTGATGCTTATGATAGAAGCCGATAAAGGAAGTAATAAAACTTTATGTTCTCATCTTATTCATTGTTTGATATTACCAATTGCCATCACTTAATTAAAAAATACTTTTGAATACAGACTATACCTTTATCAAACCACGTATGTCTTAACTCTGTAGATTTTGTCATGAAAAGCTATGTTCTCAAACAAACAAACAGTAATAATGATCAACTATGAATACCAAGGAAATTCTGAGAATGTAGAGTCTTAATTTTATGAATAGGTATAAGATGTAACGGTTCAGGCACCGAGGAGACACCGATTTAAAGATTTGTTGATGGTTAGTGAGTGCAATGAGTTGTTCTTTTCTAGTTTGCAAGTTGGATATAATATGAGTTCATCTGCTGTATCTGTGTGTATTGAGAATTTGCTTTTCAAGGATATAGATATTGAAAATTGGTTGAAGATATAAGCGTAGTAGACAAGTAAGAATGTTGCCAAATTTAGAATGGCCAATCGTGTTTTTCTTTCTAATGCAACTATTGAATCAAGAATGTTCAATGTGTCTATTTTTCATTAATATAATTGCAGATTGAATCGGGGTGGTCAGTAAAAGAATTCTAGTTCTTGGAAAACTGCCTTAAACCATAAATGTTTCTTTATTCATAAGAAAGTATTAAACATGTATAAAAGATATGGATATGCAATGAAAAACTGTGATTAACTAATTCAGTTTAGAATGTATTACAAACATTCATACCCTGCAAGAGTGAATTTATTAATATTAAACAAGCACCTGGAAATCATGGGCTTGGAGGCCTGATGAGGTTGAGGGGGTGTGAGGAAAGATTCATCAACAATAAGAACCAGTAATATCAGTTATGACATTTTAATATATATCATTTAATATGAATTAATAATAGCTCATGCATATTCCTGTTATGATGATCTCCTGCTGCCAAGTCGTATGGTGTGTTATATATCATGATGCCCAGTGAATGGTAAGATGTTCCCTGTCAATTTCGGGTAGGGAGGGCCTTTCTCGTTAGAGATCACGTGTGGATATATATATATATTGTGGTCTGAGGTTGGGTGGTAAAGCCCTTGGCAATGTTTCACCTCTCTCAAGATGTGAGATATGCGTCAAACAAAGATAAGCCATGGAATCAATTGTTTATCGGAAACAAGTATTATCATTTTTGTTTATGAGAAGGTAAGATTAAATTGAGGTATTTCATTGTTATCATCATTTTACTTCATATAAATGAATATTAAATACAAGTAATTATCTAATCTTGAGAAATTGTCACTGATAGCAATCAGAAGGAAAAGAAATCCGAAGCCCTAATTGATTGCGTGACAGCTGGAACCTTAATTGATATGGTGGTATTGGAAGCCCTAATTGAATTCGTGGTATTGAAAACCCTACTTGAATCCGTGGTTGCGAAAGCCCTAAATTGAATCAGTCGTCGCGAAAACCCTAGATAAAATCCGTTGTCGTAGAAGCCCTAAATTGAAGCCGTGGTCGCGGAAACCCTAAGTGGTAAAGCAGTACCAGAAGCCCTAAATAAATCGATGGTAATTGATGCCCTAATTGGTAAGATGATATGTGATGCCCTAATTTAAGTTATATTGGTATTTAGTGGTATTCATCAAATGATTTTTGAGATAGCAGTCGATTTGAGAAATTGTTATAGTATATTTGTGGACTAACTCGGGTGGTTGTAGAAGCATACTTAGGTGAATTTCAGTCTCAATTTTTTTGAGGTATGTGATTTCAATTTCTGAAGTAATTTCATTAAAAGGTATTTCAAGAATTTAGTTAAGAAATTTTGTTTGACCGACTTTAATGGTAATCTTCTTCACATGAACATGAATGATGTAACTGCTTTCTTATGAAGTTGAAGTTAAAACTGTATTCTATGCTTACTATAGATGTTAAAATTAGACCTGGGAAAACCGGTTGTTACATGTAGAAGATGCAATAATGGATCTTGAATGTATAAAGGGAGATCTTGAATGTTGAAAATGCAATAGAAGATATAGCATAAACTCCTTCAATGGCTTGAATGCCTTGAATACTTGAAGAAAAGCTTGAGAGCTTGAGAACTTGGATGCTTGAATGCTTGAGCTTTTGAATTAATGGATTGTGGATGAGAAATGGAGCAAATGGAAGTGTTTATATAGAGCTCGGAATTAACCAACTCCCGTAGGCTAACCAAGCTAGAAGTTAACACCTGATCATCTTAGAATACAAGACTCGAAGAGGGGAGCCAAAATAGGGCTTCATTAGGGGCGTACTGTGCCCTTGATTGGCCCTTTAGGGGCGGACTGCACCCCTGATGATTAGGTGCACAAACCCCCGGGCTGTCTCAATGCTCCAAAACAAATCTTGGGATCCAGAAATCAAGTCTAGATTATGAGGAAATCCTGTTTTAGTGCAAGTAGTAGATTCTAAGTGGATAGATAGATGAAAGGAAGGACCTAGGGAAATAAATCCTACCTCGAACTTAACATCATGAAAATAGGAGCTTTAAAGAGGATCTATTAGGTTTTACCCCAATCCAACTAGGAGAAATGACAAAAAAGGGAAGAAAAGATGAAAGTGAGAAGGAGATGATGATCTCGCATTAAATAGGTGTTAAACCTTCATTAAATTGGAGTGCTTCCAATGTAAGATGATACATTTAGCCCCCACTTTAACAAAAGTGTGGATCAACCCACGCTTGTTGTAAAGTAGAGAGAAGAAGAAGGAGAAGAGGAGTCTAGTGAATCTCAACGAGATAGGACATCACTTAATCAAAGAGAACTAGCCCCCAAGTCCAAGGGCCCTAACTCCAGATACATGCACGAGGGTGCAAAAGAAAACAAAAGAAAACAAAAAGGCGAAAAAGACAAAGACACAACGAAGAGGTTAGTACTAAACAAATCCAAATCAACCAGTGAGAGAAATCTCAGCTAAAGAAACATCTTTCCTACTAATATAATCTTCGGAAAGCTATTACAAGAGCATAAATGATGACATAGGAAATGCAAGAGCAATATCATTAATCAACATAGCTTTGGAATCTATTTGTGTTAGCATGAAAGCAAAAGAGACAGAAGGAAAAAAGAAAGTGATTACCTCACCCAGTAGAGTATTCACCCCACTGTGAATCACCAAGAGGGCTGCTGCAAAAGATGGTGTTGAAATAGTCTAACGGGGTGGTAACCCGCTAGTTAACCCACCAAAGTTCCATCCATAGATCAACATCCATCGTATCACCATGGCATAGTCCTATGTAAAAGATGCGTTACCTTTGTATGGAACTTAGCATGTTTTGTTTGAATGCATTACCTATATTGGGACTTAGCAAGTTGTTATGCATTACCCAAATATAAGATTTAGCATATATGTATTTGGATGCATTGCCCATGAATGAAATTTAGCAAGTTTGTCTGCGTTACCCATTATGAGATGTAGCATATGTGTTTGTGTGTGCCAAAGAGAGATGAAGTAACAATGCATAGATTTGAGAATGACTTAGAAAGCATGCCTAACATCTAGGGCTAAAGTACGCCAAGCCATGCTCACAATCTGTATTTGCTACCCCATGAGAGCAAAGACTGTAGAAGGAGGGCGTATGTATGCCCCCCTCCTTATCATGCCTATATCAAATGGGCATGCGAAGGAAGAGAAAGAGGATACCTACTTACACAAGGAGATATCCTTATAGCAACAATGTGGACTACATTCCTAGCAGGAATCATGACTCCTCCAATCTAAAAATATAGACAATTGTGAAAAAGATATATCGCTTATGGAAAGAGGATCCTCAAAAGGGAGAAATCTTAATAACAAGACTTCCACCTAAGTGGAGTGCTCGATTAAGATAAAGTCTCCAAGAAGAAGAGAAGAAGAACAAGAATGCACCTATTCAGCCCCCCCTATATATATAGGTGAAATAAGGATCCTTGGATGAAGGATACCAATCTGCAAATAAGGAAAGTATGCATAATGGACATAGCTTTACTTAATAAAGAAGAGGTGATGATGTAGGACATGCACCTCTTTTAAAAGAGTTGAAAGAGAGAATCCATAGTCAAGACACCATTCTTCATAAAGGAAAGAACAATGTTGCATAATGATAAGCTTAAAGAAAGTAGATCTATAGAAAAAGAAAGACAAAGAATGTACAAAGGCTCTTGCCCCCCCAAGCGTGAGAGAAGAAAGGAAATCCATAGTAGATTATATAACCAAATCTTGAAGAACATAAGGATGAGTCATAAGCAATAATCGATAGCCATGCATAAAATGACAACATCTAATATCCAAGAAGAAGAATATAATATCGTACTATAAAGGAAGCACTATCCTAAACAATATAAAAATGCTTAGAAAAGAGGAATTGAAAAGAATCTATAGAGGATCATAGTATGAGAAGCATTAAGATCACATATATGAACTATACTTTGCTAGGAAAAAACACATAACTATGCATATGGAAAAGAGAACATAGTGATAGATGAAAATGTTCCATAAAACAATATCAATCTATAGGAAGATAAAGAAACAAGGCCAATATACTTCTAGAGAATATCTCATAGAGATAAGGCATCATGCATAAAAACAAATGTGAATGAAGAAGAGATAGCAAAATCTTCTTCTCGCATAAGATTTCGAAGAAATGCCCATGGAGAGGAAGAAAAGATCTCAAAGGAAAGAAGGAATGAAACCTTGCCACTTGGTGAAGGACAAAGGAACGAAACATATTGGGAGATTTCAAGGACATGTTATGTAAGATAACGGGGAATCTACTCCAATAGGTGAGAAACAAAGACTAATTGAAATCATGCAGAAATGTAACACCTCATGTTTGTAAGGAATAATGCCCATTAAAGCCTTTTCTTTAACATACAAGCAAAAATGAAAACAATCGGCAATGTTGTGATCATCATTATAATGAAAAGGACAAGAATAGACAAAAAGGCAGTCTTCAAGAGGTAGAGGAGATTTCTTCGGTTCAACAACAACTACTTGAGTGTACACCTTGAAAGCCAAATCTCGACGAGTATCGGAATAATCAAGATTAGGAGTAGGTAAGTAAAGATGAAGTGGAGGTCGTCAAGAATATTTTTGCACTATATCAAAAAGAGAATATCCAAGATCATGTTTATTCATCTTAGGAGACACATGAATAGGATTTTTAAGACCTTGTTCATTAATACCAAGTCCTAAGCCAGTGTAACCTTGTTAACAACCATGTGATAACCTTTAGGATAGTTATTCTTCAGATCTTCAACATGAGGAGTTTTTTTAAGAATCACGTGCGAAAGTGGTGTAAGGAATGATAATAGGAGGAGGAACAAAAGGGGCCTTATATTTTCCGCAATCACGAGTAACAAGATGAGAAACAAGCTCCTCAAGGAAGGTAGAAACATCCTCATTGTGAATTAATGTCTGAGCTTGAACATATGTAGAAGAAGTGCTAGGAGGAGGAGGAGGATTAGGAGGAGTATCCTCAACTAAGGTTCTCACATAATCTAAAGAGGTAATAGCAATCTTAAGAGGGTATGAAGAGCCATAAACACTATAAAATGCATAAAACTCTAATAAACATCATAAGTGCTATAAAGAGATGCAAGAAAGAGAATATTGAAACAAATAACCATACACCAAAAGATCTTCATGATGCAAGATGTATGCAAACCAAGAGAAGAATCAAAACAAGGATAGCAGAATCTAACTCCAAGAAAAGAAGACACAAGTCGGGTTCACCAATAAATGTAGGGTAGGAAAATGGAAGCAAGCCAACCCTACATAGATGCAAGGGGGAATAACAAGATCCTTCCCTTTTGATTAGATTTGATTGACACAAGGAGTATCAATGCAAAGCCTAATGGAAAAAAGAGTGAATGACTTGGATTTCTTTCCCTCTCACCCTTGCCTTAAGAGGATTTAGGTAAAAATATGTAAATAAAGCAACATTGAAGTGGGAAGTATGGAAATAGAAAGGAGAAGATAATAACTTACAGAACAGAAACCTGAAAATCTGTTGTTGGATGATGTAAGAAGTTGTTGTAACTCGAGATCTAGGTTGAAATTTGAGGCAGACAAAACCCAAAAATATTTTGGCAATTTTTTGGGGGCGAATTGGATCTTCAGGGGCGAATTGGAATCTTCAAGCATGTAGTGTGCCCCTGATGATGGTGTGTGACGCTGATTTTTATTTCACAGTGCTATAAAAGTCCAAAAATGTATCTAGATCCGTAACTTGTTTTTCAATCCGAGATTCAAGACTTGCAAACAAAGAGATTGTTTGTTTGCTGTTTCAGGGGGAGTTTGCCTTAGTCAAAGCCCAGTTTAGGAATTAACCTTGAATTGAAATAATTGAAATGGGATGCTAGCAAGTAGATCTGATAGCTCTAACATGAAGCAGATGTAAATCTATGAATATGATTGTGAATTTGGAATGTAATCAAGTATGTAGATGTAATAGCTTTAACTCGACTTAAAAAACCCTAGAAAGGAAATCAAAGTGAAACCAAAACTTTCTTGAACGTATGTGCTTGAAATCCGTGTTTTTAGATCATGTAGATGATGCAACAAAGGATCTTGAATGTATGAAGGGAGATCTTGAGTGTTGAAAATGCAATAGAAGATCTAGCATAAACTCCTTCAATGGATTGAATGCATAAATCCTTGATCTTCAATGGAGGAAAGCTTGAATGCCTTGAATGCTTGAAGAAGAACTTGTGAGAGCTTGAGAACTTGGGTGCTTGAAGAAGAACTTGAGAGCTTGAGAACTTGGATGCTTGAGCTTGTGAATTGATGGATTGTGGATGAGAAATGAAGCAGTAGATTCCAAGTGGATAGATGGATGAGAGGAAGGACCTAGGGGAAATAGATCCTACCTCGAGCTTAAAAAAACGAAAATAGGGGCTTTAAGGACGGAAAAGGGAAGAAGAGATAAAAGAGAGAAGGAGATTAATGATCTCACATTAAATAAGTGCTAAACCTTAATTAAATTGGAGTGCTTCCAATTTAAGACAGTGCACCAATTAAATAACTTTTGTGAAGACAATGGAATGAAAAGACAACTTTTAACTCCTAAAACACCACAAAAAAATGGGATAGCAGAAAGAAGGAACAGGTTAGTAAGTGAAGCAGCAAGAGCGATGATGGTAGAAGGGAACAAAGTACATATCTATTGGAGAGAAGCAATACTACAAAAAATACACTACGAACAGAGTTCAGATCAGACAAGGCACTGGTTAGACACCTTATGAACTTTGGTTTGGACATACACCTACTGTGAAATACTTTAGAATAGTTGGAAGCAAATGTTACATCAAGAGAGAAGATAACATAGGGAAATTTGATCCTAGAGTGATGCGGGTATGTTTTTTGGTTATTCTTTGAAGAGAAAAGTGTATAGATGTTATAATTAGAGACTGAGAATAATAGTTGAGAGTGTTAATGTGAAAGTTGACGAGAAGTTCAAGATACATGTGTGAAAGTTGACGAGAAGTTCAAGATACATGAAAGAATACTTGATTATGATTCAAACAATGAAGCTAGTACAAGTCAGAGACCAAATGCAGAATAGGAACAATTCTTTGAGATGGATAATTATATTATGTTGGAAGGAATCACCCTAAGGAACATATAATTGGCAACACAAATAGAGGATTATTGAAAAGAAACAAGATAAGTGAAGAAGTTCGTTTGGTATCATAGGTTGAACCTAAGACTGCAGATGAAGCATGCAAAGATGAACACTGGATAAAAAGACATGAGAGAAGAACTTGATCAGATAGAGAAGAACAAGACTTGGGAAATACTCCCTAGACCTGCAAATAAGAATGTTATTGGTGCAAAATGGGTATTCAAGAACAAGATGAATGAGCAAGGTGAAGTAGTAAGAAATAAAGCAAGATTGGTATGCAAAGATATTCACAGCAAGAAGGAATTTATTTTGAAAAAACATTTTCCCTTATTGCAAGATTGGAAGCAACAAGAATGTTCTTAGCATATTCATCAAACACAAACTTAAAGGTATATCAAATGGATGTTAAGTCAACATTTTTGAATGGCAAACTTGAGGAAGAAGTCTACATTGAACAACCTAGTTGTTTTCCACTCAGTGAAGACAAATACATGGTTTGTATATTAAAGAAGGGATTATATGGACTGAAATAGACACCTAGAGCATGTTATGTGAGGTAAGACATGGGATTCAAGAAAGGTAATGCAAACAGTAACATGTACTTAAGGATGAATTCAAATGGATTACTGATCATTGTATTATTTGTTGATGACATTATATTTAGAGGCAAAGATGAGGCCAGTGAGAATTTTTTTGAAGAAATGAAAAATGATTTTGAAATATCTATGATTGGGGAAATGAAATATTTCTTGGGATTACAAATAACTTAGAATAAGGATGGAATTTTCATATCACAAACCAAGTATCTAAAAGATCTGTTAACAAGATTTGGATTGGAGAACTGTAAGCCTGTTGGAATACCCATGGTTACAGGATGCTAATTGCATAGTAAGCATGAGTCTCCCTGTGCTATGCAAATAGGGTGCAAATCAATAATAGGAGGATTGCGATATCTAACTCATACAATGCTAGACATAGTAAATGCATTTGGTATTGTTGCAATATTTTAAGAAGATCCTAAAGAGACACATTTAGCAGCAGTAAAAATGATATTGAGATATTTGACAGGAACATCATATTTTGGGTTATGGTATGACAGGTCTAATCATTTTACTTTATGTGCATACACTGATGCTGATTGGGTAGGCAATGTTGATGAAGGAAGAACACAAGTGGTGGTGTGTTCTTTCTAAGAGTAAGATTGGTTTCTTGGCTAAGAAAGGAACAAGATTGCATTTATGTGCATACACTGATGCTGATTGGGCAGGCAATGTTGATGATAGGAAGAGCGCAAATGGTGGTGTGTTCTTTCTAAGAGTAAGATTGGTTTCTTGGCTAAGAAAGGAACAAGATTGCATTTCACAATCTACAACATAAGCAAAATATGTAACAACAACAAACATTTGTAATCAAAATATATGGATGATGCAAATGCTGAAGGATATAGGTATTCAATTTTCAGAACCTGTTATTATTCATTGTGACAACACAAGTACAGTAAGCATGTTTGTAACATCTAGTTTTCCTGGGTCTTAATTAACGAATATCATATCAAAGAAATACAATTATTACTTCATTTTCATAAGAAGACAGTTATATCAATTATGTTCATGTGAATGAGATTAGTAGTTACAATTACTTAAACAAAAAACTCACAACTAACATCTGAAAATACCATCAATGAATTTATTGTGGAAATTAAAATCTACATACCATGGAATTCGATTCGAAAAACCAATGTAGCGATGCTTCTGCAATCACCTAGATTAGTTCACAAATATCACTTAGGATCAATTGACGATTACCATCAAATACCACTATATCAAAATCAAATGACAATTACCATCAAATACCACTATATCATTTAGGGCATCACATACCTTTTGTATCAATTAGGGCATCAATTATCATTGGATCATTTAGGGCATCAGATACCACTGTATCAATTAGGGCTTTAGATACCATTGTATCATTTAGGGCTTCAATAACAATCCTATAGATATATTCCATATTCAATTAGAGGATCAACCAATCTAACTAGTTGCCAATTATATTGACGATAAGAATTGCTTTCAATTTAAGAAATAACTGTAATGATGATACAATTCAAATTATCTTACCTTCTACTTGAATATACATCATAAAGTACAAATACCTGTTTTCGACATACGTTTGAATGCATAGCTTATCTTTGTCTGTTGCACGTCCGACAACTTGTGGAGAGGTGAAACATTGTCAGGGGCTTAACCACCCAACCTCAAACCATAACTTATCCCCACATGATCTCTAATGAGAAAGGCCCTCCCTACTCGGAATAGGCATGGATCATCTTGTCATCCACTGAGCATCTTAGTAATCTAAATCACACCACTCGACTTGACAATAGGGGAATACAATAAACGTGATGAAGCATGAGCTATTAAGTAAGATATATTTATGTTATTCATGTCTGATTTCTCTTCTGTTTTCTTGCAGATTTATTCCACCTCTTCACCATAAATGGCTACATATCCGGTGATTCCCAAGTGCTTTGAAAGATTATGAGCACTCTGCCGTTTTACACCTCTTCACCATTTCATGGCTACATTGCCGGTGAATCCCAGATGTTTTGTAAAAGTTATGAGCATTCTGCTCTTGATATCTTTTATCACGAATTGAGACAAAATAAAACTTATTCTTGAGGTTAGCAACATTCATACAGGTTCTTATTACATTTAGAAACTCTTCTTTAAGAGATACTACTCAACTTCTTTTATGATGATTCTGGATACAATGAAAGTAAAAAGGAAGTTCATTATAATTCACCGGGATTATTCAGCAAGTTAAATAACGTGATCATAGTCATAGAGAAAAGAGATTCCTAAGCTTAGCCGACTGCTGCTGAAATTGTATTTAAAAACATTGAAAGGTAACACATGACCTGATAAGTATTGCTTGAAGCACTTGCAATTTGATTGATTCCCTCTCATTGCTTAAGACGTCACCTTCAGTGCATATACCTCTGATTCCTAGCCGGAAATACTTGCACGGCAAAGGGTAAAATCGCATTGTTTGAATCAAGGTTATAATTCAATAATTGCAGGGGCATTGGCGGAAGTAAATATTAGCAATGGGATAGAGTTCGGTGTTATAGAGGCAAGGAGATTTGAAAACAACAATAGAAAGAATCCGGAAATGTAGAAAAAGGTGTCCGACTCCTCTCACGGCTTCCATTTTTAAAGGTCTTGCCTTGACTTCTTGGCGTCCACCAGTTTTTAAAAGATTATATGTCAATTTGAATGTCAAGTGCTAAATCAATGAAAAAGAAAAGGGAAAAGTAAAAGGTTGGAAGAAAGAGTTGGAAAATTTATAATTTCAGCTATTATTATAATTTATATTTACATACGTTCATGTAAGTATATCAATGGGGTGGACATCATTTTCTTAAGTTATTATAATATAATGGTGCCATTTCTTTTTTATATCTATATGTACGTATACATATATATTATTATAATAATATGATGAAAGATCAATTAAAATCTCTTGAGGTATGTTTTTATATTTTAATTAAATTATTTTATGTTTTTTTAGATTATTTTCTTAATAGCTCATGCGAGTCCCACAAATGTATCCTATGTTAAAGTCGCTAGGTCCTCAACCCATTTGCCTGGTGATGGTGATGCTTTTGTGCCTAATTCTTTTCTGACAATGCTTCCACCCCTTCAACATGCTTCCTATAAGGAAATTCACCGCAGTTAAATTACCAATCAAGTTATTTAATCATAAATAATCATAACGTCAACCGCCTTTTAAATTCCATGAATTTGTGATAAATAATCACTTGCATGTTATCTTCACATGAAAATATAGCGACTAACCATCTTACCATTTCATAGGATTATAACAATTTAATTGTCAACTGACTTCATGTGAACCTCAATGGCTATATTTTAATTTAGGTCAAAAATTGGGATGTAACAATGTCAAAGAATCCAGTTTTACATTCAAATACAAAACACATTACTTTAAATTATCATTTTTTGAGAGAGAAGGTAGCAGAAAAGGAAATCAGATTGGGATATGTTAGTACAAAGAACAAATAGCCGATATCTTTATTGAACCATTGGCTAAGGATACATTAGAGTACCTTAGAGGTATGCTTGGGGTAATGTTTCCACCTGATTCAGAGTAATTGATGCAGAATTGCATCAATCTAGTACAATCAGAGCACTATTCATACATCTGAACTGGATGCTTGATGCTTCTCCTATGGGGGAGTTGTTTTGGGTAGAGTTAATTCAAGAACTCTTAATTAATGTTTGGTATAACAGTGTTTGTTGGCACTTGGTTTGAATGGCTAGATCTAATGTTGGTACAATAATGAGAGCACATCAGATTCTTAGATTGGCATATTGACACCTTTGTCATTGATGTCATTCGGGGAGAGTAACACATGAAAAAATCAAACTCACGTGGAGGAGAGTAACACCTATGAGGGAGAGTATGCATAGGCTGTAAATGTTGAGGATATTCAAAAAATACTATTCAGATGATGTTTGACTCTTGGGGAGATTGTTAGGGAACAACAATTTGAATCTTACCAGAACGAGTCATATTATATTAACCAAGATTCATAATATTAAACCTATACTTTATGCAAAGGGTTAACTAATACCAAAATGCACCATAAGAAGAAAATTTAATCTAATTATGACTAACTTTGCATAATGCTCTATGACTAACTTTCCATGATACTTAAGAGGCTTAAAATATTCCCCATTCTCAAGATATACTTATGGGTTAATTGAGAATAAGATTAGAGCTATAAAGCTAAAAGCTTACCATTGATCATTCAAGAGAAATAAGGATCTTGTTATTAGTCAGTACCCATCTTAATGTAATGCCTTTAGAGTATTTATTATTGATGAACTTGTATCTAAGTCTAATTTTAAACCAGCTAGATGATCCTATGATGGATCAAAAAATTAATTACCTCGTCAACTTGGTTAGGGTTAGTTTCTTAACAATCATTAGACAATTCTATAGTCGCAGCTATAAGAAATCCCAGATACTATCCTTTAGCAGATATATCTATACTTAGACCAAAAATAACCAGAATTGTCAGTTTGAGAGAACATAGAACAAAACATACTAATACTAATAGAGACTTTATATATACTGATGTCGAAAGATTACAAATATTCAAAAGGAGGTCTCATAGCTGACTTAAGAGGAACTAACTTACTAACCAGCCTCTGAGATAACTACCATTAGAGGAATACTACCATCTTAGCATTATACAAAACTTCCCTTTAAGATCTATAATATGGATGCCATACTAATACTATAGAAGACAAACAACCCTACAAGAGCCTTCATAGCTTTCCGACCTAAGAGAGGGATAGGAAAAGCACGAACTAGGACACCAGACCAAGAGCAAAACAGGGGAAAACTCCAGCTAGACTACAGGAGAGCAAGAGCTAAGAACCTAACGTACCCTGCTATTTCCCAAAGACCATAATGACCTCGGCAATATCATAAGGGTTTTCAGACTAGAAGTGAGGAGTGAATTCAAAGGAATACTTTTCCTTACTTGACAATTCGATGTTGGGGGTATAGAATTCCAGAGTATCCTTATTTATCTTTTTATTATTATTGGTTGGATTAATTATTTTTATGTGTTCAGCGCGGATGCAAACCCAAAGACTTCCTTGACGAGAAGCTTACAATTTACTGTTGCATTGTATGCTGCCTATATTATCTATTCATATTATGATTCTATCATTTATTTATTTATTTTTAGATTTTATTATTATTACTAATATCTTTATTTTAGAAGAGGAGATCATAATTAGGGTTCTTAAATGTGGGGACATGACAATCCTATCCTCCCAAAATTGCTTGTCCTCAAGAAATGGCAGTTTACACAAGTCTTTCCATGTGTGTTGTTTTTGTTGTGCAATTTGAGAATAGCTTGTCTCCATTTATGATCAATATCAATTTATATCTTTGATTCATTCTAGCTTGAGTTCATATTCTAGATCACAAATAATATAGAGCCAACATGGAGCATATACAATGAAAATACGAAGTATACACTTGGATGTAGGAAGACACAAAGCATACACAAAGTATACATATTAATGCACAAAGACATGAAGCAGATATATGAAAGCACAAAAGAGGCACAAAGTAAACACAAAGGACACACCCAATATAAACTTTATTTGATTCCTTGATTAAATCCTACAATTTACAATTTGCAATAAGCTAGGGTTAGGGAAATGATTTACAAAAAAATATTTCACCACTATGCTCTTGATTGCTAACCCTACAACTAAGGAAACAAAAATGCATATAAATTCCAAGTGCGAGTATACTATTATCATTCTTAAACAAATGGATTCGTAGAGTTCAAGTTATGATAAGGTTGTTTGGTACGCCCTTAATATTGGTGTATATAGGGCTATCTTAATCCTTAATTAAATCATGTTACCATTATTTATTATTATTTAGGTAGGTAGGTCGGCCTAGGTGTTATGTAGGGTTGTGTCTATTCAACCTAAGCATAATTAGGTATATATAGGAGGTTGTGAGTCTTATTTCAAGATCATATTGTGAAGTGTGTTCTCATTGGAGATATTTGGAGGTTGCCCCCTCGAAGTGGCCTATTACTCTCAGTTATTATCAAATTTTTATAATATTTCTTCTATTTGTCCAAGTCAATCCCAACTAAGCCTAAGAGTAGAACTTTGGTCCCCTTTGCCTTGGTGGCAGGACTTAGACATCCATGTGAGGTGGTCTACCCAGTAGGATGCTTGTCTTGCTTCCTTATCCATGCCTCATCTTTCATAGTTAATTAGCTCAACATAGTTGAAATGGTAGGGAATCATAGTGGGGTTCTCAACTTGGCCAATTTAAGCCCAAGAGCGGACCATTGGCCCCCTTGGTCTTGGTGGTAGAACTTTGGCATCTTCCAAGGTGGTCTACTTTACTTAGATGGCTGTCTTAAAACTCTTAATTTTGTCTAACCTAATCTCAAGAGCAAAACTTCGTCCCTCTTGGTCTTGATGGCAGAACTTTGGCATCCATCAAGGTGGTCTGCTTAGATGACAATCTTAACCCTCTTAGCTTGTCCAACCTAAGCCCAAGAGCGGAACTTTGGCCCTCTTGGCCTTTATCAAAGAACTTTGGCATCCATTACGGTGGTCTACTTAGATGGCAACTTACATCTGCTACGTTAAGAATGGTATGATGTATGTAGTGGGATTCTCAGCTTATCCAATCTATAAGCCTAAGAGCAAGACTTTGACCCTCTTTGCCTTGATAACAAAACTTTGGCATCCATCAAGGTGGTCAACTCAAATGACAACCTTAATCCTCTTGACTACATTCTTCTACATCAATTTCTCATTTCTTTTATTCTTGTACCCTTAGACCAAGCAAAGGGACAGGTATTTGAAACACAAAGCATACACCTGAATTTGTGTAGACATAGTTCACTTGGCCCTGAACAGGCAAGAATATTAAATCAGGACCAAAATTCTTCTCTAGGGGTAATATTGATCACTTAAGAGGCATTAACATCTAACCAAGACCATATTCATCTCTTGAAGTAATCAGTTCAGCATAATGTCCCTCAGGTTGACATGAACATGCTCTGATACTACTTGTAATGTCCCCACTTTGGGATCCACCTTTGTTTCCATTCATTTTCAAATTTACTAGCATAAGGCTTGATTAGTGACCAAACAATATGGGCACATACTACTAGTGTTGCCAAACACTAATATTGCCCTCTTTAGTTGAGAATCCGATAACATAGTCTGGAGCAATCTCTTATGTTCTGACCCACGAAATAAATACCTGATTGCTCTCTCTTATTCCACGAATCCCTTGGTTCATTGACCCCAACAATATGATCATCTTTCAACAAGACACGATATGTTTCCAGCTAGCTCCTTATTACGAAACTATAGCTATCCATACCTAATTACTCTTAGTTGAACAATTCATCTTGATGGGGACATCAATGAATTGCTTGTGATGTTCATGGAAACTGAATATGAATTTTAAGAGCTTGATCTTCCAAATTGATAGAAGTCATCACTACTTCATTGAATCAACTCAACGTGTCATCGATACTTCGTTGAATCAACTCAACGCATCTCATATTCTTCCTGTTAATATTGCTAGGTATGACCACACAAGTTGGGAATTGTCTCCCGAAGACTATTATCTTTTTTGATGTTAGTCACTTTGTATTCTGTCGTCCTGATTTGGGAGTCACATATGATAATCAACATTCGATATCTTTGAATGAAAGCATGGCACTATGTTTTCCCTAATTTATACTCTGCTTCATTCAAATTTGTTCCAAGCCTAGTTTTCATTGTCATGTTAGGAAATCTGCAGTCTTGGCACCTGTAACTACCAGGTCATGTGCATCCACAGTAGTTCAGTGTTTATTTCTGTCACTTCAAGTGCACACATGGAAGAGTATTTCATGAATTCCCCTTTTATTCACCATTGATGTTGCTGTCTGTATATAAAATGCTTGTTTCTTTTCACCCGTTTGAAGTTGATTATTGCTTGTTTTAGGAATTGTTGTATTAGTTCATTCCTTGCTGCTGTCATCAATGATACACAGCACTGATTTTGTAATGATCCTCTATAAGGTGGCAGCTATAGAAGGAGACCTGCTCCTCTGTATAATATCGCTGTTGCGATGGTGTAAAAAGCTCACTGAGCATTCAAACTGCTGAAACAGGTCACACCTTTTTAGACGATTGAAATTTGAAACATATCTTATCTATAGTCTGCAAAGTGACTCCTCTGATTTGCCATTGCTGGTGAATATTCTCTAATTTGTCAGTGCTTTCTCCTCTATTGCGGATCTCTCTATTCCCTAATCAAATACTTTGATGCCATTGCGCAGCCTTGATAGGCGATTACTCCAAATGATAAATTGGGTCCACTTTAATATTTCGGCAAATATTTACTCACATTAATCCATGACTGAATCACCAATAGTCATTGGCAGCAACTACCACAGGGAAGAGAATATAATTTGATTGCCTTCTAACATCTCCATGTGCCACACAAGAATAAGTGCTGTCAGAAATATTCAATATCAGTGCCAGTATGAGAAGTTTGCATAAATTTGTTATCCCTATTGATTTGATTATAATTCTATATATACCTTTCTTCGCTAAAGTCATGCCCTTTTGGAAGATCATGTATGATATTTATTATTATTGTGTTGATAATATATTATAATAAGAATATATACTATATTAGGCAAGAGCCTACAACACAATGGTAACTTGTGAGCCTCTCATTGGGGAGGTATTGGGTTTGAAACTACTCAAGCTTAACGCATATTAATAATTAATCTTCACAAATAATAATAAATAAATGATAAATAATCAAGGCTTCGGCCGATTACCTATTTAAAAAAAAAATATATACTATATTACTTGCTTACTTATATTGTAATTTTTTTGTTGATTAATTAATTAACAAATCTGTTTATTTATTATTTAATATTTTAATTTTCATATTATATTTCATATTATGATTATTATTATATATTATAATATTATTTTATATGTATAATGATATTATTTCTATCTCTGTTTATGTATTTAAAACATATATTTTTATATAAATGATAATAATATTTAATATATCATAATATCATTATTTATTTCTATTATGATTGTAATATTTATTTTTATATTTTCTTATTATTAAATCTTTATTTCATAATAGGACATCATATTTGAAGTTCTTAAACAGGGGGACATAAGGAAAGATGTCACGAAATCCAGCAAGTGTTTGCCTAAAACTAAAAATGCAAAAAAAGGCCTAATTCACACACATGAATATCATTTTCGTCTTTGTTTTCCTGTCACAGAATTTTCTTTCTGAATTTTTTGGCGCACTTGCTTATTTTGATCAAGTGTATTTTTCCACAACCAGGGATATCTGATAGCTTTTCTGGCATATTTGTGCTTTCACATTTCTTTTCACATCTATTTCTGTTCCTGTAGGCAGGCTAAATGCAACATATATTATTAAATCCTTCTTTCCTGTTGCCACATTCTCATTGTACCGATTTACATTGGAACAAGAAGACACCAAAACTGCTTTATAATAACTGCACTACTCCTGCTTGACCTGCCCATATTCTGAAAGACATTTGTGGCAATTACTTCTGTCTCAAAAAGTATAAATCAATGGCACAGCTTTGCTAGGGAGAAAGACCTGTGGAGTGGGTGTATAGCAGTAACTGAAATGGTTATCCTAAATTCCGTTCACATTTCACTTGATACTGATATTTTCAGTTTTAATGTAAGAAAATTAATAAACTATATTAAAAAGTGGCATCTCCCATGTACGATTAGTTTCTATTTTCAACAATATATGTACTGGTACCAGCACCAGTTTCCCATACAAGTACTGCTACCAGTCTCCTGGTAATCTGATTCTTTCCATCATGCTTGCCATTTTCTGCACGAGTTTCATTTGAAATTCACTTTGCTGCCTGCAGCTCATGGGGAGCAGTCGGACAATGCTACGTGCTTGCATTTCAATACAAATTTTACTTTTTTTCTGTTTTGACTTTGCTTCAATCATTCTAGTAAATTTTTTAGCTGAAAAAGGATGGCAATCAGCAGGTTGGCTTCAATATGTGTTGTGGTAGTTTTTCTAGTCAATGGAATACTATTTACTTATCATCTTCCCAAATTCTTCCTTATTCTCCCTATAAGAGCATGGAAATGGATACAACCATATTTTAAGATACCCAATATGGATACTGCTGGATAGGACATTAATAAAAAACACATGCATATAATTAACATATTTTTGTAAGTTATTAGAGGAGACATTTACTACTTAAAAAGCAATATAGATACATATGTCATAAATCATAAATGCTATATGAATAATCATAATTAAATTTAAACAGTTCACAATCTGCAAAAATAGCAGAGTTGCATTGGAAGATAAATGAAAAGACTGGGTCGCTCAAACAGAAATACATTTTATTTGTCTTTCTCATTTGGTCTAAGTTTTTTTTTATACCAAAAAAAAAGTTGCACGAATGAAGCTTTAAAAAAATTAAATTTGCAAAGATTTACATCAATTTTGTTTTAAAATCAAATCCGTGTGCTGTTGGAAAATCAAGTTACTTTGGGGCACACATGGATACAGTATTCAATGTGTATCCAGGCTGTACCGGATACATATCCAAATCTGATATACGTGCACCTGAGGAGGGACAGAGGAGAATCCTGCTAGTTTGTCCTGTAAATATGAATTATTAGAGCATCATCAGTCAAAGATCTAAAGCTACAGTTTTTGCAGTAAAATACATGTGATATTCCTGTTTGCTTAAACATGGACACCATTCTATTTTAAGTGAGTTTTACACTTTGGTGAACCAAAGGCACATTCATTGCTGCTCACATGACTTTGATTACAAAAATGTTGCTGAATACTTTAGTATATCAGTTGTTTGAAAAGAAACACATAGTCCTGTAGTCACTTGAAAAGCAGAATAAGCATGCTGGCACTGCATCTTTCATATCCAGATTCTTTTCTTTGAATCTGTTGATGGAGCATCTTTATATCCCAGAACTTGGCCTTTAGCACTAATCTTATTGACTGTTAAGGAGACTAGAGAGTTCTTTTTAATATAATGTTTTTTAATTCATGCTTCTAAGAATTTTATGATGTGCTTTTTAATACTCTATTTTTCTGAGTCCACTTTTTTATTTCCAGTTATGTATTTCTCATGTATTTCAAGGAAGGCAAGATGGTACGGCTTATCATTGTAGTCTCTCATAATTGCTTCACATCTATAGATTTTTTATAGCTAGAACTTTCTTCGTCACTTCTATTTGTTGTATATGACACCATATATATTTATAGAAAACTAGTGGCTAGTGAGGAAATTAAAAAATACGTGATAAAATTCAGTGATTTGCCTAAAGCTTTTTACTTTGTTCAACATCAAACATTCTTGTTTCCTTTGAGATAACTCTTATGTTCTCTCAGCAACCAGAGCTTCTCAAGTTAAAAGAAGAAATTTCGCGCATCTCACAAAAAATTAAAAGCAGTGGAAAAGAGCTGGATAAAAAGAAAGAAGAGCAGAGAAGACAAGGAAAAGAGATAGAAAAGCTTCGGAGGGAGTTAGAAGATGTAAATGCATCATTGAATGAATTGAATGAGCATGACCAGGAAGAAGGCGGAAAACTGCAATTAGCTGATAGCCAGGTCAAGGAGTACCATAAAATGTAAGGCATTATTAGCTTCACGATGTTGGTAGGGTAGTGTTTCCTTTGTTCATCTTGACAAGTAGGCATTAACATGTAATTAGTAATTACCACTACAATTATCTTCTTGCTGAGTTTTGTTCTCTCTTTTGTTTGTGCCATAAAAAACATGACTGTTTTAATACTTTTCCTTTTCAAAGTAATGTTTTTTGGTGAAGATTATGCCACACTAAAGCTGCTGTTAATGAACTACTGATTCATTTGTCTACTTGGGAAGGTTGTTTATTGGTATTGTATTCTTGTGAAGTTTTACATAGTTCTTTTGCCTGTTTCAGAAAGGACAGTACTACTTAATGCAATATTTGGTTCTGAAGATTATGTAACACTAGTTTGGCTCCCTATTGAGCTACTAATTCTTGATGTAGGTTAGAGAAGACTTTTTGTTTGCAATGATAGGTTTTGATATGAGAAGGGTCAGTTAGTGTAAAACGCCTTAACTCAGACATTTGGTAATTATTTTCATAAGGTAACTCTTTAGTAACATCTTTAAATAATAAGAGCTCAGATGAAATAAACATTTTGAATATGTATGGTAATAGGAAAGCATGGTGCAGTAAGGGAATAATGAATGTATTGCTAAGGAAGGATAGGATGCCCAACAAGGTTGCGTGGAGACGGGTGTACTTGGGTACTACAAAGATGGGCATTGGTACAGGTAAAACTATTTTTCCAAAATAGGAGAGGGGGTTACTTGGAGACGATATCATTTAATATTTTTATAGAAAATCCTATGTTACCCAGGGACGCGTTTCCAGCCCTAAGCCTTGAGTTTCGGAAACTGTCCTCGTTTCAGGGACTTGCGGACGGCCAGAAACATTTCCAAGCCATCCCCACCCAACCAAGAAAATTGGAAACCTGTCCCTGAAACTTAGGAAACTGTCGCGTTTCCAAAGGGTGTTGACCGTCCCGGGGACTCCGTAGCCGTTTCCCATCCGTCTTGGGGACTGCTTGAAGTTTCCGATTTTAAAATAAAATTCAACTTAAAAAAACATTAATAAATGGCGATATTCTGCCCATTCACTGGCCCCACATTAAAATAATAAAATATGTTGATATAACCCATGTTGAAAGATTTTTTTTTTGGAAGCTGTTACAAACTTGGCATCCAATTATGACTGAAAATTAAAACTTCAACTTTTGTTCAACAAACCAGACCTGAAAATGATTGTAAATCAGACTTCTTTTTGATATTCATATTGCAGACCTGGAAATGATTACTACTAGGTTGAGGAATACTCAGATTGTTTTCACCTTTGATAATGCTTTAATAGCAACAATAATTGCCCATAAATAAATTGTTGTAGCTGATTACTGCCCAAACAAGATGGTTGCTACTCATCTAGGAAGATTTGGCACAACAAATTTGGTTTTCCTCCAAAACCCACAAGAAAGGGCTCTAAAGTCTAATCTATGGTAGATTGATTCTCTCATTTGATGTCATCTTATGTTCCAATACTTAAATGATGATTCAATTTGATGCTATGTTCTATACTGATTTGATGAATGAAATTGATAATTTTAAACTATGTTGCTATGATGAATGTGACAATGTTATGTAATTCTGAAATTTATGAATATATATATATATAGCCGTCCTCTGCTGCCCCCTATTTCAGCCAAAAAAAAAAACCGTCTCGGAAATTTGTTTCCTTGTCCCCTCATCCCCTTGTCCCAGAAACTCAGGGTAACATAGATAAAATCTGAAAATATATTGACATTGAATTTTCATAACAAGAACAATGATCTAGTTTATTGTTAAATATTAACGTTGATTGTCCCAGAAACTCGGGGTAACATAGATAAGATCTGAAAATATATTGACATTGAATTTTCATAACAAGAACAATGATCTAGTTTATTGTTAAATATTAACGTTGAATATTAAGTAGACAAAAAAAAGGTTGTATTATCATATTATCGTTGTATGAAAGCTTTAAACTGATTACATATTGGAATAGGCTGGATGAACAACATGCTGATGCATAAACAAAATGAAAAAACTGAAACAAAAATCAGAAATCTTAATCTTTCATCTAGTGTTCTACGCTTTGATTATCCATATTATGATGCTCTCTAAATAGTCATCACTCTCAAACTCAGGATCCTCTATTGGTAGAATAACAAGGGGTAAATAAGTAAGACCATCTGTTTCAAGCACTTCAGCAAGTTGCATGGAGACAGGTGTACTTGGGTACTACAGAGATGGGCACTGGTACAGGTACAACTATTTTTCCAAAATAGGAGAGGGGGTTACTTGGAGATGATATCATTTAATATTTTTATAGAAAATCTGAAAATATATCGACATTGAATTTTCAAAACAAGAACCGTGATCATGGAGACAGGTGTACTTGGGTATTACAAAGATGGGCACTGGTACAGGTACAACTATTTTTCCAAAATAGGAGAGGGGTTTACTTGGAGACGATATCATTTAATATTTTTATAGAAAATCTGAAAATATATTGACATTGAAGTGATCTAGTTTATTGTTAAATATTAATGTTGAATATTAAGTAGACAAAAATAATGTCATATTATCATATTATCTTTGTATGCAAATTTTCAACTGATTACATAGTGGAATAGGCTTGATGAACAACATGCTGATACATAAACAAAATGAAAAAAACAGAAACAAAAATCAGAAATCTTAGTCTGTCATCTAGTCTTCTATGATTTGATTCTCGATATCAAGGTCCTCAGCTATGATGCTCTCCAAATAGTCATCACTCTCAAACTCAGGATCATCTATTGATAGAATAACACGGGGTAAATAAGTAAAACCAGTTGTTTCAACCACTTCATCGAAAATGGCTGCAACTGATGCGGAGCATCCAACACAATCATGAAAACTTTCAAGGGTAATATTGACCTCCAACTTGATAACAAGGTTAATTACTCTTTTTGACACAATCTAATCGTCAATGTCAATAAAGACTTTATTTGTCCACAAGGACCACCATACAACACCTTAGCATTCCAAGAAACCAGATGACTCTTAACCTTTGAATCTGATACAAATCAATCTAAAAAGTATCTTAGGACAGATAAAAAACTATTCCTTTCACATAACGCTCTTCACAGGGACTTCAATTTTATCCAAGATAGAATGTCTGCAACCTTCCTATCGCAGTAGTGACAGGATTTCATACACGAAAATACCAGTTTTCAGAAATGGATCTCTTCGACCCGTCAAAAGACCTTAATAATTTTTCTGGAAGGAAGAAAGTTTTGTTGTGACATCATTATCCTTCCATTCATCTTAAGTCATTAGTCTATAACTAACTCATTGCGCAAAAAATAAATAATTAAACAAACTGCTTTCACAAAAATCAGCCATAACTTGCTCATTTCTCCATGAAAATGGATTGAACTTGAAGCAAATGAAAGTTAGTTCATGTATCTAACAAATTCCATTGGTTTCATGCCAATAATATGCTGTACCTATTTGTACAACTCACTGCAACATGACCAGGGATAACCTTAAGAAAACCCCCTTTAGAAAAAAGTACAAAATTTTGGCAAATCAAACATTAATTCAGGGGAAAAAAATACTTTCAATTGGCGAATTTTTATTTTTAAGTAGGAAAACTTTTAATTTTATTGGTGGTTGTTTTTCAATCATATGAAAATTCTATAAAATCCCGGCAAATCTTTCATTATTGATGAAAATCGTGGAAAAAAGTACACATACCTAGAAACAATAGTTTTATTATTATTATAATTATATGGAACCTAATTAATTATCAAATTTAGCTCACTTTTATCATTACAGTATTCCTCCAAATTATTGAATGGTTGTTTAGGGGAAGCACTCCTATTATTTTAACCGTTGGATGATTTTAAATCAATGACCTAAATCCTATTTCAAGCCAAAATTTTAAAAGGATACCAAGTTTTAAAGAAAGTTCCCGAAGTAAAGACATGTATCCCCAGTCAAATCTATTTCGCAAATAAGTGAGAAAGGATGAAAATTTCATGAAAAGTCTTCAGAATAGAGACACATGTCAAATCTACATAATGTAACTTAAATTTTAACCAAATATTGGCAAATATGACCATCAGCTAAGACAAGCCTTGAAAATTGTAGGCGAAAACATTTAATTTAATACATAGAAAAATTAGATTCCTTAGATTCCATTCGTGAATTCATCACTAAAACATAAATACTTCTGTATTATTATTGGTGATTAGCCTAAGCATGGGACCTAATTTTGGTAAAGTGCAAGCAACATGGACACCCCAAAAGTGCAAACAAATTAGCCAAATCTAGGATCCCTGATGAGTGAGATTAGCCAATTGGCGAATATTAGCCACCAAAGTTATCCTTGAGTTACATGACTGTTCTGTCCTAATAACCAACAATGCAAAATACAGTCCTAGGGCATCATCCTTTCATTAGCAAAACTTCTTCAAATATCCTGCAACTTTGGAGACTTCAAGAACATGTTAGAAACAAGCATTTCACAAAATCTTGTATCTTTCCACTGGTTCTATTTTAAGATATTTTTTGAAACTCTTTGATTACCCTCATTGAGGGTTTCAACAGTTTTTACAGAATCCATTGAGAATTGCATATGGAAATGGACCAGAAATGACTCACATGAAAGTCCAATCATTTTTCTATCTTTCTAAATAGATTATACATTGAAATTACAACTTTATTGATCCTCCATGGCTCTGCAACTATGTTGAATCAGAATTCCATGACTCTCTGCAAGTCCTCCAAGTAGTCTGACTCACCAAGCCAAGCAGACCTTGCCAAGTTTTTAAACTAAGCCCGGATCATGGAATATATATATATATATATATATATATATATATATAATTTCAAGGGTTTTTTCATTTTGCTGAGTCATTGCTGAGTATTTATTGAGTTGTAGCCGAGTCACGAGTCAAGTTGACCTTGCTGAGTCTGAGTCTGGGAACTCTCTACAGATCTGCCAAAACTGTATGACTATTTGGGAGTCTGATTAATATTCTTTGTTAAACCTCCTCCAAACTTGTCTCCCTCTTTGAGCACGTCTAAACAATGTTATAAAAACCTTTTTCAACCATTTAAAACCATTTCCAACACCAACAACTTCTTCATGACCAAACTCCTTGCATCTTTTTTGCACTTTTTGCAAGTTGCAATGTTGCAGCTTTTGCACTTTTTGTGCAACTTTTGCAATTTTTAACAAAATATCACCAAACATTGTAAAACCATTCTCGGACACATGAAACCTGACAAAATGGACAAAATGAGACCAGTTACTATTAAGTTTGTGGTTACTATCAGATTGATATGATTATAAGATTCATTATTGATAGTAAATCATCATTAGATAAATACTCTTTTATATATATATTATACATATGGTTATACTAACTGATGATGATTAACTATAGAGACATGTCTCTCGTATTTATGAGTCCTCAAATCTGCATTTGGAAAATATCTATAACAATGGCAATATAATTACACTTGTAGAAACCGATCCATGTTAATTAACATGGTATCAAAGCTTAACTGCAAATGTATAAAAAAATGATAAAAGAAAGTTTACAGGGACCAACTTCAAATATAGAAGCACTAATGGGTATATTCAGTGGGAAGGGATTGAATATGACAGATCTGGGCTTATTGTTCAAGCAAAAAAACTCTAGTTTCCAAATGACGTGTCGCTTTAGATGTCTCATTATTGTGGAAGATAATCAGAATCATAATGTGCTCAATATCTTCTCTATCGATTGTAAAGTGGACCACTAGCCGAGTTAGGTATGAGGACTCAATGCCACTGACCAAAGATCGTGTGTTACTATGAGTGGTAGATACGATGCCATTGAGATTATTGAAGTTGCATATGAGAGAAATGATGTCTGCATAGTGAATAAGATAGGCAGTGGACTGCACAAGTAATTGAGGAGACCTCTATTGTCGAGACTTGGTTGAATCTATCACTATTAAGATATATTTTTCATACTTTATCAATAATTTGGCCTGCGAAATGTTCTTGATGATTAAAAAAAACTGAAGATTTCATTGTGTTGCACATTTACATCATTCAGAAATATTGAAGCCAATTGTTATTTTCAAGAAGAGATTCTTACTTAAGGAGTTGTGATGTTCTGAGTCTGTGGTTGTCGTAAGAATACCAAAAATCATATCATTTATTGCCTCAGTCCTCTCATATATTCTTTTAGTGAGATGATATTATATATGAAGTATTTGGAACAACTATGATCAAATCCGAGTAGAGTAAATATTGTAGTTAATCTTGTTGAGAAAATCATAGTGGTTAAACATTGATATATTTACCTAGGTTTGGGAGATTTGTCATTTCCACAAATTGATAGATGATGAAAAATTGCTATAACGCTATAACCCTAAATTGGTTGTTGCATTTGACAATCTACATCAAGTCTTGTATGCAACAATTTCAGCACCATTCCAAGTCTATTTATTGCTCTCGATCTGTACTTGAAAACCATTTTTTGCAAAGGACTTAATGCTTGGTGATTATTTGAGAGGATTCAATGTGCAAATTAATGCCTAGACTCTTGAAGCTTGGGTGCTTGGTCATCAAAGTTGGTCGCCATTATTTCCCTTTACCTATGGCATGATTCATCCAAATCTCAAATGATATTATAAACCCTAGTGGATATTTGAATCAAATCATCCAATATTGTATCTTGAAGATTCACCAATTGTGTTGCTTCATATGGAAGAGAGAACAGAAGCACAGTTTACAAAAATGAAAAGTATTGACAACACAGAATGTGTGTAGAGAATCTTTATGCAAATATTGAAGGAAAATTCTCTATGTCATCTTGACAGAAAGGAAGCCAAGTAGTAGTAGATCGATTGGAGAGAAATGTTGTTCTGATTATGCATGATTTCAAAAGATGAGTGTGTTTTATAGATTTTAATGAGCAAATGAAATAAGGCGTCATTGAAGATGATCAAATATTTATATTTTGTATCAAGGCAGTCATTACAGAAAAATTGAAGGAAGAATATAAACGGAAGTTGTTTCCAAGCATAGAATGAAATGATAAGAGGAATCACTGAAATATAGATAGATTCTACTGATCACATGCTACATTACATGGTAGCAGATATATGAAGGCACGTGATCAAGAAACAGTAAAAATAATATACAGCCAGTGTTTAAGAAGAGGGAGAAGAAGCGACTATAATTAGACATGTTTAAAAGGGCTAAGATAATTTACACACACACATATAACCTGAAATATCAAGTCTGCTGAACAAGGAAGTCAGATTGGCAATATGCTAGATCCTTGAATACATGACAGAGGCCAACATGAGGCTCTATTATGAAGTCATGATGATATATATATCACATTGAGTTTGGAAAAGTGGTGGATAGTGGATATATATATGACATTGAGTTTGGAAAAGTGATGGATAGTGGTATTGACAGTGCAAGAGCCAAATCAAAGAGTGCAATTTACAAGATGTTCCTCATTTGGATTGGTCCCCTTAAGAGATATAAATGAGATTCAGAAATCAAAGAGTGCAGACTGAGTCACATATTCATATGGATTGGAGGTCAAAATCCAAAATCTGGAAATGAATATTTTAGCACTAAAGACAAACAAAATTCATCAGAATTTGGCACGTCTTCTATCATTGTTCTCAGAAGCCTCACATAACAAATATGATGTTGATTGGCAACAGTATACAAAGCATGAATGTCCAATTATATATATGTATATGTGTGTGTGTGTGTATATATATATATATATATATATATGGGGTCATTCAATTTATCAGGCTTCATCAAGTCTCCTGTTAATAGTACTAAGAAAGGAGAAACACGAAATACCTTTTGTAATTGTTTTAATCGGCAAAGTTATCAACAAAAGTCAATTCCTTAGCCACAACCAATTCAGATTGCAAGACTGAAATCAATCGACTGTACATAGTCACTGCAACAATGGGGCAGTACAATACAGTCCAATACATGTTTTGTCCAAGGACTCGGTGAATAATCAAACCTTGATATGGGTGCCAATTTCATTGAGAGCAACTCTGCAGATCTGAGACGATACTCGAATTGAAGAATTCAAAACAAACTATCTTTACATGCAAGTAACTGTTTGACCAAAGTACTTTGAGGATTTGAGTGAAAGTTTTTTTTTTTTTCAAATCTAAATTGAAGACATTACAAAATTGGCAGTCTCAAATTAATCATATTAATTTAGAGGAAATGGATTGTATTGAGATAGTTTCTCTTGTTTACATTTTCTTCCAAAGAGGAGGAATAAGAGTGGGAATATTACATTGTGGGGGGAATAATAGTCAATGTCCCATTCCCACTTGAACTATCTTTAGAGGCGAGATGTTCCATTCTCAAATAATTTAAAAGGACAATTTCTGAATCTTCATGTGCAGATAAGTATTTTTATCTTTTACATTTATCTTCTCTTTATAGTCTATCTCTTATTTGTAGTTCTATACATACCATAAGGGTTATTTACCTTGATCTTTTCCTTATGTGCAGACTCAATCTCATGATAGTAGCTCCAAAGACCCCGATGATCAAGATGGATGAAGTGAGGCTCTTGAAGCAAACATCTTTGATGATTGAAATTATGACAGTAAGAGGGAGTATGACACTTCTTCTAAGGCAACGTAGGAGCTTAGAAGATTGATACTCAGAGGGAGTCTAGAAATACATGTGGGTGATTGCATGTTGTTGATGGGCCTACTCCTATGTATATCACGAGGAAGTGATGACTTATCACAAGAAAGTCAGAAAATTGATTCAGAGCGAGTTCAATAGGCATCCTTGGGTGAAGAGAGTTTCTGAGGAAGTAACTAGAGGACTTGACTTTCTAGAATCGATGTTCAGAGGGAAAATTTTGAGATGCAATCCTTTGTGGATGATATCTTCTCTATGAGGAGAAGTTCTAGGAGAAATTCTTTGTAATGCGCTCTCCTCAATGAGAGAGAAGACAAGTGAAAACCCTTGTTCCACCCTCTACTAGCAGCTATGGTGGGCTCACCCTCTTACTTGGTTAATGGTGGATATTGTGTGAGTTACTACATGATACTGTTGTAATTATTTCATGAAAGGTGACAATTTTTCGTTGATGTATATATTTAGAGGGGAGCTATTGAAAGGTGATGATCTTATCAATAGCTGGACGAGTTATCATAACAAACTACATTAAATTGTTATCTCGGAGTGCCGGAAGTTATGATAACGAATAGAAGGTAACGATTGAAAGGTGACGATCTTATCAATAGTAGACCTATCTCCTAACACCAAAATGTGTTAGAGCAAGTGTTATCATGGTTCTTCAGGCCGGATTTTGCCGGACACCTTGACAACCAACTTATCATGGTTCTTTAGGTTGGATTTTGCCGGACACCTTGATAACCAACTTATTATGGTTCTTCGGGCTGGATTTTGCTGGACACTATGAAAGTTGTTATGGTTTTTTGGGCTAGATCTTACCAGACACCATAACTTAAATTTATTATAAACTTATATTAAAGTTATAGAAATTACTTAATTTTCCTCTTTGCTAAAAAAAAAAAGTGTTGCGAAATTTAGCCTCATTGTGAATCGTAGCCAATTCCATATATAATATATGTAATATATATATGTGTGTGTTGATGAATTTATGTTGATGTCCTTAAATATGCCATTCTAGGAATATCATACCGAGATGATATCTCTTTGTATACTCAATAGCATAATATGTTTTATATCAATCCTTCCTAACTAAGAGGGAGTGTTAAGTTTGTAGTTACTGTCAGATTGATATGATCATAAGATTAATTATTGATAGTAAATCATCATTAGATAAATATTCTTTTATATATATATATATATATATATATTTGATATATTATATTATATATAATTATTTATATATTATACATATGATTATACTGACTAATGATTAACTATAGAGACATGTCTCCTCATATTTACGAGTCCTTAAATCTGCATTTGGAAAATATATATAACAATGGCAATATAATTACATTTGCAAAAACCGATCCATGTTAATTAACTATTACAACATTTCAAACCCCCTATTGGACATTTCGACTGTTGGACCGACTTTGACCTTTATAGGACCTTTTAGGCCCTTTGCACAACATGGCTCTTAAGGCCTTACAAATGAGTTGTTTTTGGCTCCAATGTTCTCTAGTGACCTTACATAATATCAATAATCATTACAAATAAAGATAAATGCAACTTATTCTGATAATACACCTCTGTGGATAGGTGCTTCTGCACCAACTTCTCCATCACATGAAATTTATTCTGATTTTAAGCATTTGAGATTTCCACAGTCCCTAATTGATTATGGTATATGAATTTTTGGAGAAGATTGTGTGTAAGTTTTTACCATCAACATTTAGGATAAAAGAGAGGCAAGAAATATAAGATGTTTAGTTTTAGAATAAACCTTAAACTAAAGAGAGGCAAGGAGAGTGGGAGTGGCACATAGTTAGTGGTAGAAGCGGGAGAGAGCCAATCAAGAGAGCAAGTTGGGCAAAAAGTCGGCACAAGAAAACTAAAAACTAAAAATAAGGAATGGAACAAATGGAAAAAATATAAATATAAAGGAAATAAAAAATATATAAATATCTATATTTCAAAGCATGAAGACTACAACCAGTATAATATTATATAATATATATTAAAAATAATATATAAAATAGCAAAAAAAGAAAAGAAAATATAATATAAATGAATCCTATTAGTAATTTACGTAGTATATATTATGTGATATAAACTAAATTAGTAAAAATATAAAGTGAATATTATGAAATTAAAATATATCATGATAACAAATCTACCAAAAGTTAATTCAAAGGCATATGTATGTATGTAAATATATACACGCACCTAAACATACATAAAAATGAAAATAAAAGCCAAACAACCAAAGGAAAAAACAAATAGAACACATAATAAATAAGAAAAAAGAAAATTATAAAAACATAAATAAGACGAATATAAAAGCAGAATAATTATGTTGAAGCAAATATATAAAAATATTAGCTAATAATCAACAAATAACAAATAAAAAATAAAATAGAAAGATATAAATGTGAGAGCATATAGATGCAAATAGATAAAAGAATAAATGATTAAATATATAAAGAATTATATATTCACATACATATAAATGTTTATATATTTACAATTATATATATGCATTTATATATGTCTTTATATATAAATATTCTAAAAACTTACATGCAATCTTCTCCAGAAATTCATTTAGCTTAATTGATCACATTTTGACATTTTGTTGAAGGACCCTCATTGTATCCAAGATCTACATGACAGAAGACAAATTGAGCTATCAATGTACACCAAGTTCTCTACTTTCTTACCCTAATCGGTTCCTCTTTAGTGAATGAATGGATTGTATTTACTCCAACTTGTCTCACAAGATGAAGAACTTGCTACTTGTGAGAGCAATCTTATTACGAATGATTGCAATTCAGGGGTTTCACTTCCATGGTTCCACTACCACTTTATAGGATATTTCTTTACTTTCATACATTTAAAGCTTGCATGGAACCAAACTCATCGTGCCCATGTGAAAAATCATTCCATTGACTCCTCAAAATTGAAGCATCCTTATATCAGCTACAAATTTTACAACAGTTCAGAAATGCTCATTAAGAACCATACCTCTCACCTCAATTGTAGTTTTGATGTAGATTGTCTCCAATTTGCACTTGCACCACTAACAATCGTGGAGCACAAAGCTCCTTTGACTTGACAAAGGCACTCAAGAATAATATGTAAGAAACAAAACATGTATCAACATGTTTGAGGAGTTCCATATTATCAAATTTACGATAGATGGCTTGTGCATGGTGGTGGTTGTATATGAACATTTGTATTATCATCCCTCCTCTATGAGATCTATAACAAATAAGGGTGGCATCAACAACTTGCACTACATGTGATGCCCGCACCTCCTCAATTCCCTTACATAGCTAGGGTTTTATAGAAATTTTACATTCTTCTCTTGCCTTGAACAATCTATTGCCTTCAAAGAATAAGGCTATTTGCTGCATGTTACCATGATGGTAAGCGGTGAATGATTTCTAGTATCTACCCTTCCATTGATAATAGTACTTCATACACCTATAGCTCACACTCATGTCATTGGTGCAGTTTATTCATTTAATCTAGTTTTTTCTTTGTCGATTAGAATAATTTAGAGCTTTTCATGCCCTAGTGTTTTATGTCTTGCTAGTGCTCAGTGTAGGAAGGTGAGCGAGCAAAGTTTCGACCTTTAAATTTGCATAAAAAAGCATGCAATTGCTACATCAATTGCTTTTCGACCTTGCACATCAAACAATTTTTCATGGGATTTGAGCTGCCAATGTTTGGACTCTTCTAAGCATATTTTGCTCCTACATCTATAGAAGAGACATTCACCTCTGACAATATTCTGACCTTGAGTTGCAACAATTGGTCCTGTTGTTGAAGCATGAGAGCTCTTATTAGCAAATTTCCTTCAACCCTTTCTTGATCTCTCACAATATCATATTCCATCTCATTTGTACAAGGATAAACATCTATCACACTTTGTTGAAGGAAATGAGCTTTCACCCTTGTGTAAGTGCCTCTGCATGCCCACATATAGAACTTACATTTAATTGTGAGGGTTCCACCTAAGCACTTCGGCCGTGGGTTACAATCAACATAATTCCTTGGTGATTACAACCCTCGCCTTTCTCCACCCTACATCTTTACATGGAAAAACAAAAAAAATAGCTTTTGATTGCATGGCTAATTGATTGCTAGTCAAACTCAATAAAGAGCATATTTTATTAATTATTCAAAAAATAAAAAAAAGACCAAGCCTTTATCTTTGTATTAAAAAAATTAAAAGTTAAAGCTTTAGAATTTGTAGCCTTGTGAAATTTTGTTGTAAATTTTATGTATTAGGGATTTATAATGTATATGATGAATGTCTTATTGATGTTATCATATTAATATTTAAAAATTCCCATTTTCTAATAGGTGTCCCCTAAGACGGTCTCCAAAGATCTATCCCCATAATGCATCCCCCTGTCCCTACTTGCTATCATTGAAACTTGGTAGAATATAGTGTAAAGTTGACTAGCACATTTCAAAACACTAAGAAGAGATGTAAAATAACAAAGCTCTGGTACATCCTTGTAGCCACATCAAATGACCAAAAACTCCGAGCCAGTGTGACATTCGTGAAACAAGAAAAAGAGAACATGCAAAGACTATTTTTGTGAACTATGAAAGTCCACTCTCCAAAAAATGTTTTCACCTTGTTGATGTATAGTAATAAGTATGTAGAGTCATGGATTGAATTTTGTTGTTTGAATTCTGTCAGGGTTCCTCTAAGAGAATTCTTAGCGAAATTCAAGCTTTGTCCAAGAGAGGATGAGTTAACTCAGTCTATTTATTATGCCACTTTATTATTAAATGGAGATATTAATTAAAAGTGGAATTAGACACAAAAGAAATGTGTTAAATATGTTAGCCATGTGAGAAATTGAAATTAAATAATTTGTGTCAATAGATTTATTATGTGTATATACTTTATTACAGCATTATATAATTGTTCATTAATATCATATATATATACACACACACACACACACACACACACACACACACACACACACACACACACTACCAAATAAGTTGAACAATTATCAAACACATTGTAATAATTATTAAAAACATTATAATAAACTTCTTCGATACCTTGCATCGGTGGTAAATGTTTTAATTAAGATTGTTGTCAGTCTGTTGGCCTTCTTCACTTCTACTGTCCTCACATCGTTCTAAACTGACGGGACATTTTAAAGGACGTGTCTTAATACCGCTTCAATTGATATATATTTGAATGCGATGGGATAGATCGATCAATCACCAAGGCAATCGAGTTTTATTCCCATCGCATTTCAAGTATAATTATTATTTTTCAATACATTGGTAAATCTGAAATTAACACATAATTATTCTTATATTAATTACTTGTTCTCAATATAATTATATTAATATTAAGATATTATATTGCAATCATATTTACCTTAAGAATATAAAGTCTTTTCATAGCATTACATATATATAGAAATTGAGATTTACACCAAACAAAAGATATACAAAACTTTACATGGTATCAGAGCCAACTTGGTAGAGAAATCTCGAATTTCATTTAATGAAAAAAAGGGAAAGACATAATGCCAAACGATGTCAGAGTGGAAGATAGACTTGAGGGTGCATCAAACTTTTTCTCTCGGAAAACTCATATTATTCCGATTCTTGAAGATCTGGAACTAGAAACATTCATTGAAAAAGATATTCCAATACCTCAAAATGAATCAGAAGGACTCACCTGGAAAAGACGGAACAATAAAGCAAAGAAAATTATTGTTGATTCGATAAAGGATCACATTCTCCCTTCCATATAAGATATCAAAAGTGCATATGAAGTATTTACGACCATAAAAAAATACATTTGAGATAAATAACTCAAGTAGACTGATCACCTTAAAAACTCAACTACTGAATACTAAAATGGAAAAAGGAGATTCTGTTCAATCTTATTTTGAGAAAATTTCTGAAACCAAGAAACACTTATGATCTATTGGACACAAAATAGAAGATCAAAAGCTCTCATTAATAGCTCTTAGAGGACTACCAATGTCTTGGGATACTTTCATCCAAGTGGTAAGTAGACCTTCAATTCCTACCTTTGATCAGCTAAAAAATGAATGCATATCAGAAGAGTCAAGGTTAATCTCCAGAGGAATCACATAAAATCAAGGAGGAGAAAATCAAGCTCTTCACACTGTCTCAAATAAACGAAAGTGAAAATTCAATAGAAGGAAATTCAATAACAAAAAAAAGAATTTTAGAAATAATGATTACTCCAAAGTTAAGTGTTACAAGTGTGAGAAGATGGGACACACCTTTAGAAACTGTCCAGAGAGAGAAAAAACTACTAGCCTCCCTAGCTGAAACAAAGGAAGATGAAAACCAACTATACTATTCTGCACTTTCAAGTGAAGTAAATTCAAATAAGGAAGCTTGGATTATAGACAGTGGTGCATATCGTCACATCTCTGGATTCAAAGATATGTTTGATACATTCGGAACTCATATTATTCAATGAGTCACAATTGGAGACAACTCCACCTATCCAGTCAAAGGCATTGGGACTTGTTCTATCAAATTAATAGGTGGAGCTACACTTAATCTCAAGGATGTCTTATTTGTACAAGGTATAAAGAGAAATCTCATTTCAATCTCAAGTCTAACCGATGGTGGATATCAAGTCACCTTCAATAAAGACAAAGTACTAGACTGGCCTAATAACTCAAATCTGAAAAGAGCTATTATCATAGGATCCAGATTTGGAACATTATATAGATTAAGCAATATTCAAAAGCAAGCCCTTAGTCATGAAACATCAAATATTAATGAATTATGGCATAGATGACTTGGGCATATATTGGGTTCAGCTCACTTCCAAATTTAGAAAAGATCACTTCTGGAACCCCTAAACTAGACTCATCCCATATAGGAACTTGCAAAGGATGTGTTCTAGGGAAAATTATAAAAAGACCATTTCCCTCTAGTGAACACAAGTCAAAATTAGTTTTGGAACTAGTTCACTCAAACCTATGTCGACCTATGCCCACACCTTCTCTAGGGGGATTCCTTTATTATATATCCTTCATTGATGACTTCTCTAGGAAGACTTGGATCTATTTTTTGAAAGTCAAAGAATCGAATGAAGTACTATCAAATTTCAAAACCTTTAGAGCCTTAGTAGAAAATCAGACCAGTAAAAAGATTAAAACATTAAGATCTGATAATGGAGGTGAATATACATCTGAAATCTTCAAAAGTTTTTGCAATTCTGTTGGGATTAAGAGGGAGTATACAGTACCTTATAATCCTCAACAAAATGGAGTCGCAAAAAGAAAAAATAGAACCATCGTTGAAGCCACAAAAGCTATGTTACATGATCAAAATATGCACGCTTCATTTTGGGCAGAAGCCTCTAAGACCGTTGTATACATTTAAAATAGATGTCCACATTCAATTTTGAAAAATACTACACCAGAAGAAGTTTTCTGAGGGACTAAATCAGATTTAAGTCATCTCAGAATTTTCGGATGTCCAATCTACATACACATACCCAAAGAAAAAAGGACTAAACTTGAACCTTCTGGAAAGAGAGGTATATTTATAGGATACAATGAAAATTCCAAGGGTTATAGAATTTATATTCTTGGACAAAGATCAGTTGAAATAAGTAGAGATGTAATTTTTGAAGAACACTCTACTTAAAAAATTTGAATTGGCATAGAAGATTAACCAAACTCAGATGATGAAGGATCTAGACAAACTGAGACTCAGAGGGAGAACACATCTGAGGAAGAGAATCAGATATAGCTAATGAGGAAATTACTAATGGGAAGAAAAGACCATTATGGGCAAGGAAGATGGTTGAAGAAAACAATGTAGAACTAGATGAGATCTCAAAAGAAAGCAAGAGAACTCGAAATCAATCATGTTACACTACTTTGATAACTGAGCTAAATAAAACTGAATCATCAACAACTGAAGAAGCTCTGAATTCACTAGAGTGGAAAGATGCCATGGTGGAAGAATATAATTCCATACTTCAAAACGATGTTTGGGATATTGTACCTAGACCTAAAGACAAATCAGTTGTATCTTCAAAATGGTTATATAAAATCAAATACGCCGCAGATGGAAGTATTGAAAAACACAAAGCTAGATTTGTTGCTTGAGGGTTCTCTCAGAAAGCTAGCATTGACTATGAAGAAACTTTTGCTCCGATGGCCCGTTACACTTCTGTAAGAACAATCATTGCAATTGCAGTATCCAAAGGATGGAAGATTCATCAGATGGATGTAAAAACTGCATTCTTAAATGGGATCATTGGTGAAAAAGTCTACATAGAACAACCTGAAGGGTTCATTGTGAAAGATAAAAAGTTGTATGTATGTAAACTCAAGAACGCACTCTATGGTCTCAAACAAGGGTTGTGTGGATCGAAATCTCACTTTCAGAATTAGGTCTTTTTCTGCATTGTAAAGCTTTGATTACTTTTCAAAATTGTTGTAAATCTGAGCTACAATGCTTAGTGACAAATTTCTGCCTCATAAGGTAGTTGCAAAAGAAAAATCAGAAAGTCCACTTTGTTCATTTTGACAAGTGGCCCATTGTACATGCACTACTTATAAAGTGCCAAAAGCATCTTTTTTGGGGGGGTCTTTTGATTGAGTGAAAAGGGGGGGTGTGTACTGTGTTTTTGTGTCTCTCTATTGTGCTCTTTTCATTTTCTGCATCATGGGTTTTAAATGTCCTCCTTTAACTTCACACAACTATTCTACATGGAAAGATATTGCATGGAGTAGATTAATGGAAAAAGGATATAGTCTTTATGTTTATGGTAAAATTCCTAAACCTACTAATGCTAAAGAACTCATTGAATGGCAAAGACAAGACCAACAGGCTTTAAGAGCTATCAGGAGTTGTGTACATAGGGATCTCCTCTTTCACATTCCCAGTTGTTTAGAATCCAAAGAAGCTTGGGATAAACTTGAAACATTGTATGGTAAGGTGGATGAAGAAAAGGGATTTCAGATTGAGGATGATCTATTTCTCTTGGATCCGAAAAACTTTGACACAATTCAGGATTACATCATCAAAGCCAATGAGTATAGGGCACTTCTTAAAGATTGTGGGATCACATGAACGATGACAAGTTGATTCATCACATCCTGAAGAGGTTACCTTCAGAGTACGCTTCCTTTGTTTCGAGTTTTAATACTCACAGGTTGACCATGGGATCTGCTTACCAGAAGCCTTCATTTGATGCATTTGTAGAGATGTTGATTGTTGAACAATCTCACTTGATGGATTTAGGACTACTCAAGTCATCAAAGACCAAAGCCTTGGTGGCTAGTGATGAGCACCAATCAAGTCGAGGGAAAAAAAAACAGCAAGAAGAAGCAGTGGAAACAAAAAACACAATCTGAGACACAACAATCCTCCTCACAACAAGGCAGTTCTTCTTCAAACAAGAAGGGAAGTAATGAAAAGAAGGACAAACTATTTTGTGCATATTGCAAAAAGCTAAATCATGACGAGCATCATTGCTAGACTAAAAGAATGGATGAGTTAGAAAATCTACTCAGGAAGAACAAGATTCAAGTGCTAGGTACTTCCAAGGATTCAACTCCAACCTCTTCAAAGGGTAAAGGGCAAGCACTTATGGCAAACACAAGTTCTTCTTCGGAATAGATACTTGACTTAAGTGCCTCTTACCATTTGGGTTCTTCAAAGGAAGACTTTTCTTCATTGAAGCAGTCAAAGGTACCAGACATCTTCGTGGGATATGATACTAAAATGGAAGTTGAAGGGAAAGGACATGCAGAAATGGAAAATGGGGAATTCAAAGATGTTCTCTACATTCCAAACCTTAGCTCCAATCTCCTCTTAGTTTACCAAATCACTCACCTTGGAGATGGTCATAAAGTTGAGTTCCTTGCAGATTCAATGATGGTGCGAAGTCTAAGAGATGATTCATTGGTTGCAGTGGGGAAAGTCAATGATGACAAGAGGCTTTATTCCTTCTCCCACTTTGTGCCTAAGTCTTCTTCTGAAGCCTTGTTGACTCACTCTATTTCACCAATCACCTTATGGCATGAGCGGTTTGGTTACCTTGACTTCCGCTCTCTTCAGCAACTTTGCTCAAAACACATGGTGAAAGGTCTACCTAATATCAACTTTTCTAAGGGAGAATGTTCATCGTGTTCTATGGATATGAATCTCAAGGAGAAGTATGATAAAGGGAAGTCTTCACGAGCACCAGTTGTTCTTCGGTTGGTTCACATGGTTTTAGTAGGACCCTTTGCAATGACTTCAGTCAACCAAGGCCGCTACATCCTCACATTTGTTGATGACTTTTCGAGATTCACTTGGGTCTACTTCCTTCATCACAAGAATGAAGTGGTTCATAAGCTTCAAGACTTCAAGACTCATATTGAAAAGAAATCTAGGAAAGCCATCAAAGTTATAAGGGTGGACAATGAGAACAAATATGTAGACAAAAGACTTAAGGACTTTTGCAGACATGAGGGGATTGATCTTCAGAACCCACCAGCATTTAGTCCGTACAAGATAGATGTTGTAGCTATGAGGATTAGAACTCTCAAAACCATGGCAAGTTGCATGATAAAAGCCAAGTCTCTTGATCCAACACTTGAAGTTGAAGCCATTAGCAATGCTACTCACATACTTAACAGGTCTCCTCATAATGCCTCAGACGGGAAGACTCCTTTTGAGGGATGGTGCAGCAGAAAACCAGTTGTGAGTCATTTTAGAGTCTTCGGTTGTCCAGCATGGGCAAACCTATCTTCTAGGGGTTGCAAGGCACCGACACATAGGCCTTGTACCTTCATCGGTTTTGAAAACAATGCTAAGGCATACAAACTAATGGATCCAGAGACACACGAGATTTTTGTGGAGAAGGATGTTCAGTTTGAGGAAAGTTCACCCAACTTATCCTTTAATCCTCTCTGCACATCATACACTGTGGGAACTGATAGTGACACCAGCGATAGTGCTTCAACAGGTTCAGACACGTGGGGTTCTATCGACAGTTGCAGTGAGAGGTCACATCATCAGTCTAGTCCACATGCCTACATTGCCACAGTGAAAGGTCCAACACAACATGGTACTTCTCGTCTTCCAGCTCCAGCTTCAGTTGACTTGGGAGACAGTCTTGAGGACTTACATCGTCTCTTTGATAGAGATGATCCTTCTACAATTGTTGCAACGGCTCACTCTGACCCTGATGTCCATTCTCTACATGATCAATCTTTCTAGGTTGGCGTGATTGTGGATCCTTATGTACAACAGTTGTCAGAGGTCTCTTTGTCAGTTGAGGAGACAGATGGTTCATTGGAACAAGTTCAACAGACATCGTTGCTAGATCTGCATTCGTTCTTTTCAACATAGTTGGAAGGGGCGAACATCAGCATCAACACAAGGATACTTGAGCAAGTTTCAGGGCCACCATACATCTTCAGGATTATACCTTTGGCATTGTTTCTTCCTAAGGGGAGGAACGTTGTTTTACATTCTTGGACTAGCTTCTTCCTTGGAGCGGCTTTCACTGCTTGGCATTCTTCATTTGGGGGGGGGGGGGGGGGACTACCTTGTCTCTCTTCCTCTTCTTTCTTATGGGGGGGACTTTTTCCTCTTATGAGGTTTAGTTCTTCTCATCTTCACTTTTGTATATATTGGATGTATGTCATAATGGGGGGGTCTTGATTACTCCATTCATCCATGCATCCCTATTCATCTCTCTTTTTTGGGGAGGGTTTTTCCCATGAGGTTTTCCCTCTTCCTCCGCTTTACGAGAGATTGCATTTTCATTATGTACATGGGTACCTAACATGGCATAGCAGTCGGGACCCATCATGCATCTTCATCCTAGTTTTCGTAAGCTTAAGGGCATTTCCCTAAGTTGCACTTAAGGGGGGGTGTTGTTGTAAATAAGTATTCACTATTTACACTTAAGTTTACTTAGGTTAATGCATTATTTTATTATTTTATTTTGTTGACAACACAAGAGTACGCAACTCTATTTTAGCACATGGTGTCTACCACACCGATTTGCATGTCACACTCTTGTAGGCTTATCCTCTCATCAACGCACTTACTTTTGTGCTTAATGGAGGATAACCCATATCTGGTGGACATGTGCCTAGTTGCATGACATATCATGGTGCTGATTACGAGGCATTCTAGATGTATCTCAGAAGCCTTTATATATAGGCACTCTGGTGTACTTGAACATTGCATATTGAATGAATATATAGTCATTCTGATCATGCTCTCACTGTCTGGTCTATAGTTGTGTTTGTGTTTGAGTTCTTAGTTCCTGGGTGAACTTTTCCCTTAGGCAAATTCTTACAGTTGTTTTATCATGTTATTGCATTGCTGAAATTATAATGCAATAACAATTTTTTGCAGTTAGCTTTTGGGTTAGATTATATGTGTATTTTTAACATCAATGTTTCGGATCACACTCTCAGGATGCATGAAAGCAAGAGATGCATAATAGAAAAGATAAGATGAAAGCAAGAGATACAATAACAATTTCTGAGTAATTTTATATGAGCATTTGCTGGGTTTTGTGCTGGTTTTTATTGCATAAATTCTTTGTTTATATCTGAAATGTTCTCGTGGAAAATTGGAAAGAATATCGGGGTGGTATATTATAGTGGTATCAGAGGCGGTTTTCCTGCCAGCCTGTGAAGTTTAATCAAAGACATTTTTAGAAAAGATTTATCAGAGTTAGTTGGTCTATTGTAAGATGAAAAATTATTGTTTGTAAATATTTTAAGGGTGATTGTTCCAGCAGATGTATTTCTTGAGTGAACATTGAAAACTGTCTATGAAGTGGGATTTAATTTAACAATTGTGGAGCCACCAATAGTTTTCAATTATCATCTTGTTTAATGATTTAATTCTTCAGAAGTCTTGGTGTAAATAATTTTCCCTCATATATTGCCGGAAGTGGGCTTGTCGGCATGTTTATTGCCTTGAGGGACTATACTATTGTATTGGAGCCGAGATAATTTAACAGATGTATTGTGGTCTGAGCAAATGTTTGGGGATTTAATAATTTCTGCTATAAATCTGGCATTCTTTTTAGTGGGACCATATATATTTAAGGGAAAATATAAAGGTTCAAATCAGTTTATAAATATCTGTTGCAAGATTCATTGATTAAGGTTTTAACATAGTAACACGGGGACGCGTTCCCCCCTTTTTGCCCCACATCTTGGAGACTTGGATGCTCCGGGGACTTGGGGACTCCGTCCCCCCATCCTTAGCAGCACCACCAGATTCCGCCACCTCCACTGACGATGAGGGATGTCCCGATGTTGACTATTTGCTGATTTGACTATTTATGTTCAATGTTCGATGTTCCAATGCAATCCAATGTTCAAGTATTTACTTTTTTACATCTTTATATATTATATTTTAATACATCTTTTCATATCTAGCATTTAAAGTACCATATGTATATATATATACACACCCCCTCCTGTCCCCTGCCACCGCCCCCCCACCATCCCTAAATTAAGACCCCTTTGTCCCCCTGTCCTGGAAACTTGTCCCCCCGTTCTGCCATCCCTCAGGGTGGTGTAACTATGGGTTTTAATAATTTCCTGTGGGCCTGATATATATATATATATATATATATATATATATATATATATATATATATATATATAGAAAAGGGGTGCAAATGTAAGTTGGAGAGCACAATAGTTATATTCGCTTACAAAGATGAAGATTAAAGCTCATCTTATTTTGGGCTGGAGACTGTAGTGGGCAATTAGTATTGAAGGAAAAATTTGCTGAGAATATATAACCCAGCGACCATAATCAAAAGTTTGGCAATCGGGAAGAATCAATGTCAAAGCATCGAGGCTTCGTCAATACATCTGTTTGGCATCAATGATGGTGATACCTTCCTCTGCAGAAAGTACAGAGACATGTGATTGGCTTACATTGACACACCTGATCAGCACCAATAGCAGAGTTATCATCGTGCGTGAGGAGATTGCTCTAGGTGCTGGAATAAAATTAGATAAATTTTCCCTTAGGTGACAACTGTTGTTTGAAACAAATAATGTATACAGAACCGTCAGCCAGGGAGTCTCCAATTCATTTCACGGATTGGATTTGATGTTTTTGGCAGGTGTAGGGTTCTTGGATCGGTTTGATTGCCCTTCAGATTGCATTATTCATCTTCGCAATAATAATGAAAGCTTAGTTTTGGCATGAGTTCAGAAGGGGTTGCTGTGTGTGGGATTTTCAGAACTGGTAAAAAGATTGGATACTCAGAGTCATTATCTGTATTTACTAGCTGTTGTGCATATCTGGAGAGTTGCAGCTCCATTATTAGAGCAGATTTTTTTATTTTAAAAAAAACATTTTTAGAGGATAAAAATTGTGTGTTTTTTTGAAGTTTTTCTCTGAATTTCAATTCCGAGTCAAATAATTTCTGCAGCATTATTGAGGCCAGAGTTTGTGTATTTTGTAGCAGACTTCTGTTGCAAGTTAAATGTTATATAACTGTTGTTTGGATTGAATAACATTCTACTATAATTACTGTACACACACAGAAATATATATATATATATATAGGACTGATACTTGAAACACCATAGGTTGACTCTTTCATACTGCAGTCACGGTATAGATGCTGTGAAATTGGAAAGCTACAAGAAAAACAAGTTTGCAGATTTTGCTTTGACGCCAACTTAAACCCAGTATATGCTGAAGATGGAATTTCTGGAGATTGCTTTGACTATTGTTTAAGGTTTTGTATGTTGAAGGCTTTGAGGATGATTCTCCTCTTAGCTAACATCTCCTTGCTGTTGCAAATATTCAGAATACATGCTAGCTGATTTGCTAAAGTCTGGAATTTGTGTTTCCCGAGCACTGGTCTACCGTGCAACTGAGAACTGTTTATTGAAAAGCTGCAAGTATTTATAATTTTGGAAGTTTCCACGAAGTTGAAAAAATAATGATATTATAACTTGATTCTTTGCTGCTCTTGTTTGAACGCAATATTTGAATTGTTTTTCCTCATATAGTTGCAAACATTTAGCATTAAACAACAAATAGACAAACATCTGCCCAAAGTTATGGATCAGAACTCAGAAATCAAACTGTATGCAAATTGTTTTGACAAATTTCCTGTGAGACAGAATAGAGTAGTGTGAGTGTAGAAATTTTCTATCTGGTGTAATATTCAGCGCATTAGAATTCAATTTGAAGAAAACAAAATAATAACAATGGAAAATCTGAAGAGCAATGTTTTTTCAAAATAATTTAGTGACACATTCAATGGCAATCAGCTACGAGACTTACAGAATGTACATGAAATAAGCAAATTGTCTCTACATATTGGGTTGCAGTTGGAATCCATAAAGACTCTGGATGCTCTTCTTCCTAAATTGGAAGATTTTGAAACATGTTTTTTCAAAGTAGACTAGGCAGATTGTAGGCTCCTTAATTGGGCTTTGCAGCTCTCAATGTTCACTTTGGTTCAACAAAAGTTTATGGAGCATCCACATAGAGATGTTAGTTTTTTAGTTGCCTCATGTCTTAGTGAGATTACAAGGATAACATCTCCTGTAGCAGCATATAATGATGTATTGAGAAGGATTCCACAATTGATTGTGAAGTGCTTTCAGGGATTGTGTGATGACAAAGGCCTTGCCTTTGTTAAGAAAGTTAAAATCTTAGAAACTATGACAAAGATCAGGTCATTCTCCATTATGATTGACCTTGAATGTAATGATTTGATTCTTCACATGTTTCAAAGCTCTTTGGCTGAAATCAGAAAGCATCATTTAGACGATGGGAAGGCTTGCATGCACACCATAATGTCCTTAATCCTTGAAGAAAATGATGAAATATGCAAGAAGTTGAAATCTGATTTGTTGGCCATTTGGAGGAAGAAATGTATTGTATCTCTTGCTGCATACAAATTCTCCAAAACATTGGTTGAGCATAAAACTAAAATATTCAAGGAGTTTATGACTGAAGAGGAGCTATTGTCAGCAGGTGTACAGGTTGCAGGGTCTCCGAAAAAAGGCAAAAATCAAATGAGAAGAGAACATATTTGTTTCACATGCCAACAAACTTGGACACCTAATCACATTTGTGATTATTTTGACGAAGACAAGGCAACGAAAGAAATTTAGACCAGCAATGGAGATGATAAGAATTTCACCATTTTGCTCCAACAAAGTAATGCAATTAGTGATGACATGAATTCAACTATTGTTAAAGGTATGGGATATTCTAAACTCTAGATTGGTGACTTAGAGATTGAAATAGAAAAACGCTCTATTAAGAATAGTCATACTCAATGTGAGAGCATGTTTGATGTTTTTAAATAAGTTATCTATGTCACGAGGAATTGTTTAATGATATATCAACAACCTTACCATTGCATACAAGTCAATCAAACAGGAAGTTTGGGTTATATGATGACATCCTTGAGAGTTGTAATGAATCACGTGTTTCTTATATTGACAAGTCACTTATACAAGATAGTAATTGAGAAGGCCAATTCAAAGATGGGAATTCGAGGTGTTGGTGATGACCAATCAGAAAATGCTTTTCAATATGACAATGATGTGAAGCACGAGTTTCAAGTCACAAAAGAGATGGTTGTTGCAGCTCCAGTGTTTTATGACAACACTCACAAGACCATTGAGGATCTCTACAAGAAGGCTTAAAAGGGAATGGAAGGTGATTCTCTTGTTGCTAATTTGCAAGTAGTCAAAGCAACCTTTGAATCTATAAAATCAGATTATTTATGTTTTCTCTTAGACAAGGGTTATATTCTAAAGGTTGGTGAAATATATGTTGCTTAATTAGAGAAAAATGGGATGAGATTAGTAAGCTCAATGCGAAGCTTAAGGATGCTTAGGTTGCATTGGATGATACACGTGTTGCTCTTTGTGAAGTAGAAAATCAATTTGTTTCCACCAATCAATACAAGGAATAGGACACCAAAAAACATGAGGTTTTCGAGGATGTGATTAAAGAACTTGATAGCATTCAACAAACCTATGACTTGGATAGCTTTCCCAAGATATCAAATAACAAAAATTTGGATGACTTTCAACTTGTAGATAATTATGTCCACTTTTTGAATAGGATGAGAGATGTTTTCAATTTCCGTGATGGGGATTGTCTTGATTGTAGGATGTGGGACCTGGCTGCAGTTCCTAGTAGTAAGTCTTGGTCATAGGATTGGTTTGGTGAATCAATTTGCAGAGTTAGCACTATTGCTCATTCTTTGATCAACTTACACATGGTTTCAGTTTCTGACTTACATATGAATTGGATGGAATCTTTGCTTCAACAATTGTGTAGATCTTTTGTTGAGGACTGAAGGGAGCTATAGTTTGATCACAGGGGATGGTTTCTTAGTGCTTTCTTTATTCATGACACTTGTGTACCCATGTGTATTTCAGGCTGATGATAGTAATATTAGCCTCTCTGCAGCTTTGATGTTAATTTCAGCTGTTGAGCAGTTTGATTCCTACATCAGTAGTTTAGGAGGGGCAACTATGATTTAAAGTATGCCTATGTTGAGTTGTATGCTTCCCCATGGGAGATCATTCACAAAAGGAGAATTTTCAGTGTTAATACCTCTTTGGGACATTTTTATCTCCTCATACTTGATGCTTGTGACAACATAATAGTGTGGGGTCCTGGTATTGGCATGATTGATGCTTTATTTTAGTGATATATTGGTGAGTGGCTTCGCAACTCTAGATATATTGCTTGTATCAAAATAGCACAACGAATTGATGGAGTAGTTTTCTTGAGGTTGATATGAGATTCGGGTATTCTGGTCACACTTGTGTATTTCAGACTGATGATAGCAATATTAGCCTCTCTGTGGCATTGATGTTAATTTCAGCTATTGAGCAGTTTGATTCCTACATCAGTAGTTTAGGAGGGGCAACTATGATTTAAAGTATGCCTATGTTGAGTGGAATGCTTCCCCATGGGAAATCACTCACAAAAGGAGAATTGTTCAGTGTTGATGCCCCTTTGGGACATTTTTATCTCCTCATATCTGATGGATGTGACAACATAATTGTGTGGGATCCTGATATTGGCACGATTGATGCTTTATTTTAGTGATATATTGGCTGAGTGGCTTCGCAACCCTGGATATATTGCTTGTATTAGAGTAGCACAACAAATTGATGAAGTAGTTTTCTTGAGGTTGATATGAGATCCGGGTATTCTGGTCATAGCGTTCAGATGCTGATTGCTTGAGGGCAAGCAATCTTTAGGAAGGGTGGACTATAATATCTTCCTTTCTGGGCCTTTATTCTTTGATGCGTCGTTAGCCCTTTCCACCATGGTTCTGTGAGCTAACTTGGTCTTTGCAAATAATCTGTGTGAGTTTTGAAATGGGCACTTCTAGTTGCAGGCCAATCAGAGTAGTTTTGAACGTTTACTGATGCTAACTATTTTTAGTAAGTCATCAGGTTTTAGTGTTTTGGTCATTTCAGTATTAGACTGGGTGCGTCTCCTTGAAAGCATTCTGACAAGCTATTACACATGACTTTCTGAGTTCGGTTGGATATTTATTTTAATGCTAGAAGATTTAATAGTGTATTTATTATGCCACTTTATTATTAAATGGAGACATTAATTAAAAGTGGTATAAGACACAGAAGAAATATAAGAGTCAAGCAGAGAAAATGAAGAGATAGGGATGATTGCAGAAGGAACTTCAAACGTTCATTCTCTTCTTGCTTGGATATTGATATTGCTTTTCAGATTTCTCTTTGAGAAACGTGGAAGCTTGCAACTTTCAATTTGAGAACCTGAGGACGGAACTCTTCAGGCTTCTTGGGTGGATTGGACACAAACCCAAACCATCTTATGTGGTGAATTCACATCAGAGTTCACATGTTGAGTTTGATGGAGCCCCAACTATTCACAAGATGAAGACCTCCATTTATATTTTTTATTTCATTCATAGGATGAATTTTTTATCCAATCAATTACGAGTCTTCTTGCTTGTTCTTAAGATATATTTTTAAGCATCATATCATTATTTTCATTCAGCAGTGCTGCTAGTTTTTAACCATTCAAACTATATGTTATTCTATGGATAAAGCTGCTCAGTTTTCATGCAGTAATCTCTAGTGATCCTTAAGGATTATGCATAGAAGAGGATGTGATAGTAACTGTAATATGGATTCTACAGATGCAGCTTTAAATGATTGTCTTAGTGAGCTATCTTCTGATGGGGAGATTTCATGAGATATAGTAAGATGAGAGTGGATATATCCTAAGTGATATGGTTGCAAGGAATATGTCCATAATGGAAAGACTTGTGTCATAAATGTTAGGTCTTCTTGAGAAGGCAGCAATGACTTCAAACAACTTAGCATAATCAGGCAGAATTTGTAGCATAGAACTGTGTACAAGATAAGATTTTGCCTGTGAAAGAGACTGAGATTATATCAGCCTGATTGGTGTTTGAAGATGCAAGTAAAATGATTTATTCCACATATTTTTTTGACTTAAGTGTGTTACATATATGAAAGAGTTTGAGGAACATGTGTAAAATGAAGCCACCTGTTTTGATTGTGTATGCAAAAGGAAATTGATTATATCTGCAGGTACAAGCTCACAGCCTGCTTCTTGATCCATAGAATGAGGGATAGGAAAGGGACTGTATTGATTCAGTTTCCTACAGGAATTCTATTAAAAATATATACATCCACAGAAACTACACCTAGCACTTTGCCGATGTGAGCAAGTAGCCAAAAGGGGTCTTACTTCAGAACTGTAAAACTTGGAGAATTTTGAGAAAAGACGACCAAGGGATGTTAAGGCTTTGATGCTGAAACTCACAAGATACAGGTTGTGTTTTTAACATGTCTTTGTCTAGATTCCCCCTGAATGTGCAGGACAATTCAGTGGTGAGCCTGAGGATGCGAATGTTTTTTCAAATACAGTAGTGGAGACCGTTGAGAGTAATGTCCAAGCAGAACTTATTATTGAGGCGTGGAAGAAGTAGCAACGATTTGAGGATCATGTGATATACATGAAGGCTATCAGCAATCACTTCTAGATATTCAGTCCTCATGAGTAGTGAATTGTTTCTCTTCCAGCAAAGCAAAAGAATGGGATCAGAAGGTAATCGTCAGTATATTAGTACATTCTGAATGAATTTCTATAGTGAAGAGATGCCATTGGAGTTCTCCAAATACTGAACACAATATCTGCACAGAAATGTTTGTACAGCCCAAAATTAATGTATTCATCGTATTTTATGCCATTTTATATTTTCCTGAGAAAACGCCAATCTCTAAATTCTTGGAACTTTATTTGAGTCTGGAAGGATAGAAGTTGCAAAGAGCGCTCAATGAAGGAAATGTTACAAACAGGTAGAAAGACATATGTTTCCCTTGTTACCAGACCTTCAGAACGGGATATCACCAAATGATTACCGCCCCTGCATCTGTGTCATTCCGATGGTACTGAATTACTGGTAATAATTGTTTGGATACAAGTATCTGATGACATTCTATGCTTTTGCAGGTCTGGACATATGCATGCGGCAACATAAATGTATTCTAGACAAAGTCTGAATGATATATGAGGAATACACGAGAAAGAAAATCGAATCACAGAGAGTGTTTGGATGGAGTGGAACCTGCGTGGAAAGACTTGATGCCAGTGATTAATAGAGAAGTCCAAGCGTTTGAATCTCTATGCATTCCACAGGAAAATCCTCACTTTAGAGATTTCATTTTCTCGGATTATAGTCTTGACTGGCGTTTGAGGACAATACAAGACCAATAAAATACAAGGCCTAAAATTATTAAACCATCAGGATTATATTGAATTTTTATATTGGTGGTTATTTGTTATGAACAGGTGTGATGTTTTATGAACACCTTTCAAAACTTATAAATATGACATGTAAAATCAATCGAGAGGGACGATTCATTTATATTTAAATTTTTACATATACCATATGCACTATGATAGATTATATTCTTTTATTGGGAGAAATGAAGTTTTGAACAAAGCCCGTGGATTGACTTATGGAGCAAATTTATATGCGATTCCGAAATTTAAATGCAATAGATAGATCAACTGTAAGGAGTGTCTTTATTGCGATTTTATTTTTGGCATAATTATTTATTTTAAATTTTGTAGTTTTAAATTATTATTAAGTTGTGTCCTTTATTAATGTTTTTTATTAATTTCTATAAATATTTAAATATTCGGATAAGTGAATTGGGTCATTATTGCATTTTAAATTTGATAAACATAGATATTGTGAAATATTTAATTGTTTTTGTATTTATGCCTAGTTTGTCTCCATATCACAGGAGTTAAACTGCATCCTAGACTAGTTTAAAATTGCATTCATATAATTGATCCGCCGTGTCTAAATTATTAAAATTGTTTATAGTTTAAAATATATTGAACCTTATAAAGTTATACATTTCAACTAATAATATTGACTTTGATTGCCCATTTAATTAAGCACTGGTCTTTTATTCTTGATTCATAATCCATATGTTGGTAACTCTTTCATTTCTTTCCATTGAGAAAATAATATATTCATTTGTTGCAATCATCTATAATAATCACTTTTTATTTAAAAAAAACTCTCATATATTCTTTTATTATTCTTAATTTGTAATTCACAAATTTGAAGTTTTCTATATTTCTTGCCATTAGGAAAACTTTCATTGTATTCGTGTTTTACCCGATCTGCTTTAAGCATCTTGGATATAAGGTTGTTGTTGAGGATCAAGTACACCTGCCTCGGTTTTGTAAAGCCGGAAGCGCAGTGGATTTGGATTGCATCAATCCCATCAAGTTGGCCTTAACCGGTTGGATATCCCAGCATCGAACAGGCAAGGCTCATAGGATTCCAATCTGCGGTTTTGGGAACCAACAGAGTTATAGGTGCATTTCATAGTTTCTTCAATCTGACTGTTGGCACTATTTTTAAGATTGGATGTTTTATCATGTTATTGTATTGTTGACGTTATAATACAATTAGAATTTCAGAGTAATTTTGTATGAGCATTTCTTTATTTTTCTGCTGGATTTTACTTTTTATTGCATAAATTCTCTGTTTATATTTCTGAAATATTCTCGAGGAAAACTGGAAAGAACATTCAGGTGGGATATTACAAAGATCAATATTATTCTCCGAAGACGTTACTTCCCTGAAAACAATTCTCCAACTGAGTGATGACATATTGCGAGAACCGTTACAATCTTCCACCCTAGATGAAGAGTGCCCAATGAATGTTCGATTTTCTCATGCTAAAATATTGATAATGTTTCCTAACTAATAATATTTATTTCTCATAAGCAACAAAATATAATCAAGTGCACTACTCTCTTTATGAAACCAAATTCCCCAACCAGATTTTTTCTTTAGTAAGACACTGGAATACCTCTGCCTTCTGATATTGGATGGCTCCTAACAATCTCTGCAATATAATCCAATTGCTCTATAATTTCCAAATGAAATTCATATAAATAGCTCATCTGCAAATTTGTCTCTGCAAGAGATTTATGCTACTCATGGAATCTTACAGGAACAAATTCTGACAAAACCTTTTGCTGATAAAACTTTCCTGAAAATGTTTGTCAGATAAAACTTCACAGGCTGGAAGGAAGACCATCTCTGATTACCACTATAATATCTTGCCCGGATTTTTAGCTGCAAAACACCCAAATAGTTTTCAGAAAATAAAATAGTAATATTTATGCAATGAATTTCAGATTAATCAGTAAATAACCTAGCAAATGCTCATATTAAGATCTTCAGAATTGTTATTGCATTATAATAATCAGCAATACAATAACACAATAAAATCCAACCTTAAATACAGTGACAACGGTCAGATTGGTAATAACTATATATGAACCTATAACTACAGATGTGAACTCCGTTATGCTTTCACCACAGCTTTGAACTGGATCCACGTCCAACGCACCAAGAGCTTGAAGGTTTTTGTCCTCAGGGTCTGAACATTAAACCTGAAAAGCTCTCCCCAAGTTTCTCCAGTACAAAAATTGAATACCCAACTGAATCCAAGCATAACCAAATATGGTAGAATGTGCTCTTCTTTGTTCTTTTATGGAGCAGCTCTGTGACCCTTTAGCTTCATATTCCAGTCCTTTTGTCTTCTTTCTCTCTTGTTACCTTTTTACCCTCTTTTAAATTATTACAAAGGATTTTTAGTACTTTGCATTAAACTGCAAATAAGTCACTTTTAATATTTTATGATTTGGCTCTAAAATTTCGAATGTCCCAAGAAGGGTACATTATAGGTTGTAACTCTCTTAGAGGATTGTAATCATGAATTGTTGCGACTCTTTCAAAGGGCGGAAATGTTGAAGGGTTTTGACTATTCGAAATGTGGTAATTATGAAAGGTTGCATGCAAGCATTACAAAGGACAGTCATGATGAAGAGGTGTGACTCTTCCCACAGTGGAAGGTATGAAGGGAAGAAGGTTGTATTTGAGGACATTGAAGGGAATTCAATTGGTAGAATTTATATGATTTGATCAATTTGGAGAATATATATTATACTCGAAGGCAACAATGAAAGGGGATGGCTCAAATTTTATAAAAGCTGTGACCATCTGACCAATACAGTATAAATTATTCAAACCATTGAAGGGATGAGCAGCAGAAGAAAAATACATATTCAGCAAGGATAATTGAACAAGGACAACATCATCGGATAACTGAGCAATCTAATAGAGATAGGATTTCAGAAAATATATTTTAATCTGCAGCCGCTATACTTGTTGGGGTCTTGATGTATATTGTAGCGAATTGTATGTTAATCATTAAATTTACATCAGATATAGAATATTCTACCTTTCAGCCAATACACATTTTATATGTTTAACCTTGCTATACCTCACCCTGTGTATAATATGATACATATGAAGTTTTTTCTAAAGTATTTTTTATGGATCGTCTCATTTTGGAGGGGAGATATAGTACTTACAAGACACCCGAAGCAGGGCTAGGAGGTCAGATGAAGGCTGTCATTCTGTGCTTGTGAGCTGGGTGAAACGACTTGAGGCACTTTGTATAATCTCCCAATTGGTGCCTCCATAACAACCAGAAGTTTGTTGGATAGAACTTCAAAGGAATCCCATGTGTACATTTTGATTATCACAATAGTGGATTTGAAGCCCATTTGCACAATGTTGGCTTATATATGTGTTACCCTTGCAATAATAACATGGTTGCAGGCTTTGAGTCGGAATTAAGTTGACAATTACATTTCCCAACATCATCCATACCTTATTTGGGAATCTAGGGAGAATTGAGTGAAGTCCTTGTAAGTGAGATTGCACATTTATATATACATATGTGGATATACTTACACATATGCATGTCTATATGTGTGTATAATTTAAATATCATCTTCTCATAGGCACAGAATTCTACCAAAAATGAGTGTATATTCACACAAGCACAAATCTCTCTCTCTCTCTCTCTCTCTCTCTCTCTCTCTCTCTCTCTCTCTCTCTGTATATGTATATATATATAGTAGGTATGGAATTCTACAAACAGTAAAATGTGTGTACGTGTACAAATGTGCATATTGACACATGTACACACATTTTTATAGTGTTCTATAGACAAGACAAGTTGTTATTGAAACAAATATATTCATATATTCAAATGCCAACTCATCACAGGTATGGAATCCTACAATAATGAATGCATGTATATATATTGAATGAATTCTATAGAAATGAATTTCGTACATACAGGCACACAGACAATCTTGTTCTAGGTATGGAATTCTTCAAAAATGTTCAATGTGTTTATAATTGAAATGCCATCTTTTCATAGTTATGGTATTCTTTGAAACTGTTTGATTTGATTTATGTTGGGGTTCATATCTAACATTATCTGTTTTTGTTCTCATTCAGACTACAGTTGAATGAACCCATAATGGACTACTTGAAACTGTGTTGGACTCAATAGTGAATCAGACTATTTGGCTTAAAACAAATAATTCATACTTTATTGTTAAATTATGATAATAGTACTTTATTATCTTTCTGTCTATATTCGTAAAAATAATTGTTTCCTTTTTGTACAAACATGATCGCAAGACTATTCTTACATAAATTTTGTTCACAGAAAGGAAGAAGCTGGGTTGAAAACTACAAAGTTGAGGAATGAGAAGGAGGTATATGATAGACAGCAGCAAGCTGACATTGAAGCTCAGAAGAACTTGGAAGAGAACCTCCAACAACTGATTAACAGGGAGCAACAGCTAGCCTCACAGGAGGAGCAAATGCAAGCTCGTTTGAAACGGCTTCTTGACGCACTTGGAAAGAATTCAGATGAGCTTTGGAAAGTCCAAAGTGAACTGAATCAAATGCAAGACAAGCATCGTAAATCTAGGTTTGAATCCAATACAGCCTTATATCTTTTTGTTTTGCAAGCATCAAATTTACCTCTTTGCTGGGATTTCGGAATCTTTTGCAACTTAATTTAGGAAAACAGTAACAGGGCATGTTCTGAATTTATGAATCCTTCAGGACAAAGTATGACAACTTGAAGGCAAAGGTAGATGAAATAGAAGTTCAATTGCGCGAATTAAAGGCTGACAAACGTGAAAGTGAAAGGGATGCAAAGCTATCGGAGGCTGTTGAAAGCTTGAAGCGTCTCTTCCCTGGTGTGCATGGTCGCATGACAGACCTCTGTAGGCCTACACAGAAAAAATATAATCTTGCAATCACTGTTGCAATGGGAAAGTTCATGGATGCAGTGGTAGTCGATGATGAAAGTACTGGGAAAGAATGTATCAAGGTCTGTAGAATGTTCTTTCTTCCGATTGTTCCATTTGTGCAGTACTACTGGTGAAATTGCATGTTTGTCGGAAATGTTTGATACATCATAAGGTCAATTATCAAATACACCATCTTATCTTTGGCATGGTTTCCTCAATGGGCAGTTAAGTTTTTTGTTTTTTGCTTTTAACTTTCTCTTCTCATTGTAAGTGTTTGGAGTCTGGACACAATCATACTTAATTTTTTTGGTTTTTGCTTTTTTTCCTCATTGTAAGTGTTTATGTTAAGACAGTAAGAAACGTGTATCTATATATAATATGTAATGGACTACAGGAATGCAATATGTGAAAGGCCTTGTAGAAATTCTTTATCATTTACATTGCCTGTTTAGACTGCAGATCAGTTTTAGTAGTGTAACTTATTGTAGAGACAGCTTTTCTTACAAACAACTGAATAACAATCCTCAACATAGTTTATAATTTGTGAAATTTGTAGACAGGTATCTTGGGGTGCATTTCATTGTAGATTGCAGTCGTGGCTTTGAAACTTTAGTGTCATGTTGTGTGGAAAGGAATTCTCTTGCATAGAGTACTTGTTTTCTTTTAATTTTCAAATTATATGGACAGTTCTTATTCAAATGGTTTGTTATTTGTCAAGTGGCATTAGACATCTTTGTAAGGAAGTTGTTTTGGTGTGGAACTCTACAATTTTTGGACCTTTAAGTTCTTTTAGACTCTCTTTGGTTTTTTTTATATATATATTTTTTAAATTTCTTGATAAAATGAAAATCTCTTTGTAATGCTTGAATTGACCTTGGTTTGTTGGCACTACCAGCATTCAAAGCACGATCTTCATCAATTTTTCTCTTTGAATGTGAAGACATTTTGTACTCACTTTCTGTATCCTTAGATGATGAGAGAGTTATTATCATTATATTCATGTGGAGAGAGGGTATCAACCCCTTTATGAAGCATCCTTTCTTTAATCCTTTAGTGAATAATCTCTTCTTTAAGCTGTTTGTTATATTGTACACTTTCATGTTTATCCTATTGAGTATAATAAATTTTGGCTCCATTCTCTTTGTCATTTCTCAGTAGATTTAACCCTTGTTCAAATTCCTTCCTTTGGTAGCCCTATATGGCTTTCTTAGTGCTTGAAATATTGGTTTATCAATTGATTGCCACTCTTTGCGTCATAGTTGGGAGATATCTTAACCTATTTTGATGAGTTATTTGCCCATTTTTTATCATACATATCCTACAATGCCTTATAGGGTCGTCAAATCTATCTTTATTCAACTTTGACAACTTCTATACTTTGAAACTTGAAATGGCTAGAGGATTTGACCATTGCTTGATGTTATTGTAGTCTTTAGAACCTTCTCAAGAAGTTCTATTTGAGATGGTCCTTTGCTCCTTGAGAACTTTTGGACATTTCCATACCCTCGACACTTCTGAAGACTTGAAATTGAGTGTTTTGGATGCTACTAGTACTGCCCTCAAGTTCTTTTCCTTTTGTTCTAGCCCTTTGTCCCAATGTCTTCAACTTGAGTTCCTTGATCAGCAACACTTCGATGCCTTGGAGATTGGTTTTTTATGCTTCACACTCTGTTTTTGTGAAGCAGTCCTTAGTATCTATTTTCCACGACTAAACTAAGCTTTGTTTTTAGGGACTCAATTGATTGTGGAGATTTGATTTGTATTTGATCAACAAGATTAGAACATCCTTATTTAGGAAAAGGGTGTCTCTTTTAAAACATTGACCACTTTTCTTCAATGAGCTATAGGATGTTTTTAGTTGGTTGGATACTCTATTGTCCTAGTTCCCATTTACGGCTTGGATGTGCTTTGACTCTAGCTTCTGCTTCAATTTTGGTTTTGACAGTGTTAACGGTATCAAGGGATTCCAAGAGTTAGTTACTTCTTGCTGCCTAATTTTTTGTTCATGTTGTGCCAATAGTTATAGGGATTGTTTGACTTCACGGTCTCCCCTTGATTAGCTTTGATCTTCTCCTTTTTGCTTTGAAGCTTATTTGAATTAATTTTGCTAGTCTCCATGGTATGTCGATTTCACAATAGTTATTGATCGATTTGGTTCTTTACGAATGCAATTTGACTTAACATTCATTACCAAATGTTCACTTTCAAATTATAACACTTCTAACTATAGTATTTTATAATATATTAAGTAAATTGTATATGAAGAGCATTGATTGCTTTATTCTAAGTAGTGCTTGTGCAATCCAAATTTGGACTATGTAGGATCATCTATATTTTATACAACAAATTGCCTTCAATGACTATGGGAGGCATACATCAATATAAAGCATAGAAATGAGACCTGGGCTCAACGTGGAATCAAGAAGGCTAACTCAACTTGGGACTCAATGATAATTGGCTAGTCTCCTTTAGAGCGATCTTGGGACTTGCCAGGACTTAGAGAGTCTTGGAACTATGATATAAAGTACTTGATGGTTGCCAACCAAAGCATAACCATTGACAACCTCTAACAACTAATTCTTAGAAACTACCTACAAGCCAACAAATTTTGAACACATGGTTGGATACAAATATACTAACCAAAATATAACAAGTTAACTTTTATGAACAACAAAAATCTCCCCTTATTTTTCCCCATTTGCAAAAGACTAATTTAATTATGGGAAAAGAAAGGTGTGGGGATCTCTCAAACTCTTCCACAACCATATTTACTCATGAACTCTGCCTATTCCTAACAAATCTGCCCATTTGTAAGTTGCATTTGTCACAGTCAATCAGCATTTTGTACGTACAGCTGTGAATAGGAAGGACAAAAGATGGGATTGTTACAAGCTAGGGTTTCCGTTGCACCAAAAGATAGACCTGTCCATGCCTGATATAACCACTAGACATATAGAACATAGGAAGTGGTTAAGCCATGCCACAAATCATGAAGGGGAATGTTGGTGGTTAGTCCAATAGGGGTATAGCTGTAAGAGGTGTAGTGGTTGCATTTGTATATTTTGATATCCATGATCTTACTGCTATGCTATACCAATTGTTGGACATTTTTAACATTTTTCATTTTGTAAACTTGTGTTCTTTGACTAATCAAAATAATGAAATTTTAATCTTTTATTGTAGCTATGTTTGAATCAATGGACATTGAATATATGAACTTGAGTCTTGATATCATGTCAAACAAACTTGTAAACATTTGAGGAAGACACACACACAATATACTGCTGTAACTTTCTGTTCCCTACTGTTCTCCAAGAAATGGCCCTGCAGACTTGTCGTGCACACACATAGGATGCATGTGCTATTTACTGTTGTCCCTTCTCTACTATCCCCAAGAAAATGGCTAGCCAGTCCTTTCTTTCTCTCTCTCTCTCTCTCTCACACACACACACATCCACATGCACAATATGCATGCAAGTACTGCTATGCATTTCCGTCCCAACTGTACCCCTATAAACGAATTAAGAATATTTTTTATTTCTGATATTGAGAGAATAAGGCTATGTGAAAAATTAGAGTACAGTAAAATCTATGTGGCTACAGAAGCTAAGAGATAAAAAGGGATGAAGCATGTGTTTCCTTTCCAATTTTTATAAGTGAATGAATAAAATCAGTATTTAATCCTAGTCAAAAGGCAAGGGATGAAGTCTACTACAACTAGATGTATCATGTCTAAACATGCAGTTCAATCCATTACCCAGTTTACAAACAAATTGTATCCAGCTGCAAAACATAGCTCTTTTGCAATGCTATGTGATGTGTGTTGCAGTTTTACTTTATCATGGTTAACTTGCAAACTCTAATTTAAACTGGTTGGCAAAGACACACATCAAAGTGTTGGCCTCATATGTCATTCTGCATATGATATGACTAAAATAAATTCTAAGTAAAACTAAATAAGAAATTAAAAGGGAGGCCAATGTTTGATATTACATGTTTGTGTTATGCTTTTTCTTGGTAAACTAGCAGTGCTTAATAATGAAGTATAAAATGCTAATTGATGTTGCTATATTTTCCAACTAATAAGCTTTTCTGACCATGGCTTATAAGCATGAATTATGTTTTATTTCCATGTCATGGCTTTTCTGGTACTTCGAATTTCTGTGGAGAATTTGGCACAAACTTTCATCTATGTACTATGATGTGTTAGATGGGTTTGTCTGCAGTTAAGTTTCCTTTGTTTTAATAAATGTAAAATGTACAGACATTTTCTCTAAATTCTGTTTTGAGGATGCTTTGCAGTATTTGAAGGAGCAAAGGCTTCCTCCTCAGACATTTATACCAGTTCAAGCAGTGCGTGTGAAACCAATACATGAAAAGCTACGCACATTGGGAGGGAGTGCGAAACTTGTCTTTGATGTTATTCAATATCCAATTTAACTTCACCTGTCTTCATGTTTTTGAATTTGACATTGCATTCCTGAAGGTCATTTTATCTGTATCCTTGACAATAAATAAATTTGATCCTGCATTGGAGAGAGCAATTCTGTATGCAGTAGGCAATACACTAGTCTGTGATGGTCTTGATGAAGCTAAATCTCTTGGCTGGGGCAATGAGCGCTATAGAGGTGATTCAGTACTTGTTAGATGCTTCATTGAATGTCTTTTTGCTGTAAAGATAATTAGATGTCTTTAGATCTCATTTCGTATCTTACAGTGGTTACCGTTGATGGGATTCTCCTTACAAAATCTGGGACCATGACGGGTGGGATTACTGGTGGCATGGAAGCAAGATCACAGAAATGGGATGATCGAGCAGTTGAAGGTTGGTTGGCTTATTATCTTATTTTCTCTATGTTTGATGATATTTCAAAGACAGGCTCAATAACCAGTATGTAGCTGCAGAGAAATTGAAAATTTGAAAGAATATGGCTTGATGATTTTATTGTCCATTTGCAGCTCTTAAGAAAAACAAAGACCGTTTTGAATCAGAGATGACAGAGCTAGGATCTGCAAGAGAAATGCAGATCAAAGAGTCAGAAGCATCTGGAAAAATCAGTGGACTTGAACGGAAGATTCAGTATGCAGAAATGGAAAAGGTTATATTTACTTATTTTATAAAAACATCATCTATGATACGTTTCTTTTTTGTATAAACTTATGGGCAGTGTTGCATGAGCATTCTGATATCTCTGCACGTGCGTGTATATCTTTATGTTAGTGAACTCAGCTCCTCTCTTCACCATGACTATTGGACTCAATAATAATCTGTAGAAATCCTAACCAGGTTATTTAGATGATGAAATGAGATCCGCACCTCATGTATTGCATTAGCACAGCATAATAATGGTCAGAGAACTGTCCATAGTAAAGTTTCAGAATAGCATAAGCAAAAAATGTATTGATATCAAAATATCATTTTAGGATATGAATTTTGAATATAAAGAAGAGACCTTACGTTGAGTTTGTTCATTAAAGGGTGTGAATGGGTTTAACTTTTTTAAGTAAGGTAAATTTAATTCATTTCTGGAGTTAAAGTTCTTACAGTATGAGATGCATTGTTAATCTTCACTTTATGTTGATTCTGTTCTTTACAGAGTGTGGATGGGTTTAAATTTTGAAGGAAGGTAAATCTAATTAATTTCTGGAGTTAAAGTGCTCACAGTCTGAGATGCATTGTTAATATTTACTTTGAGATGAGAAGAGGATGATGGTGGTAACAACTACAAACATTTCAAGAAAGAGGATGCTAGCTATCTTTGAGTACCGGTGCCTTGATTAGATTGTCCTTGGTGCTAATTGTTAGCCAACAGTTGTGAGTAAAGACAAGGAAAAGTTTGATGAGTGTAATTGTGAAGCCGTCATGCTCATTAAATTATTAGTCACATATGAAATGCCTCTGCAGATACCTTCAAGCAAATGTTTTATGGATACCTGTAATTGCCTATGAGATCTGCATGAGATGTTAGATAAGATTAGGTCCTTTCATAAGAATATGTTATCATCATAGTTACATAGGGTTATTAATAGAGGGACCTGCGGATCAAGACCTAAATTTGGGGATGGCAGTAGATTGGTAGTTGAGGGGGTGCATGTTGATATGCAAATTGAGGTGAATTGAAAAATTCTAGGTGAAATTTGCAATATAACATCTTTAAGAGTGTTTGACAAGAGGCAAACTTTTTTCACAAAGTTAAAGGTTATAGTTTTCACATAGGGGTTTGGGGGATACATCCCGGTGGAACTTATTAGTGATAACAATGGACAAAATGATGTCTTTAGAGGTAAATCTATTGAACCTCAAAGAAATTCTTGATCAATTAGTCTCTATTGGTCACATGATTGAAGAAGATGACATGGTGGATATAATGTTGAAAAGCTTACCTTGGTCCTACGAGCATTCCATAGAAACACTCAATATCATATCGACCAATGTTGACCTAAAGAATGTTAATTTGTTCAATGATCTCTTGTAAGACGTAAGGAAGAAGCAGTTTGGTAGCAATATTGATTCACCAAGTGTAGAATAGGCTTTTGCAGCCAAGGACAAAGGCATAGGCAAGTGACTTGAGAAGAGAGGTCAATAATAGAATGTATATACTTCGATGAATTGACTATCACATCATTATTGTGGTAAATTTGGTCTTATGAAGAGACACCATGGAAGAGGTTGATTAGAAATCCAGCTGGGGGGGCCTCCACCAAATACTCTTGTTGTAGAGCATGTCTAGCAAAAGTCAGTCTTCTATGCATTTTTATGGCCAAACATTTGACATTTTTTTTGGGATCTTGGTACATGGATGAAGAAAATGCTCTAACAAGAAGCTCATAAGACAAAAGTTGATCGTTTTGGCATACCTCTTTGTGGTCTCCTTGCAAGTTGTTGAATCAGACCTAGTTGCTGAAGAGCTTCTTGTGTTGCAGCTGCTGATCCATGAATAAAAGACGATAAGTTTGATATTTTTGTGAATTGCTTGAGATGGTGTACTTAGCTGTTATGAGCTGTGAATCTCTATTGACCACTCTTTCTTTTTTTCCTAGAGCTATGTTGGGGTTTCGTCGTATCTATTTTTTTGTAACGTGTACCCATCTTGAATGCTAACCTTGTAATGACATGGTGTTAGATTGGCGCAACAAATCTTTACCAGTATCTTTCTTAGTTTTTTTATGATAGACCAATGGTTGATCAAATTCTTTACCTTCCATTTTGGAAATATTTGTAGCAGCATCTAGATACTCAAGATAATTGTTGTTGGAACAAAGATCAGCTAAAATATGCTTCACTTATTGGTGCCCATCAATGTAGCTACCTTATAATACATTTTCACGTGGCACTGATTCTATATTGTTAATGCGTCAGATCTTGACAAATGTTTCTTGAGCTCTACAAGCGACAATTGAAGTATCTCTTCCAAATATTAAATCATTGCATTCAACATACAATGTGGATTTCTTCAGCCTTAACTCTTCTATTTTCATTCCTACCTTTTCAATACATCATCCTCTTGTCAAGCATCTCTAAGTAATTGCCTAATTTCATTGCAGCCTCAAGGTTTCCAATTTCCCTTGATACTTAGTGAGTGCTCTTTTGCTGGATTTGCATTTTGCATGCTACTCTGAAGCTGCTACATTTGTTTTAGTAACTCGATCAGTCTATCCTACCTCTAAATTTCCGTTTGTGTATCAAAAATATCTGACCTCGTACTTTGTTGCAAAATTTCTCAATTCTTTTCCCATTATTCACAGTCTAGGAACATCACAACTATGATACCTTTGTAATAACCCTTAGAAAATACAAAATATAATGGGCATAAAATGATAAAACACTCCAGTAACAGTTATTTTCCTGCATTCTTTTGTAATCTTTTGCTTGCAACATTAAAATAAAGGGAACTCTACTGATCTAATACAATATAATAAATTTTCTGTTTGTAAGTAATAATTCTATAGACATCCAATCAAAAATAATAATTCTATAGACATCTTTTATTCAACATATAATGTATATATATATTTATGAAATATTATTAATAATTGCAATGTAATATAATATAATTATATTTAGTTTAACTCAGTATGACTATGTTTCAACCTGATAATATACACTACTTAAATGCAGGTTATGTGTGGTAGAGATTTGGCTAGATTTGCATTTAATGAGGACAGGTGGGCAGTGGCTATATAACCATGCAAGTTTTGGAAGGTGTGTCATTGTATGAACAAGCTAGTGCCATAAAAACTTGGAGAGATGGACACCTCGATTCTCTTGGAGTCATATAGTAACATGGTAGCTTTCTTGAGTGATGTTTCAAACAAGAGAATTCTTTGCATGTTGAATCTAAAGCATCCCCTCATTTTGCATGCAATGAAGGTTGTGTTGGGAGATGAATGCCTTTCTATCTACCATAGCTATAGGGTGAAGACAAATATCATGACGATGTTCTTGGTCTTCACTCTCACTAAAGGTGTGTAGAAGAACAAGGCAAAGATTTTGTGCTAGATGGTATTCAAGCACACGTATTCGGGAGAAATTGATGTAGTGCTTTTTAATATCAATGCTGATTGAACCATTCTAATTTCTCAGTAGTATTATCTTGGACCCAAGAGAGGGTTCGTAGGGGTAGTGTACCGCTTTCCACTCATCATTTGGGTAGAATGGGAGGAGCTCAAAGGTAAATCTGGAAACATAGACATGAATCTAATGTTCCTATAAAAAGAGGCTTCCTTGCTATCACCTTCTGTAGTGTAATGGCTTCATGGCTACAAGAAATGTGAAGCCTTTTGGGTTCATGAAGGGGAGAATGTGACATTGATAGACATGGACTTCCCTACATTACCTAACTGCAGAGAGGACTTGAGTGTGGGTGATGAACGGGAGGTGGAGGAGGTTGTGAATGGACTTGCCCACGGTGATGCAAAGGCAATTGTGTGGTAAAAGCCCGCTCTGCTCATGCAAGGAAGATGAAGAAAGAAGCAGAGGAGTGACGGCTTCCCATCAGTTTAGACAATTGCCTTTTTAGGGACATTTGTAGTCCTAGGCCCAAGAAGAGGGTCTGTATCCTCTAGTTTGTGCAATTGTGTGCCATGGTGTTGGGGGGGGGGGAGGGGGTAAGGTGTTATTTGGTTTGGTGTTTTGTGTCATGCAAGCTTTAGTTTGTAATTTCAATTAATACATGTTGGCATATGTATAGGTAGCCAATTGTTTTGGATACATTTTTATCAGGTCGGTAGTTGGGGAAGACTGTGAATTCTTGGGTAGATATATGTCATACCATTAAACTATGGTTTAAGAGTTCTAGCCATTTTTATTTGGTTCAATCTATTTTGTATATATATTTTATTTATAATTAATGCAAAGGGAGCTGGCCCCATCCAGCGATCTATTTACCAAAAAAATTATAATGTAACATTTTAAAATTTATATTATTAAAAATTTAGTATTACAATTTTCATAAAATATGATTTATGTTTTATAAATGTTATAAACAAATATTAACTAGTGCTTGCACCAAAAAGACGTGCAAGTGTTTAGATGATAGTAATATATGTTTTCTTAGATTTTCTAAGCAATAATTTCATTTCATTTTTACATATGTTTATGTATAAAAATAAAAATTTAATATTGTAGCATTATTCTTATTCATTGATACTCACCTTAAATTTAAGATTTAGAAAAAGATAATAAACGAGTTTAATATAAGATTATTAATTTATTTTCCTTCCAAATTTAGATTTTGAATTTATTTGGTTAAACATTATTTATTTATTTGAATGTATTTAACTTTCTATTTTTAAAATATGTTTGTTTGTTTTTATAGTTTCATTAGTTTTTAGCCTACATTCCGTTCTATTATTTAGGTTTCTATTTTGTTAATTAGAGGACACTATTTTTTGAGTCTGCATAGTAAAAAATTTATATAATGGCTACTAATAGAAGTTTATGTTAGATGTGAAAATTTACAACTAATCCAATGCATATATGTTAAGTATTACTTGTATGCCGTTGAACTCATTGGGGATCTTAAGAAGTATCTAATAAGTTGTAGACACATATTTTCATGACAAATCTAGAGATCAATAAATGGATCCTTATTTACCCTACTAATTACCCTTTATGCTTTACTCTTTAACTATAATCAAGCATAGTAGTAATTTAATCATAAGTACAAACATTTAACAATAGTTTCCAAGCTGGTCTAAATCTTGATGGCAAAAACTACATTTAAACCTAATCATTAGAATTTTATGATTTTCTATAATATTATAATTTTATATTACATTATACAATCATTTATAAATTATATATTGATAGTAGAATTATTATATTGACCATATTGTTTTGTATTTTATTAGTGGTATACTTTTAGTTGATTATATTTAATAGATTGGAGTTATTATTATATTTAAGATTATAATACTTACATTCATAATTATTTATATTTTTAGGTGGGGCCTTTTATTTTAAATACCATAATTTAACCATAGTCATCATCCTATTTTGTTCATCTTTGATTCTCTACAGTCATTTGTGAGTTCATATGAGCATAGAAGACAAATCTTATTATTATAGATGAACTTTAGTCGTAACTTTTTTTGATAAATATATTGATAAAGAGTATAAATCTTATTTAATTTTTTATTAAAATATGTAAATTTTTTTATTAGTTGAAAAAGTTAATGATATATGACTTTGAAAATAATTTTTTACATTAATATGTTTAATTTCACACTAATAAAATATACAAATTTAATGACAAGAAATTTTTTTATTTAAAATTCTAAACAAAGATATTGCAAATTTATTGTGGAACAAAAAATTGTTCATAAGTTTTAAAATTTATAGAAATGTTGGTACCCACTTATTTACCAAAATAAATATAAGTGATGAACTTATTTTTCAAATTATGCAATAAGAAAACTTTATTATTTCCTTATTTCAAATAATTTCCAATAATATTTTAAAACTATATAAAGAATGCAGCTGATATAGCTCTAAAATCACAATTGTGTAATCCAACACAGGAATTTCAAGCATAACCTCAAGAAATGTGGAATCCCAATTACTCAACATTTCAAAGTGTACATTCTAAAGCCTAAAAATATACCAACCGAAAAAAACAAAGCAACGGTATCGCATCTAATGCCAAATATTTTTATTTTACATGGGAAAGACCTAAAAAGGATTAAACATACGAGGGTGGCCAAAACTGTTGTAGTACACAAGGTAAAATCTTTGCTCTTACCTAGTTATGGGTGAAAGGAGCGGTGAAATACATGGTGAAGTAATAACCGCCCCTGTTTGAATACAGGTCTGTTATTCTTCGAACCTCGACAGAAGAGTTGTTTTTAATTGGAAAGTTATTTTTCACGGAAAAGCTAATTTCCCTTTGAATGAAAAAGTTATTTTCTTAGTGCGAGAGTGAAGGTTTCATCGATAGGCCTTTCCCAAATAAAAAAGCGTATCGGCTAGTTAAGTTCTAAACTATATTGAGTTCTCAAAAAGCCTACAAAACCAAAATAAAAACAAAACAAAAGCCATCATTGTGTACTTTATCGCAATGTGAGATGACAAGTCAAGACACAATGGAGCACAAGATGATTTGGAAATGTTCTATGAGCTCTAGTTTGTCTTCGTCAACACAACTACTGCAGTCTGTCTTCGTTAACATAGAGATTGTAGCCGTCTTCATGAACGCATAACTCATTCCTCACAGTCTGCAATTGCTTGGACACAATGGCCTTTGTCGTCTAGTGCTAGATGTTGTGCTTCCTGTGAGCTGCCATTCACAACTCACCTTCCCACTACATCTGGATGCACTCACATTTGGAGGAAGGGTTGGGGTACTTGGTAACTAAGGAAGTGATTGACAAAGAGTTGGATATAAAAATTATTATGGACAATTTTGTCCATTGTGATGGTAGTAGTTGGAAACCTTTGAAAAATGTTTCTTATATGCATTTACGACACTTGGAGTAATTGAAGATGCACCTAGACATCATCATTTGGGACAATAATGTGAATGGTCAACCCAAAGATGAAGAGATTCATATGTGAAGAGATAGGAGACGAAATGTTAGAAAGATCAGCCTTTAAATTGGTGTTTGAATAATGAGATAAGTCTAACCTTCAAATTGGTTTATGAATTGTGAGATGAGGGATTTTATTTCTAGTAGAGTTAGAGACTCTTGGAGAAAAAGGGGAGCACTGGGAGAGAGTGGAAAACCAAGTTGCTTATAATTGTTTGTACTAAGTTCCATGACTATTAGTAGTCATTGTGTTTCATGAATGCGCTCCAATATTTTATAGTTGTTTTGCGAATGGAGACATTTTTTGGGTTGATGGGATGGGGATGAAATGACCCTCTATCATTACTATGAGCAAGTGTTGCTTATCCTCGAGACAACCCCCTCTACAAGGGCGTGTTGCTCGCCGTGATATTACCAACTCGACCAAAGGATCCTATAGGATCCCAATAGTAAAAAATATTTTAAAAATTCATAGCTAAGCTTTGTACATTTTCCATTCATAAATGTGTTTGAGTTTATGAATCCTCGTACAACCATTTACTAGTAAGTAGGAAAGAAAAATAGAGAAGAAACTAAATAACAAATATAGTGATATTCTACTTTGATTTTTTTATCCATCTTTTGCATTGTATGACCATAATCTTAACCTTTACCCCATCCTCTTTATTTAGTTTTAGTTTAGAAAAACAAATTAACTTAAATTTTCTCTTTGATAATTTCTAATTTTTTTTCAGACAATAATGTAATACATCTATTATAATTAATTATTTTAATAAATAAATAAATTTACAATTTCCTCTCTCTCTCTCTCTCTCTCTCTCTCTCTATATATATATATATATATATATATATATATATATATATATATATATATATATATATTTAAAGAAGGGTAAATGCTTTTGACCTAGAGCTATGAATCCATGAGCTGACAAACAGGGGACTAAAGAGCACACTAAGAAATATTTTAAGGAGGGGAGGGGATGTGTGTGAATAAGTATTTTTTAAACTTTTAAGAACATGAAACCTCATAAAACATAAAGATAGCATACATCTATACACAAACACCAATTTTCATGGGAAAAACCCTGCAGAGTAAAAACCATGGCACATCAATAGCTTTTATAAATGAAATAGATACCAATTGAAATTACAGAAGTGAACACCAATTCATAGAGAGCACCTACTCCCAAAGAGGAAGGACACTCCTCGAAGTGCCAACTCTGATCACTTGAGGCACCAACCTGAATTTGAGCACCAACTCAAAATCACTAAAACAATAAACACCTTTCACCTTGCAGCAGATTGAACCTGAAAATATTCTTTCCCCTATTCTTGATTTTCCTGTTTGCATGATGCATACCTCTCCAAAATGGTACCTAGTGTCAGTATGTCAAATGCCAAAATATCTTGTACCAGTCCATGGAGAAATGCTGCCATTCACAGTCAACACCAAAAATGGGTTTTGTGATAATCATGCTGTAGGCTTGCAGCAGAATGAAACTAACATATAAACTTGTAGCAGATTGAACCTGAAAACATTCTTTACCCATTCTTGATTTTCCTGTTTGCAAGATGCGCATCTCTCCAAACAATACATAGTGTGAGTATGTCAAATGTAAAAATATCCTGTACCAAACCAAGGAAAAATGATGCCATTCATAGTCAACACCATAGCTGGAAAACTTTCACTTGACAACAACTCGCCAAGGCCCCAAAAGTTTATTCAGGAAAAAAACGGCCAATTTTAAAATAATACTCATGAACCTAAGAAAACCACTAAAGTGTAATTAAAAATACATTTTTTTGCAAATTTCAATGAGAAGATGCATTTAATGAGTTAATTAAAGAGAACACAAAAGAAACAAGCAGAGTTTAGATATATATAAATGCATAGTGGGTACAAAATCACATTCTCATGCGGAATGCTGATGGCGGGAAGCAAAATAGTAAATATTTTCTGTCAAACTAGAAGTAAATACTAAATAGATCAATACAGTCACATCTTCCTCTTCTCAGCTCTACCAGCAAGAAGGAGAGGGGGTCTAGTCGTCGAAGAGGTGCCCTGCATTGGGAGTGGGCATGAGCTGTGTGACTGTGAAGCTTTTAAACGCTGAATGAAAATTGGTAATGAAAAAAAATGATTTTTTTGCCTATACCGCTGGTCTCTACACGTGGGCGAGTTGCAGGTAAAAACTCATCGAATACTCTGCCATTTATTGACGAGTATTTGCAGGGTGGCGATTTTTTCTAGGAAAAATTGGCCTTTGGGAAAAACTCGGCAATTTTTGGCTAATCGCAGAGTAGTTGGTGATTATGCCAACTATGGTTAACACCAGAAATGAGATTTGTGATAACCACTCTATAGAGAGCAAAGGAACAAACAACTGTAGTAATAAGTTTCTTTGGTGAACGTAATAACAACTCTTTTGTAACTCATCAACATTGTCACAAAATAAACAACACTATTACCTGACCGAGCCCCCTCACATACAAATTGCCCAGCAAATAAATGAACATAGTCCTCATGCTCAATTGAAGCTGCCTCACAGTTAAGACTTTTCAAAGCAGCTTTCAAAGGAATCAAACTGCCCCACCAAAGATAAGTATAGAATTTATTTCTAATAGAACGCTAAGCACTTATTTAACCATCCAAAAGTTGAGTTTATGTAATAAGATAAGATAGATTTACTAGCATCCAACGAGAGACCACAAAGGGTCAAACAGACTGCCAAGTGCACCAAAATGGGGGCCAGGCTGCAGAAGGGACACCAAATGGTGCTTGAAGAAGAAGAAGAACAAAAGAAACAAAAGCAGGGAAAATAAGTGGAGGAAAGAGAGAACCCTCCAAAAACACTTTAGGGTTCCAAATAGGAGTGAAGAAGCTCCGAAATAAAGGATAAACAATAGGGCCAGACATAGCCTTAGGTCTTCTGTGGGTGATCCTGGGTCTCATCATTTGGGAAAATGGGTAGTGGAAATTGACTGCTTAGTACTGTGCACAGAGTGAGTCTCTATGAAGAATGAAGTAATGAGATGACAATGTTGGAGTGTGTGGTCCCGAAGCATAATGGCTTCCTGAAAATATAGGGCAAGACACGTCTAGTCCGTATACTTGAAGAAAGTGGAGAGTGACCGTACTTCCATGAAGAGGCAATGCAACCTCCCTCTAATCTCATAATATAGAGGACAATGGAAAATGAAGTGCTCCTCAGACTCCACCACCCCCATGTTTCAAAAATGACAAATTTTGTGCTCTTTTTCCAAAAGGAGGTCTGTCTTGCTATTAGTGTCATAGCTTCAGTCGGAATGATTTGATCATAAACTGTGTTAATCAGCTATCATGATTCATGATTACTAGACATATATACATATTCATTTGCTTTATAATAATATCTAATGATTATTGTCAAGATAATAATAATAACTATGATCAATATTATTAATACTGACTGACCGATAATATTCCAAGAAAATCAGTCGTAATAACAATCATCGATTATCTCATAAAAGCAGATCATGTTTGTGAAGAACGGGCTATGAGGTTCGGCGATCTGTACTGCCATGTCTGTTTAATGGAAGGGCATGTACCATGTAGGGACATGCCTCCTCTACATTACATTTATAAGAAGAAGATTGCTGCATTTGGAAAACACATCACGCAATAAGTATTATTACATCTGCAGCATCCTCTACTCAATAAATTCTGCATTTGTATTAAGAGTTTAATCAGAATATACCTACAGTATTGCAGCGAATACATATGTTCAAATCTGTAAGAAGAATTGGGAATTACGTAAACAAGTAGATCCAAGTCAGTAAATAATCACATAAGGGATACATATAAAAATTAAAAGTATTGCATATGATCCTATTTCCTTAACATGGTATTAGACCCTAGTTAGAAATAATACCAAGAATATATACAACCTCAGAAAATCTAAAAACATCATCAGAAGGGGTTTGCAATTAATTAGCAATCATGGTGAACAGAGTTAGATTTGAAGATAGACATGAGGGTGCTGCAAATTTTGTCTCATGAAAACTCATATTAATGATGACTATCAGAGAACAAGAATTATATTCATATGTAGAAGATGTTGTACCGATACCGGATGATGAGATTGGGAGAACCTTGTGGAAAAAGAATAACAATAGAGCCATGAAAATCCTAGTAGACTCAATAAACAATCACATAGTCCCTGTCATATCAAAATGGGACACTGCTCATGCCATGTTAACCTTCTTAGAGAACATGTATGAGATAAACAATACTAGTCGAGCCCTTGGACTAAAGAAACAAATGCATCACATACAAATGAATAAGGGTAAAACTATTACTTAATAAGAATAATTGAAGTGAGGGATTAGTTATCTAGAATTGGAGAGAGAATTGACAGCAAAGAATTAACAATGTTGGCTCTAAATAGGCTTCCCACACCTTGGGAGTCGTTCATACAAGGGATGATGCAGGAGCATCCTAGGGAAGTCAGCAATCCTGTATGCAGGGGCTTTGGACTTGGATTTGTTGAGTTATGGTTCATGCGGTTGGGGTTGTGTTCGGGACATATTGGGCAACCTTGTACTAAGTGTGCGAAATGATTGGAGTTATCGTCTTGGAGTTAGAGCCATTTTTGTGATTGTTGGTCGTGTATTCTTGATTTATTGGCAAACTTTGGAGATTGTATTCGCGATATTTGATCCGAGGGAGTTGGCGTGTGCGCTCTTGGATTCAGATCATTGGGTGCACGTGGACCTATGTGTAAGTGCACGTATTCTTATGTGGTCTTTTGAGTTAGTTATGCATTGTAAACTTGGGGCACGTCCTAATTATTAAATTATTTCATCTATTTAATGTTTTTAGTCAAGCCGACTTGTGGCTTGTGGGTGTATTTAATGTCTTTAATGCTAGGCCGACTTGTGGCTTGGTTTAGTATAAGTAGAGGGTCTTGTGGAGTCTAGAGGATTATTATTCAGCATGGAGGAAGCAAAGATTAGTTGAGAGAGCGAAGTTTGTGAGCAAAGCTAGTAGCTACGGCTTGGAAAACAAGAAGGTTGCCTGATGGGTTGCAAGCACAAGTTTGGATTCTTCTTGGGGTTTTCTATCAGATTGTGGATCTAGTTAGCTAGAGTTTGGATCTTGCGAGGACTTATAGAATTACTATTGTAATTGCTTATGTATTTGGCCGTATCTCGGAAGGCCTTAGAGCATGGCATGTTGGATGCAAATCTTATAACTCTATTATGAGAATTGGCATTGCTGTTGATCTAAATCTTTGTGTTAATGTTTATATTCCGTTGTGTGATTATTTGCGGCAGGCTAGGGCATCTCCTTTGGAGATTCTCCTGCATTGTATTGCATAAGGTGCTATCAAAGCGAAGGTTGGATCTAGTTGATCTTGTGGATTTTTTGCTTTTGTTTTGCGAAGATCTTGGAAGATGCCTCCAAGAAGATTGGACCCTAGGGCGATTGATGATCTTTGTGATGCTATGGAGACCAGGATTTTAAAGAAGGTTAGATCAGATTTTAGACTTGAGATGGAGTTGATGAAGAATGAGATCATGAGAGCTATTGTTGGTGTATCTAGGATTGTGGATACTGAAGATGGATATGAGGAAGCTGTTGAAGACTTTGAAGTTATTAGATCCAGTGGTAAAGACAAAATTGATCGAATGGAGAGACCTATGGAAGATAGGGCTGATTGATTGGATAGATCTAGATCTTAGTTGAAGTTAAAACATAAGATGGGTGTTTCTAATTTCTCAGGTAACCTGATTGATTGGATTGGTGAATTGGAAGACTACTTTGAGTTAGAGGGTATTGGAGATTTGCTCAGATTGAGGTTTGCACAAACTAAGTTGAAAGGACATGCTGCTTTATGGTGGAAAGAATTGCAAAGAGATAGAGAAGAGAATGGTGAAATGAAGATCGCTAGATGGAGGTTGATGGTGACAAAGTTGAAGGCTAAGTTCATTCCTGCTGATTATGAACTTGAATTGTTTAAGAGATTGTAGAATCTGAAGTAGAAGGATTTGTCTGTTAAAGATTACATTGAGGATTTCTATAAGTTGACTATTCAGTCTGGACATAGAGAACTTTCTAAGGAAAAGGTGGCTAGTTATATTAATAGCTTGAGATTCAATATTCAGAATGAGATTGGTATGCTGAATATTGCTTCAGTTGAGGATGCTTATCAGTATGTTGTGAGGGCAGAAGAATAGTTGAATTGAAGATATCAAGGTAATTCCCGAGGGAAGGAAAAGAAGGAACATTCTGAGAAGAATAAACATATTATCGAAGATGAACAAAAACTTGTTGAAGAGAGGAAGAGGACAGACATAGGTGCATTTATGGGTACATGCTACAGATGTGGTGGAGAAGGACATAGAGCTTTTGAATGTCCTAATATTGATAGCAAAGCTAGTAATAAAAGAACTGTTGTGGTGAATGAGACTGACCATTCGATGATTGAACTCGAGCAGAATGAGGAGAATTTGCTGATTCAAAGAGTGTTGCTTGGTAAGAAGATGTTGGAACCTTATCAAAGGAGGAATTTTTTTAGGACTCGTAAGTTTGGAGGGAAATGTTGGAATGTATTTGTGGGTGGTGGTAGTATTGATAACCTAGTTGCTGAGGAGATGGTTCAAAAACTTGGTTTGAAGAGAATGAGACATCCTTGGCCTTATAGGATCAATTGGTTACAAGGTGAACATGCTTTGGAAGTGAGGGAGCAATGTCTTGTTAATTTTCAGATTGGACAGTATGTAGATCAAGTGTTATGTGATATTGTGGATATGAGTTCTTGTCACATATTACTTGGAAGACCTTGGCAGTATGATTGTAGGGCTATGCATGATTGTGTCAAGAATGTCTTTACTATTGAGAAGGGTGGCAGGAAGCATTCCCTGATTCTTTTGCAAAATGTAGAACTTGGTAGAAGGAACCTAAGTTTTGGTAGCCGAGTTGAGTGAAGGATTTTGAAAGGGTTAGAAATCAGCATACAAAGCAGACCTATTGCATGCTGAGGACAGTCGTGAAGATGACAGTTGTAGGAAAGGATTGGCAGAAGTAGAACAAAGGCAAGAGTGTGCAAGTTGATATGGTGGAGAACATGATTGTGAAGAACTAGTTTGGGGTTTATGTGCTGAACCCTAAAAGATGTTCTTCTAGTTGTTAAGAACATTTTTCCTTTGCACCTAGGGTGTTTGATACGGGAGCATCCTAGGGAAGTCAACAATCCTGTATGCAGGGGCTTCAGGCTTGGATTTGTGGAGTTATGGTTCACGCGGTTGGGGTTGTGTTTGAGACATATTGGGCAACCTTAAGTATTTAATTATTTATTGTATTTAATGTTTGTAGTCAAGCTGACTTGTGGCTTGGTTTAGTATAAGTAGAGGGTCTTGTGGAGTCTAGAGGATTATTATTCAGCATGGAGGAAGCAAGGAGTAGCTAAGAGAGTGAAGTTTGTGAGTAGAGCTAGTAGTTGTGGCTTGGGAAACGAGAAGGTTGCTTGGTGGCTTGCGAGCACAAGTTTAGATTCTTCTTGGGGTTTTCTATTAGATTGTGGATATGGCTAGCTAGAGTTTAGATCTTGTGAGGTCTTGCAGAATCACTATTCTAATTGCTTATGTATTTAGCCGTAATGCAGAAGGCCTTACAAACAGGCATGTTGGATGTAAATCTTATGATTCTATTATGAGAATCAACATTGTTGTGGATCTAAATCTCTGTGTTATTGTTTATATTCCATTGTGTGATTATTTGCTAGGGGCTAGGGCATCTTCTGTGGGGATTCATCTGGTTTGTACTGTGTTAAGGGATCAGTGCCCTATCCAAACTTCCCAAGTTCGGTTGAATGAAAACTGACTGTATTAATGAAGAGTCAAGATTGATGATCAAAGGAATCATTATGAATAAATCTAGTGAAGAGATTAAAGTATTAAATACAATTTTTTACAAGAAAGGAAAGAAATGAAATTTCAAATGAAAAAGGGAAAATACAACAATAAACATGTGTTCAAAAGAAAGAAGGATATGTCTAAAATACAATGCTACAAGTGCGATAAGTTTGAACATCTTGCCTTAAAATGCCTTGAAAGACTCAAGCGTCAAGCCTTAATAGAAGAAGTCAAGGATATAGAAAGAATGGTATTTTATTCATCATTATCAAGTGAATTAATGACCAACATAAATACTTGGGTTATAGACAGTGGAGCACGTATAATTGGATTCAAAGAACAACTAGATAGTCTTGATGAAAAATCAGATGAAGAAGTCACCATTGGAGACAACAACACACACCTTGTGAAAGGAAGTGGGACTTGCACAATTTAATTAAAAACCAGAGTTTCGCTACAACTAACTGGAACTCTAACATTAAGAATGCATATAGAATAGGAGTTCGTGATGGATGTTTGTATGAACTATGTAATGTTCAAATCAAGCCTTGACTGATGATGTTTCAACTAAAAATGAAATTCAGCATAGAAGACTAGAACATCTTAACTTTCGTGCCCTACTTTCTATAGAAAAACTCATTATAGGGTTACCTACATTAAATTCTAAACATGATGCAATATGTAAGGGTTGTCATTAGGGAAAAATTCTAAAGTGACTTTTTATTGGAGTGGACACAAATCTAAAAATGTACTTGAACTTATTCACATTGATTTATGTGGATCAATGACAATACTCTCCTTAGGAGGATTTCTGTACTATGTTTTTTTGTTGATGACTACTATAGGAAGACCTGGATTTATGTACTATGTTTTTTTGTTGATGACTACTATAGGAAGACTTGGATTTATTCTCTAGAAATTAAAGAATCAAATGAAGTATTAGCAAAATTTATAAAATTCTAAGCCTTAGTTGAAAATATGACTGGGAAAAGAATCAAAACTCTAAAGTCAAATAATGGGGGAGAGTATATCTCTGAAAATTTTAGGGAATTTTGTAACACTACTAGGATTAAGAGGGAGTACAATGTTCCATATAATCCTCAAGAACAAAACAATCGTAGAAGCTGCTAAGGCTATAATGCATGATATAAATCTTAATACCTCATTTTGGGCTAAAGCCTCCAACACTGTCATCTATATTCAAAACAAATGCCCTCACTCTAGTCTTTACAACATAACACTCGAAGAAGCTTTTACTCGAAACAAGCCTTACTTAAGTCACTTAAGAATATTTGGTTGTCCAGTCTATATTCACATTCCTAAGAAGAAAACATCAAAACTAGACCCATCAAGAAAGAAATGAGTATTTGTGGGGTATAGTGAATCATCCAAAACTTATAGGATATATGTTCTTGGTTAGAAAATTATTGAACTATAAAGAGATGTAACTTTTGAAGAGGACATAGCATTCAAAACATCTAAAATCATTGGTGAGATAGATGGTGAGGCACCTCTAGAGCTGGAAGCAGATTCAAACACTGAACTTTAGAGGGAGACAATTGTAGAAAGTTATGATGTTTGTGACATTGTACCCAAAACTAAAGAGAAATCAGTTGTCTCATCTAGATGACTATTCAAAATCAAACATACAACAGATGGAAATATTGAAAAATACAAAGTGAGATTTGTTGCCATAGTTTTCTCTTAGAAGGTTGGAATTGATTACGAAGAAACATTTGCTCGAGTTGCTAGGTACACTTTAGTAAGGACCATAATTGCTATTGCTGCCTCAAAATGATGGAAAATACATCAAATGGATGTAAAGATTGCATTCTTGAATGGTATTATAGAAGAAGTATATTTAGAGCAACCTGAAGGGTTTATTATTCATGATAGCACTTCTTATGTTTGCAGAGTAAAGAAGGCTCTCTATAGCCTCAAATAAACCCCTAGAGCATGGTTTGAAAGTATAGAAAGTTATCTCACCAAGTTGGGATTCTTCGAAAATGAAGCAGATCCTAACCTCTACTTCAAGGTAACAAATGCTCATATGTTAATCCTAGTTATTTATGTTGATGATTTACTAATCATAGGTGGGAATCATCTCATTCTGAAATGCAAACAAGATCTTGCTTCCGAATTTGATATTAAGGACCTGGGTCTTCTGCATTACTTCTTGGGACTAGAAGTATGACAAGAAGAGAATTGTATCATCCTAAAGCAAGGTAAATATGTTAAGGTTGTAGCTTCAATCGAATTGATTTGATCATGAGATACATTGTTATTGGTAAATCATCATTTAGACAAATACTTTTACATCTACTTATATATATATATATTATGTTATATAATATATATAATATTATATATAGTATATATATAATATATATATATGGCTATATGTATTATTGTTAATATATTATTATTATCTAATGATGGTTAACCATAGAGATATGTCACTTCATGAGACATGTCTCCCCCTCTCATTTATAAGACATTCTATTAAGCATTTGTACGATACTAATACAATGGTAGTGTTATTACATTTGCTGAAGCGACCCTAGTTACTCAACATGGTATTAGAGCGAGGCTGCAAACGTAAGAAAGTGATTAAATGAATCAAAGAGATCTAAGGAACACACCTTCCCAAACCTAGTCAGTGGTAATAATAAGCTTCAACAAAATACACCTACAAAAGGGAGATATTTCCCATTCAACTTCAGAGAATTACCAGGGTCTTTGGCATCTACAGACAACGAACATCAAATCTGTGAATAAGATATGATGGAAAAAAGGATGCACAGGTACATACTAAATGAAGCATATGATATGATGATCAAAGTAAATCCTTTGCAGTCCACAGATAAGCAACGATAGAGTAGCTGATGCAAACAAGAATATCAGGCAATTTGAATCAGAAATATATATATATATATATATTTGAAGCGGTTATTCAAACTATCGTAGCAGGGACAAGATGGATAGTTGAGATGATAACAAAACAGACAGTTACATATTCAATGTCCACGGAGGTGAAGTGCAGTCAAAACTTTACCAAATAAATATACATTTCTGTCAGCAATGTGTTCAGATGGTTATATTTTATAGAAATTTGAATTTAGTTTTTCGACGATTTTTCCGAGAGATATTTAATTGGAGTAATAGAGAGGCATCCATTTTGATATGATTTTGGAAGTTTATATTTATGTTCAATGGGATATTCTACAAAGTTTTGACGGAGTTGATTATTATTGCCGTGAACAATGAAATATTTTAACATGAGGATATTGAACTTATTTAAGCTTGAGGCGGATTAGTAAATAATGTTCAATTGTGCATGAGCAGGAGAGATAGGAATTTAAAACAACCATTGTCGTGAGTCTGGAACATGCAAGAGTTTATCACAGTAATCTTTATGGAAGCATGGGATTGACTCAAACATGGCCATTCAATGATTGTTTCTGAATATTAGTCAATATTTATGTGCTAATAATAAATGAAGTTGGGAATATTGAAGTACACAGATCGAGCTCATTTACAGGGAGTATAGAGGGTGCTACTATGGTAGTTTGTTGAAGAGTGGGGCTACATTTCACATTCCAACAACACGGATTACATTGGTTAAGGAGCATAGCTGGTAGACTAAGTTTGGTTAGTGTCGCAACTAATAGAATTAGTGATTACATTGGTTAAGGACTGTAACTGATTAATATGATTCTTCCTTTGGCATCAACAGGTGAAGATATTAACAACAAACTTATTAAGTAGAACCTTGGTAACATTGAGAAGCCTGGAAAACAAGGAAATCAACATCATTGTGAGTGCTAGAGAAATTATGACATAACTAAACATAGACAGGAATCCAATGACCACAGTCTGGAACCACAGAGCCTTCGAGCTAGCCACTTTGAAGTTGTAGAGAAACATTTCTCCATTACCAACGTTGTTGTTGGGATAATTTTTCTTAGGGCACTACCGAGTAAGATATCAGTTTCACTAACTTACCAACTTAGGCATGATTCAAACCACTAGAGACATATAGACAAGAGGATGGGAAGCAACAAATGGATAACTCTGAATATGATTGAGTAACATCTGGATACCACATGGAACATTCTTTGGAATATTTCATCGGCAATAAGTCTCACATCATCCAAATTTAAACATCATTTGTACAAAGAACAAACTACCAAAGAGTGCACATTAATGTTATCTGCATGGTAGGGGATTTGAACTGCAATATTCTTATATGCCATGGACTTATTAGTGGGGCCTGATAGTTTATGGTCTTCACTCAGATTGTTTGAAAGGACAAATATTTAGAGAACTTGTGGCTTTGTTCTTTAAGATCTATCACACCATATGATAGAGGGGCTGCAACAATATTATGGGGGAATACAACCATTCACCACAATATTTGTATCATGTATGGAGGCTATGATGGAGTTGGTGATGTTTATTATCAATCATGAATGGTAGTTACACATTTTCTAGAATTGTCAAATCTGAAATGACTTAAACACCTCATAATACTAGAGCCAATAGGAATGATTCAATTCACACAAATTTTTATCGTTTAATGATATCAAAAGTAGTAGAAATAAGGAAGTTGTTGAATGATATAAGAGTGGGAACTATACATTCTGGGGGGAATAATAACCAATGTTCCATTCCCATTGTTTGACAAATGCTTATATGAATGCATTTTCTACCTTGACAGATATGGACCTTCGTTGGTGCAACTTGTATCAAGGATGCACATATAAGTATTCATTAGCTTTTAGTATTATGTTTATCTACTCATTGTGTTATCTCTCTTGATTGTATTTCCATACATACTATAAAAGATTTTTTCCTTGATCTTTTCCTTTATGTCTGGGGATGTTCTTGCAGGAAAAGAAGGTTGGTACTTTGCACATGCTACCAAATATTGTGTAGACTCAATCTAATGACATCAGCTCCAAAGAAACTTTGATCTAGAATTTATTAATTAACTAATGATCAAGATGGATAAAAGGAGGCTATTGAAGCAAATATTCTTGATGATTGAGATTATGGGTATCCTTCTATATTAAGAGGGAGTCTCGCACTTCTTCAAAAGAAACATAGGAGATTAGAAGATTAATACTCGGAGGGAGTCTAAAAATACATGTGTGCGACTACATGTTTTAGATGGGCCTACCTTGTGTACATCATGAGGAAATAACAAATTATCACGAGAAAGTTGGAAGATTGATTTTAGATTTTGAGGGAGTCCGACAGGCATCCTTGGGTGAAGAGAACCTCTAAGGCAGTAACTAGAGGACTTGACTTCCCAAGATCCTTGTTTAGAGGTAGAATTTTGAGGTGCGATCTCTTGTTAATGATCTCTTCTCTATAAGGGAGAAGTTCGAAGTGAAATTCTTTGTAATGTACTTCTTTGTGAGAGAAAAGTTTGAGGTCAAAACCAAAGTAACGTGAATCAGAATCGGCACGGCCGAATCGAATCATGAATCGGGGGTGAATCGCCGGTGAATCGGCAAATTTGAAAAAACCTTTTAAATGTAAAGATTTTAACAAATTTAAGACTTATTTCATGCACCCTTTATTGAATATAACTTAAAAACACTATAACATCATCAAATAGAATCTAACATAAATATTAAACATAAAATCCGTCACATATGTAACTATGTTATCATTATGTACTAAAATGTAAATTGTATGCTAGCTGAAGTAAATAAAAATCAAATGATCATAATGATTCAAATCATAGAATCAGTAAGATGAAATCATGAAGATCTATAAGACATCAAATCATAAATGTATGTATAAATCTAAGATGAAGATCCATGAAAGTTTGAAACATATGTCTATCAGTGATTCAGTATCATTATCAATATCTATACAGTGTAAACAAAATATAAAAACAAGGCTCCAACTCAAGCCTCATCATCCTCATCATCATCCTCTAGCTCTGCTGCAGCCTCAATCTCAGCCTCTGAGTATCCAGTTTGCCTATGAGAAAGGCGTGTAAGGTAGGTCCTAGAGGACCGCTGCCATGTCCCCTGCATGGGCAATGGGCTCATGAATAATGTCGCTAGGGCCTGCGTCTGTGCGTCTACCAATGCCTGAACATGCTCTAGCTGCCTCCTCTGCCCTGGCCACAGCCTCAGCCTCTACATCCACCTGGTCAACCCACGCGCGGTCTTCCTTAGTGAAGATTGGGTCCACGGTCTCTGTGATCCACTCTGATTCTGGATCTATCTCCTCCAGAATGATCGGAGAGGAGTCAGTGCTCAAAATCTGTCTGATCCTAAGACGAAGGTTGTAATGAACAAAGACAAGATCATTCAACCTCTGCACTGTCAACCTGTTTCTTCTCTTCGAGTGGATGTGCTCAAACATGGACCAACTATGCTCACATCCAGAAGCGCTGCTTGGTTGACTCAGAATGTGGATGGCAATTTTTTGAAGGTTTGGTGTTGTGGCCCCAAACATTTGCCACCATCTATCTGAAATAAGGAAAAAACAAAAACAATTAGTCTCATTTATAAATTACAACTCTAAAATTAATGCATTATATAATCAACTTGAAGTTTAGAATCTAGATTCATGAACATTGAATATATTATTAATTTTTACCTGGCTGTAGTGTTGTTTGAGCATTTATGGCCATTCTGCCATAGAAAAGTGGCCCCTCCTTATTGTTGAACTGGTCTAGCTCAACAATCGCAGCAGCGCTATTTTCATCGCTACTCAATCTCTGAATCACTGTGTATAAGCCAGTGAGAACCTTCGCATCCGCCTTGAACTCAGGACTGAAATGAAATGCCAGATTCAGATAGTAAGCTGCTGCGTGGATGGGTCGATGGAGCTGATTCTGCCATCTCCTATCGATGATGTCCCAAATAGGGCCATACCTCTCCTGCACTCCTGCATATTGGGCTCTGATGGCCTCCTTGGCCCTATCCATGCCCTCATAAATGTAGCCCATAGAGGGCTTCTCGCCACCAACAGTTCGTAGCAAAGCTACAAGGGGCTCAGTGACCTACATATAAAGTAAAACAAAAAAATTGAGTCAAAACTTAAATATAAAATAATATAACTTAAAGTAAAAGCAAAATACTAAATGTTAAATTGCAATAAATTTACCTTAAGGATTTCTCTAGCGTGTTTCCAAAAACCATCCTCATCAAATATGCAATCCGCCACATCTAACCCTATAGTGGTTGTAGCGTAGGAAGAGCAAATCCACTCCTGCCCAACAAACATGCTCCTCAATCCATCCCTTGATGTCAACAAGGACTGCAAGGTGATGAAATTCGAGGCAAACCTCGTGATACTTGGGCGAGCTAACTCCTTGCCTTTTGTGTACTTCCTCATTGTGCTAAGGACAAATGCATGATTATAAATGAATTTGCATATGTTTTTTGCCCTTTCCACACATGACTTGACAAACTCAAGTTTGCCAATTTCCTCCAACATGAGGTCAATGCAGTGTGCCGCACAAGGGGACCAAAATATGGTGGGGTGCCTCTCCATCAAAAGTTTACCTACAACAATTTTAAGTCAATTAGAAACTCAAATTTCAAAATTCAAATAAATTTATTTTCAAAACTTGCAAAGTTAAAAGTTTACTTGCTGCAACATAATTTGCTGCATTATCCATCACCACCTGGATCACATTTTGTTCCCCCACCTCTGCTATAACTTCCTCAATAGCCTCACATAAATATGTGGCATTTTTCACATGTGCAGAAGCATCAATGGATTTTATGAACATGGTATATCCTACAAGTAACAAAACAACGAATTATAATATTAAATGGATCATTAACAAATTAGCATTCAACAGATCAAAATTTACAATTTATGTAGGAAAGTAGAATGTTCAATCACCTCCACAGGATACAAGAAAATTGAGGAGTGTTCTATTCCTCCTATTGGTCCAACCATTAGTCATGATGATGCAACCCTTTGCAATTGATTCCTTTCGGTTCTCCTCGAGGTCAACCCTCATGTCCTCTACCATCTCATCCAGGAGGTATCCGCTCAACTCAGCCTTAGTGGGGGCTTTAAACCCCATACTACAAATAGCAACCGCATCTATCATATTCTACCAATAAGGAGCCCTGTCACAAATAAAAGTTTAGATGTCAAAGACTCAAATTATAAAACAAGTAGATATAATTAAAGTTTTACTTTTACTTTTAATTTTAACTTTAAAGAAAACAAAGAAAAAAGAATCAATTACCTGGCTGCAATAAATGGAATGTTGCAAAAGTACCAAAATTTGCATATCTCCTTTCTGGCAACATCGTGAATCTCCTTGTTCAAACCCATGCCCTCAAGTGTGGGTTGGGAACCGGGAGTAGTGCGGGGCACAAAGTAACTATCCATTTTGTTTTTCCGCACTCTAGGCTGCAATAGGTTGGTGCGGGACTCTGTTTCAGTATGTGATCGACTAGCACTAGCACTAGCACAAGCAGAAGAACTAGGATAAAAAAGGAGGCCTAGAAGAACCCTCTCCAACACAACCTACGGATGCGGAAGCTGATGTGGATGCGGTTGCGGATGCGGGAACATGGGAGCCAATACCCCTTAACCCTTCAACTTGCATTTTCCTATTTGCTTTGTCTTTTTCAATTTTTTCTAATGCCATTAAGCAAGTGCGTTTTGCCTCAGGAGTTTGGTGAGTGCAAACTGTAACATCGTGTCCAAGTATAGCAGCAATGTGGAATTTCAATTTATAAATACCCCCGGAAGTTATTTTTTCTTTACAAAACATGCATTTTGTTTGATATTTGGTTCTTCCAAGAAACTCTTCATTATATTTCCAACATTCATCTTTTTTACCCATTGGAATTTGCGAAAAATGAGAGCAAAGGCTGCTGCAATAATTTTTTTAATGTAAAATATCAAAGTTTGAAGTTAATAAAAATTAGAAAACAACAAACCCTAGTTTGCAACTTAGTAAAAATAAAGAACATTCAAGATTTACACTAAAATTCTTGAAAACTGTAGAAATTTAACAAAAAACGCATAATACAATAAAAATTTAACAAAAAATGCATAATACACTAACATGCAAGAAAAAAATAAGCACTTACCTCTTGCAAATGAGTTGAGGAGTGTTGATATTGGCTCCTTAATGCTCCCAAAGCAATTGATGGGCTCCCCAAATGGCTTGCTGATCTCTTTGGTGCTCCTCCTTCTTGCCGGTTGGAAACCTATGGCTTTTCTTTTCTCTTCTTCTCTCTCACTTTTCCTCTCTTCTACTCATGCTTAACAAATAGAAGGCCCTTTAGGGTTATAACAAAGAGAATAGGTCAAAAACAAAGTGAAAAAAACAAGTGATTTAAAAAAAAATTTCAACTTCCCTTTTTACATGCCGCGGGCGATTCATGGCCAATTTTTAAAGGCAATTTTGGCGATTTTTACATGAATTGCCTGAATCGCCGATTTAGGCGATTCATGGCCCAGAAATCGGCGATACGGATTCATGATGCAAAAAAAATCGCCCAGCATGAATCTGGTCGCAGAATCGCCGATTCAGGCGATTCTTGTTACTATGGTTAAAACCCTTGTTCCACCCTCTAGGAGCAGCTATGGTGGATCCACCCTTTGACTTGGTTCATGGTGGATAACATTTGAGTTACTATGTGATGCTGTTGTGATTTATGTCATGAAAGGTGACGATCTTTCATTTGATATGTATGAGGTCACTGTTGATGATTTTAGCAATAGCTTGACCATGTTATCATGATAGACTTCATTAAGTTGTTGTCCTGGAATGTGCTAGTAATCATGTTAACAAAATGTATCATGATCGAATACATTAAATTGTTGTCCCATCATGAGCCATAAATCATGATACTATGGATTTTGTTTGTATTCTTGATCCATTGTTGTGATAAACTACATTAAACTTGTTGTCCTACAGTGTGTCTGAAGGCATAACAATAAGTAAATCATGATAGTCCCGGATTCAATCGAAAATCATGAGATCAAGACTGACTATTTGATCGACTATGTTTGTGTCCAGGAATGTCGTGGAAATTAGATAGTATATATATTCTTAAAGGGATATAATTGTGTATAAGCGTTTTCGATGCAAACTCGAATATGAGATTAAGAAATTGATCATATCCTCCCTCGCTAAGAGGGAGTGTTTAAGTAATAGCTTCGGTTGGATTTGATAAAATTAATATCAATATATGGAATAGGTTTACACATACATATACATATGTATAAATATAGACATATACATACATATATGCATAGGTTTGATTTCCTCCACATACTGAAATCACAAGCTACTTGATACTTTATGATCATGCCCAGTTCTTCTCTACATTTGTTGTTCTTGTGTTCTTGCTCTATTATCATGATAAAAAACGTATCATGATAGACTACATCAAGTTGATGTCCTAGAGTGTGTTGGAGATCACGATACTTGTCATAATGGAGACTATAGCAAGTTGATGTCACTACGATAATGTTGTTATCTGATTGACGACGTTCAGTTGTTGTCGCGCAGTGTGTCGGAGATCAGATAACTCATATCCTTCTTGGATATATAATAATATAATTATTGGTAGTTATGATGATGTTGATGCTAGGGTTTATTATGTTTATGAGATGATCATATTGATCAAATCCTACCTCAAGATCATGGTACTGATCATGATGGATTGCATTAAGTTGTTTTCCTTGAGATCATGACTGTTATCTGATAGACTACATTCAATTGTTTTTCTAGAGTGTCGGAGATCAGATAACACATCTTTCTAAGATATAAGATATTCTTTTGGTAGGCATCAAGGAATTAATGCAAGTGCACATAAGAATATAAGTATGATGAATATCATATGATTGATATTTCTTGTTGAAACATACTTTGGATTATATTGAAAGATAACATCTAAGTTGATGGATAGATGTTGATATCCTTAAATATGCCATTCCAGAGATATCTTATTGAGATGATATCTCTTCATATACTTGAGAGCATAATGTGTTCTATAACAATCCTCCTTAGCTAAGAGGGAGTGTTAAGGTTGTAGCTTCAATCGGATTGACTCGATCTCGGGATACATTGTTGTTGGTAAATCATCATTTAGACAAATACTCTTACATCTACTTATATATATATATATATATAAAATTTTTAATATATTATTATTATCTAATGATGGTTAACCATAGAGACATTTCTCTTCATGAGACGACTCCTCTCATATTTATAAGACATTCAATTCAGCATTTGGATGATACCAATACAATGGAGTGTTATTACATTTGCATAAGCTATCCTAGTTACTCAACAAATTACACTATTGAATATTCTAAACACATTTGGAATGATGGACTGCAAACTTATGTCTACACCCATAGAAACAAATCTACTTAAGTTAAAGATGCAGCCTCTGAGTCAGAATTAGCCGATCCTACACTCTATCGTCAGATAATTGGATTCCTAATTTATTTGGTGAATGCAAGGCCTGACACTTGTTATGTTGCAAATATTCTCAGTCAGTTTGTGCGTGAACTTAGAAAAATACATCTTGTAGTAGAAAAACATATCATGAGTTATCTATGTGAAACAATTGAACTTGGATTAAAATATGATAATGTTGATATATATATATATATTTTGAAGAAAATATTAATCCAAGTCTCATAATAATACCTAATGATTATTATCAAGATAATATTAATATCTATGATCAATATTATTATTAATACTACTGACCGATTATATACCAAGAGAATCGGTCTTAATAATAATCACCGATTATCTTGTAAAAGCAGATCATGTTTGTGAAGCACAGGTTATGAGGAATGGCAATCTGCACTGCGGTGTCTGATGACATGTCCCTGCATGGGACAAGCCTCCTCTAATTATATTTACAAGAACAGGATTGCTGTATTTGGAAAACACCAAGGTCACCGGGAGACGGGGAGACTTTGAGGTCTTCGGTACTGGTACTGGTACCGGTACGGCAATTTTTCAAATAGGAGACGGGGGTACTTGGAGACGGCAATTGTTTTTTTTTTTTTTTTAAAATAAAAATAAATTTTTAATAGTTTAAACTTAAAGAGTCTAATACTAAAAGTAAATACAAAATTTCAAAATTTCAAAATAGTAATACCGTAAGACTAAAAGACTAAAGTAAATAATAAATTAATAATACTAGTGTTGTCACATTAAAAATTAAAATAGATTCATATAGTCAAACTGTCAAAGATTATAATAATAATAAGCGGTCAGAGACAGAAGCACATTACTGAAATAGATTTTAAAACCTGACAAATTGGCATTGCTACAAAAAATTTGTGAAAATTATTGAATTATTCAACATCGATGCATGCATAGAGACACACTTGATTTCTATTTTCTAACTAAGAGTTAGGATTGCTTAGTTTAAAAGGGAGTAAATCATTTTGTAATAGTGTTTTTTTTCCAGTTACACAGATTCAACTAACAAAGATTCCTATATTGGTACTAGGATATTGCCAACAGCAGATAAACAAGTACGAATAACAAATATGACTTATACATCAAACTGAAACATGATAGTCTCTCGAAAAAACAGAAATATGGGACCAAATACATTCATGTTAACATACATAAATCCTCTAGTCTATCACTGTTATCGCTGAGTCTTTATCAGCAAATAGATGCTTGGTTTTCATGAGGAATAATACTATTATCAAGCATTTGCATATCAGATTTCTGTAACATACGTAATACTATCTTCTAATGCACTAACAACAGTTTTTGCACCCTAATTCCTCAGCCGCATAAATTTATGTGATTTGGGATCTTTACTGCAATCCTGTACAGCTTCCAATATGTTGTCTTAGACTTGTATCGTGTTCCAGTAGGTGACGTACATCACCAAGCAGTTGTTACGGAATTCATATAGTACCTTAGATTTTTGCATTAAAAACATTTAAATGAGGGCTAAAATATATAAAATTATTTAATATTATATTTTACATTTATATTTTATCAGGAGACTTCGGGGAGACTTCACTTTTTGGATTAGGAGACGGGGAGACTTCAGGAGACTTCGTCATGAAGTCTCCAACCTTTTTTGAGGTCTCCGGAGACGCGAAAAGTCTCGGTCTCCGAGACGCCACTTTTAGGGGGGAGACGGGTCTCCTGGTAACCATGGAAAACACATTACACAACATTATTACATCTGCAGCATCCTCTACTTAATAAATTCTGCATTTATATTAGGAGTATAATTGGAATATACTTACAGTATTGCAGCCAATACATATGTTCGAATCTGCAAGAAGAATTGGGAATTACATAAACACATAGGTCCATGTTAGTGAATCAGTTACATAAGGTATACATATAAAAATTAAAAGTATTACTTCTGACTCTATTTCATTAACACTTGCAACAAAGTATGTGCGATCCCACCCTAAAGGTGCTAAGGGAGATCCTAAGTGAATTTGACCAGTAGAGGGATAGGTAGGAAGGATAGGCGTTGTGTTCGTCTTTCAACCCCAGAAAGTTCTCCATGTAGAAAGTTATCTTAGGGTGAAGACCCCTGCAGGGGCTAACCCATTAGTATGAATGAGCTGCTTCTAAAGTCATCTCTAATGCACTTACTTAACTCCTGTTAGGGAGGAAGAAGATGGGGTGGAAGTGAGTAATCTCAATCCTAATAAAGCCAAGAAGGGCCGAAGTCTTTGCAAATCAATCTCAGGCCTGGCTGGAAGGGAATGAGGTAACACCAATAAGCTCTGAAGAGCAATAGGCTAGGAACAAGTATTTATTACGACCCTTTGACGAATCAACAAAGCCATAGAGGCGATGAAGGTACCAAACAAGATCAAAGATGGTTTGAGCTTGAAGGGACGAGCCTGAAACCGAACAAGGATAATGTTCTTGCGGAATGGACGCTAGTGCAAAGAACACATTAAATTTAGCCAGCATTCATCTATAGCCGCCTTTAAAAGAATTGACACAAATAAGGATGACATGTCAAATAGTCTGATTTGGCACAAGTTAGTTGGTGAAGTAGACAAGTAGGCAGCTTAAGAAGACAAGTATGAAGCTTAAGCATACAAGTAGGCAGCTAAAGCATGCAACCAAGTAGCTCAAGCATACAAACAACCAGCTCAAGCAAGTAACTAAGTAGTTCAAGCAGCTAACCCATTAGCTCAACCACACAGCCAAGGAACTGAAGTCAGAAGCACACAATCAAGCTGCTCATTCCAATTTTATATTACTTTGATCAATCTTTTTAAGATTTAGATGATTCTGATCATCAACCATTGACATCAATGACCACATATTCAAATTGGGTAACGTTGAGGGGGAGATTATTGGTAAGAATCCAGCATATCCCCTTGGGATTCATGAGTTGGTTTAACAACCTCCTCTGAGATGCCTAATTTTGGCCATGAAGGATCAGTTTGGAACCCAGTGCATGACATCAAGACTTAATGGCAAGAACTATTGCCTAGAGGAGAAGATTAATCATCTAAACAATTCGACAAGGTCACAGTTTAAAGAGCAATAGAGTGCTGTCTGCTGAGAAAACGTCAATAAATTTGACATGGACCGATCACTCTTTTAAGTACCAGAGAAATTAAATTTGTGTATATTTCATTCAGCAATTAGCATAACTTTGGCCAGCCTGGGTTTTGAGGCATGTGTTCGGCACATTTATTTCCTGACTTTAGAAGTTCTGTTTTTTTGGATATATAATTCCATATTTTATTTACAATTGACATACATTTACATCTATTTTATTTACCAGAGTCTAAATATATAAGTATCCAAATTCTGTGACAGAAAACTATAGAAGATAAGATAATAAAATTGCAGCAGGAGAGGGAGAATATCAGAGCTGAGACTGACCGGTTGAAGCCACAACTTGAAAAGGTACAAATCTGCAATACTTTAGTCTGAGCTTTGAATGCCTCAAACATTAGCAACATGTGGTTCCCTCATGCAACCTTTTCTGGGATCATGCAGTTGAAAGAACTTATTTCAAGCAGAAGCAAGAACATGCTGAAGATTGAGAACAGAATCAATGAGATAGTGGACAGAATCTACAAAGATTTCAGTCAGTCAGTGGGTGTGGCAAATATTCGTGAGTATGAGGAAAACCAATTAAGGGAAGCACAAGAAATTTCTGCGCGACAGCTTGAGCTGCGGAATCAGATGGCAAAACTGAAGTATCAGTATGTATTTTGATGTCCTAATATTTATCCTTATTCTTTTTGTTGAGACACTCTTTCTCCTGAGACACATTTACATGTAAATCATAGCCTGTGATGTTACAACATTATAGGAATTTTGAATGAATTTCAGTTATTAAATCAGCTTTTTTAATTCCTAGCATTGGAAATGTCCTTGATTGATGGCTAATTCTTGCAAGCTTGACTTTCTGTCACCATATCTTATGGGTGCCATGCGGACTGGAAAGTTGATTGAAATTAACTCATCCAATCTCTCTAACTCATTTACGTGAAGTCTGGAAAAACACACTTTGTGAAGGCCATTTTTAAGCGCATGGTTGTGGGATGCATATATAACACCATTCAATTTGGTCTGTTAACACCATATATAAGTATCTCTGTCAAGTGTTGTTTATGTTAGTATAGTGTGGTTTCTAAATTGCTAGTATTGCAACAATTTATGGAAATAATTGCATCATCTGGTAACAAACATAGAAATTGTTTGTTTTGGAATCTTTCAATACAAGATCTCACTGATTGCATGTTTCCATTTCTGTCAAAGTGCAAGGGAGCCCTCCAAGATTAGAGACTTGTTACTGAATCATTATTTTTAACAATCCAATTTCTCATCTCACAAAGGGCAGGGAGTCCTCCAAGATTAGAGTGTTAATGCCATTAGCTCATTCTTATGATTGATGGATGATTTTCCATTAATGCTACTAATTTTAACTCAAGAAAGGTAGAGAAAAACAGATCCTTCGTAGGATTTGAGAGAATTTTGCTGTAAAAAGTGTTCTTTCAATGGCTTAAAGTGTCTTTTCAGAGCCTGGAATGGGCCACTCAGCCAATTCATTAAAGGTTGTTATCATATATTTAGTTTCCCTTTTCCTTGGATCTTTGTTTCCCACACCTGAGTGTGCTTTCCCCATATCTTTATTCAGCTTTGAAAGTGTTATTTTTGTCTCATTAGGTCAAATGTTAAATCCATTCTTCATGCTTGTGAGACCTGAGCTTTTTATCTTATTGCGCATTTGATACTTTTGTATTTGTAGTCTTGCAAATGGACTCACCCATTTTAGATACCAACCGCAGAGATCCTATGCTGCAGTTATATTCAAACTCTAATCTATAATCTTGAGATCTAAAATTGAAATCTATGTGTATTTATAATTGTATCAAGGCTCAATGATAATTTCTCTTTTGAATTCAAGAGAAATATATGTGCATATGCAAGTACTAAATAAACTATCACCCTTATTAATATTGTCAAATGGTTGTGTTTCAAAAAAGAATGGTATAATTTGATATATCGCTTAATTAATAGTTTGTCTCTTGGCTCATTAAAGGTATGGTATGCCTGTGAATCTCAATAATGTAAAAATTGGGTAGCAAAGAATGACAAAGATTATAACAAATAACTAACAATTTACAAGAGGGACAACTTCTTTTTCATATTGAACGACGCTTTGAAAAAGGTGCAAATAGACAAGAAGTGACATGCACACATCATAGGTCTGAATGGCAGTTTGAAACTGGCGACATGGGGGATTTGTTTATCAAAACTTCTATAGAGAGTCAATTTTGAAGGGAGCCAGCAAATGCTTTAGTAAGGTACTATGACATGTGAGCACAATCACAACAGTTGTACACAAAGAAACAATGTCAACGTTCAAGAATGTAGGTGCTTCTTCACACGTTGCAGCTCCAGTTTTCGACAAGTCAGACCTCTGACCAGCTCATCACCTCTTTCTTCACATCCGTGTCCCCTTGCCCTAGGACAAAGCAGTTGCTCGATCCTTCCTCTGGACACACCAAATCTATGAAGGCCTCGTAGGGGACCCACTCGGCATCATCACCCTACCTCTAGTGGCTCCCTAAGATGTTTTGGGGCTCACCCTTGCCCTGGGCCTTATCCATTGGTTCTAGATTACTTTTCATCCATAAGGAGTATTTAGTCTTTCCTTGTTTGTTTCTGCTTCTTTTGCTTCTTTCTTTTTCTTTTTACGGACATCTTTTGGTGCCCCCACCATTGGTTGTTGCCTTGTACGCTTTCAATCCCTTAGACCCTTGTGGTCTCTTGTTGGACATCAATAAATTTATCTTATCTTATTTTGTAGCAGGACAATTTCTTGTGTATGTTGAATTGGTTATTTTGCAACCATTGTATAATACGTTGTTATTAGAATTTGCAGCCTCATGTTTACTCATACCTCACTTATCCTCATATCAATGTGCATAAATGGGAAAAAGGTACAGAAAAATCAAGAATACAAGCCTTTTAAGAAATTATAATCAAACTTGGAACAAATTTAAACGAGGGAATTGCATGTGAAAGTCGCCACAACAAAATAAAGTTCATCAGAAAAGAAAAATATATATGTAAATATATAAAATAAGATTAAATAAGACATGAGATGCTTAAAGAGTTACTTTAGAGAGAAAGCAAGTTTACTTTTAACGAGGGTTGACTCAGCACACCAAAAGTATAAGAAGAATTCAGTTACTTGGCATTTAACCGGGTGATTAAAATCTGCCACTGAATTCAGAGTTAGGACATAAATTGGATAGCAGGAAGTCGAAGGAGTATTAGTTTGGATTCATCAGCATGATGATGCTAGGTACATGAACCATTTTGAGCCTTGCTTTTCACTTCTTATAACATAAAAAATGCTTGTTTTTCCACACAATGTATAGTTAATAAAGATAGTGTTTATGGTTCTTCTTTTCTTCTCTTATTGTTATGGTAATAATATTTTGAAAACTTGACAAAAACTTGCAGCCCATAATTTTAACATTGTACTTAGGACCATACAAATTTGATAAGTAGGACATATTTGTCCACAACTAGATCCAATGAGTGCTAAGCTTTCTAATGAATGGTCTATAAGGCACACCACTTGTTGAAGGTTTTGCAAACGTGGTTGCAAGCAAAGTAGGTTTAACCATGGAGGAAACTCCATATTTAAGCATGCTGGAGCTGGAGTAGTACTGGGATAGGTGACCTCCTGGGAAGTTCTAGTGCTTCACCTCTGTGAGCATCACCTAGATGCAACGAGTGCTAAGTGTTACATTTATCCTCATGAGAGATGGATTCATGTAAATTACTACCCACAAAACATGAGTCAATGAGTTTGACTCAAAAACTACATAGTTAAATCTTGATAAGATAAGATAAGATAATGATATTATGTCCAACAGGAGACCATCAAAGGGTCTAAGGGATTAGAAGATACAACGGGGAAGAAAAACAACCTAGTAGGAGCACCAAATGATGTCTAAGAAAGAGTGAACAAGAAAGAAAAGGAAGGGACAGCAACAGACGAGAAGACTAAATGTCCTTTCTCGGTAAAAAGAAATCCAACACCAAAGGATTAGGCCTAGGGTGACTAGGGGTACAAGCCCGTCTTTGAGAAACACTGGAGGTAGGGTGCTGTTGTTGGGCGAATCCATGATGAGGTCTAACAAATCTAGTGTGCCCAGAGATAGTTGTAGGAAGCAGCCGCTTCATGTCCCTAAAGGGGGGCATAGGCGGGAAAGAAGCAGCGATGAGCTGATCTGAGACGTGGCTGTGAGGAAACATGTGTTGTAAAGTGAGGTCACAAAGCTGTGAAGTCTCTCGGAGGTATAGCGCTAAACATTGCTGGTCGGAATAACTGAAAATGATCGAAAGGGATCTGTAGTCTCTGAATAAACAGTGTAACTTGCCTCTGATCTCATTATATACGGGGCACCAGGAGATGAAATGGATCTAAGTCTTTGTCTCAGACAAAGTGTGAAGGCGGGAAATCCGTTTGTCTTTGGTCAAATGGTGATTCGTATGACACCGAAGCTGGTGGGAACCGACTCTGAAAGACCCTTGGGAGATGCAGAGGGCGTGACTACAACGTCAACTCAAGTAGAAGGGATGTACAATAATCTCGTCATGGGTCTCCAGAAAGTGCTCTAAGTTGAAGGCCATCCGTGACAGAGATCCCCAGGAGGGTTAATCCAGGTCATGGTGATCTACTGTCTGTATATTGCAAGTCTGATGTGCCCTTTCAACTCTTGCCGCAAGGGGAGATGGGCGGAGCATCCAGCGAGAACTAGTAAGGCGAGAGATGATCAATATCAATCCTGTTAGAGCTTAGTAAGGTAGTGGCCTTGGTATACCAGCAACGATCCCTAGTCCTCAAATTAGAGCTACCAATATCAACTGAGGAGCAGTATGCGACGTAGGAGTATCTGTGGCGACCATCCGTGGAGTCCCCAAAGCCCCTGAGGCGGTGAACGAATTATATCAAATTGAAGATGGTGCTAAGCCTGAAAGGGTGAGCCTCGAACTTGGCCAAGATAATGCTGTGTGGAATATATAGATGACATCTGATAATCCGATGAAGGAGAAGGGTCTAAACCTGCTTGACCGAGGCCCAATCCGAATCAAGGAGAGGTCCCCAAACCACGAAGCCATATAAAATAGTTGGTCTAACCAATGAGTCCAAGAGTGATAACTTGGACTCAGTATCCTGAAAGTGATGTCGGAAGCACTGTCTCTCCAGAAGGGTTGGGGAACCCATCCCCTTGGCAACCCTGGGCTAGTGGGTGGGCCTCAGGCTAAAGTGGGGACTAGAGAACTTGACCTTGAGATAAGTGTATTAAGAGACAATCTCGATTGCTTGACCCAAGAAGCTAAAGTGAACGTTCGAGATCTTTAGACAATTGAAAACCAAAACCTGAGTCTTGTTTAGGTTCATAACAAGATGATGTCGGTGAGAGAAAGAGGCCAACCCATTAATAAGCCTTTGGAGCCCCTCCAAAGAGGAGGCTAAAAGAACCACATCATCAACAGAGATGAGAATTGAGATCAAAGCTTGGTGTAAGTAATGACCATCCTCAGAAAGTGAAGCCTCATTGAGGAAGGCCTTGAGCTCATCAATATAGATACCGAATAAAGTGGGGGAGGGAGGGCAGTTGTTGCTTCACCCCAACGGTGCTTTGAATCAGAGTGGAGAAACCCTTAGGAGTCCTAAATTTGGCAACCACTGTCTCATAAAGTCTCATAATTGTTGTCAGAATATCTGAAATACTAATGTCTTTGAGCCTTTGGAAAAGGCTGCCCCGAGGAACGAAGTCAAAGGCCTTATAGAAGTCTACGAAACTATAGTAGACTTTCTCAGCATGATGTTGAGCCTCCTCAATGATAGCCTGTAGTGTCAATGTGTGATCCATAGTCTAGAAGTCAGTGTCGAACCTAGCTTGCCCTTTAGCACAACATTTTCTCCTGCCGAGTTGTTTGGAAATGATAGTGTTCAAGACTGTGGCATAAAGCTTGGCAAAGGTATGCCCAATCATAATGGTTCTGTAATTGTTGGGGTCTGAAACCAACTCGGACTTGTAGATCGGATAAATCACATGTCTCGACCATGAATCAGAGAACCTAGTGTAAGCACTCTGTTGCAGAGCATTGGAAGAAAGGAGCATAGAATTAGGGTACCGAGTTTAAAAAGCTCTGCCTAAAATCCTTCTTCATTGGCAGCTCAGTTGCATCTCATAAATCTGATAGCCTCGCACACGGTGGATGGAGTAAAAAGATAGCAATGGGGTAGGGTGAATGGTAGATGGATATGGATAGAATCAAGAAAGGATGAAGCTTGGGAGGAATCCGAAAAGTAGTGAGGGGGAGAAGTCGTTTGAGGTGGAGGGTGAAGAGGTAGCAATCACACTCAAAGAAGTAGAAAGTGGTGCGGGGGCTCAAGAGTAAGGGCGAGGGACAGAGCAGGGAGGGTGAAGGCTACGGGCAAAGCAGATAACGAGGTTAAGGATGGAGTGGTTGGCCAAAGGGAGGCTGATGATGGTGAAGCGACTAATCGAGGGGATAAAAGAGGCTGGCGTAAGATCGTAGTCAACCACCACTCGCACCCCCATAGTGGGGCCAACAAGTGAAGAGCTTAGAACTTGGGAAGTAGGGGAGGACATTCAAGATCAACAAATCAGAAGACAGAGTTGGAGGAGATGATGACCATAACATGAAAGAGGCCTAAGGCAGCGTTGAGAGTGGCGCTGAAAGCCCATAGTGATAGGATCTGCCTCCCGAGTACAAGTCAAGTCTGAAATGCGGTCATGGAGAGAAGTTTGAAGATCTCTAGTCCATGCATTGAAGTCATCCAGAATGATGTCACCGAAGCTCAAAAACTTGGAGATGCACTCATACAAATTGGAGAAGGGATCTCCATCCGTCGGACTAGGTATGTCATATGGAGAAGTGGTCGGCGGGAAATAACAAACTGCTAGAAAGATGTCTCTAAGACGGTGACCAGTATGGCTGATTTGGATCCACACAAATCTAACTGAGGTGTCTGAGTGAACCATTGCTGAAGCACTAATGAGGTCGTCTCTTATCAAACAAGCCATACCACTAGAACCACGGACACCACCAGATGCCCGAACCTCCTCTCTGCAAACAGGTAGCCACTTATATCTAGAAAACTCAGGGAGAGGGTGGACCAGACTCTCATGAGTCTCTGTGACAACCAAAATATCCGCTGAACCACTGCATCCAAAAATAGACTAGGTAATGACTAGAGAGTGCCATTACCATCTTAGCAGTTGACAGGAAGAGAGCTGGAGGAAGGTTCTCTTCTATGCGACTGTTGATGAGATCGTCATTTGGCTAGAGGAGCCAATCTCTGTTCCCATCCGCTAGGAGGGGAACCTTGAATAATAGCTTTGAGGTTTCGGATTGTTGCCCACTTCCAAGCTCATTTCGCCTCTACAACCAAACCCCTAGAGTGTCTCAGCTCGGCAACCTGAGCTCTAGTAAGGTCCTCGTCCTAAAAGATCTTCAAAGGAAGAGGGAATAGCTTTCTCTTCATTCTAAGAGCTCGTAACCTGTTAGAAAGTGAGAGGAACTGTAGAAGAAGGGTATCGTTTGGTCACACTCAACACCTGACTAAAGTGATATCTGAGATGCCTAGCTGTCATAGGATCAGTGGTGAAACTAGGGAGGCCCCAAGCTGTGAGTTTAAGTTCACGTGTACCTCTCCAATGCTCCTCGGTAACATTGGAGATAGGAATATCATAATACCTTGCAAATTCTTAGAAAAAGAAAAGAAATTACTTAAATAGATAAAGTAAGATTAACTAAGGCACGAGACACTCAAAATTTTAGAGAGAAAGAAAGTCTATTTTGGTATAGTATTTTTCCTTAAGCAGAATTGACTCAACAAACCAAAAATATAAGCATAAGTTGGTTACTTGGCATTTCACCAGGAAACGAAAAGCTGCTGTTGAATTCATAAACATACAGGAAAATACTGTTTTTGTTATTTCAATTCAAATAGATAGATAATCTCTGTTATATGATGTGGTGCATTCCAAAACAAATCATATGATTCATGGGCAGCACCACTGGGTGCAAATTTAGTCCTTTGCGGCGAGGAGTACCTTCATGTAGGATGCACTTTCCTTAATTTAATCAGTATTGATTAACTCTGGATAAGTCTTTTTAATCACTTGATAGTCAATTCAAATAGATACTTTGTCAAGCTGTGCAATTGTAGCATCTAAATCAGCACATCCAGGACTTAGATATTAATTATTTTGTCATGTCCTCGTTATATTTTATCATCTTACATGACACAAAATGAAGGTTGGCATAACCATAGATAAAATCTATTCTTTTCTTGATCCCAAATGGTTGCGCCTGATCAAGTGGATGTAGCTTATTCAGCTGAAGATCTTACAACCTATTAAATTTGCATACAACATTCAATGTTTTATTTTCTAAATCCAAAGCATAAATTATAAAATTATTACTTTCGTTATAATAGCATTGAAAGGAAGAAGAGAAAACTAATTTTTTTATAGTATATGTATAATGTAGTATCCCACCCCAATATTCTCCCAAATTTTCCCTCACAAATATTTAGAAATATAACAAAGAATTCTTGTAACTTTCAGATTTAAACCAACAAATAAAACCTCAGGAAAATAAATGATTTTTACTCCACTTTTCAGCAATACACATAAATAACCAGCAGCAATATAATTCCCCAATGAATATTGCAATCAAAGTGCTCAGCAGAATAATGTTCAGCTCCAATCGTAAATACAGACATCACAGTCAGATTGGAGAATACAAGTAAAGTGTAAACACAAGTGGGACACTTGATATGGTGTCTCCACGGTCAATTGGTTTTCGTCCACCGTCTTCCAGCTGGAGGGTTTCCGTCCTTGAGTTGGCTGAAGCTGAGCTTCCAATACTTCAAGAGAAGAATTTTGAATCCAAAACCAATTTTCAAGCTTCCAATTTTATAGTATATCTATAATGTAGTATCCCACCCCAATATTCTCCCAATTTTTCCCTCACAAATATTCAGAAATATAACAAAGAATTCTTGCAACTTTCAGATTTAAACCAACAAATAAAACCTCAGGAAAATAAATGATTTTTAACTTTTCAGCAATACACATAAATAACCAGCAGCAATATAATTTCCCAATGAATATTGCAATCAAATTGCTCAGCAGAATAAAGTTCAGCTCCAATCATAAATACAGACATGACAGTCAGATTGGAGAATACAAGTAGAGTATAAACACAAGTTGGACACTTGATATGGTGTCTCCACGGACATTGGGTTTTCATCCACTGTCTTCCGGCTGGAGGGTTTCTATCCTCGAGTTGGCTGAAGCTGAGCTTCCAATTCTTCTTGAGAAGAAATCTGAATCCAAAACCAATATTCAAGCATGAAGATAATGAGCCTCTAAAGGTCCTTTTGTAGTCATCTCTGTGTCTCTTCGTTTTCCTTTGCTTGACTCTTCATATTTCTCATGTCGTATTCCACTTTTAAGTTAATGCCTCCTCTTAATAATAAAGTGGCATAATAAATAAACTATTAAATCTTTTGGCATTAAAAGAAATATCCCGTTGAACTTAGAAAACCATGTATAATAACTTGCCAGAAAGCTCTAGGCAAAACGCTCAAAGTCCAATACTACAAAAACAGAAATATGGACCCCTGCTGACTTACTGTAAATAGTAAATATATAGAAACCCCCGCTGTATCAACTCCAATTGGCCTGAAAATGAAAATGCCTAGGCCAAATCTTGAATTGATCCTTTTAAGTCTTGGTTAGCCCATGGGACCATGGTGTGGAAGGCAAATAACACATCAGAAAATAGTGGCTAGTAAAAGTGGACATTGCAGTATAATAGCATTGAATAAAAGAAGAAAATAAATAAATAAAAAGATGCATTCTTTGGATGGGATTTTCTTTGCACGAAGTGGTAGGAAAATAGAGTCTTGACCATGAAGATACAATCAACCATTACCATTCTTCTTATATTTGTCTTCAATAGTAGAGACATCATGTTTGTTTGAAGACATCAATGCACTTGCTCAAGAAAATGCTTCGAATAGCTTCATGCCAAATTATGTTTCTAAATGTATGCTTGTAGCAAGTAGCAACCTCCACATCTCTATATGGTGGCACCCTCCTCAGCAATTAAATTCTCTCTTTGCTATAGTACTCTGGTGACAAAACGAGTTCTAAGAGATGTAAAGGGGTCGTCTTGCGTAATGTCCCCTTTTATGGCTAACTTGAAAAGCTGAGACAATTACCAAATTTCAACTTCTTACTCTGTCAAATAATCACAATTAAAGCCAAGTAAACATGTCACATACAATATCATTTGTTATTTCTGATATTTATGTATGAACATGTCTAAAATTGATATAAAATGGATAACAATGTTTGATACATGCTGATTATATACTCTATGAAAGTTATTGCTGTCATGTCCCCTCCTTAGTTGGACTATCAAGGTCATGAGAGTTAGCCAATCATGGGAGTCTCGTAGGCTAGCAGGGTTGAACAGAGACTCACATAGGTTATTCAATGGTTGGACAGGCCATTTCAGGTAGTTTTGGGCCAGATTGGAGCAGTGCCTTTATTTTAGGAGGTTTCCCTAAAATTTAGGAGGATGTGGCAGCTTCCAGATATGTGGCTTCTCGAGACCAATCCATGGTTTTAGTTTCAGGACGAATGGGCGAGTTCCCTAGTTTTTAGGAGCATCCCTAGATTTTAGGGGTGGGACTGCCAGTTGACCCATCTTTTTCGGTGTCAATCACAGAGAGGTGACACGGTCAGTTTTATGATTATCTGGTTGATTTGGGCTTTTGGAGGAATAAAGGGAAATATTTTAATATTTGCTCAGTTGATTATTAAATAAATTATAATAAGGCTATATTTAGAGTCATTTTGGAGTAATAAGGGAATAATTTAATAATTTGGGCTTGTATACCTATGTGTGATAGCTTGTTGGAAAGGTTGTGAATTATTATAACTTATTTTCTCTACCAGGAGGTTATTTGATACATTGAGTTATGACAATTTAATAAAGTAACATTTTTCCAAGGCTGGATGCCATTTAAATGGGAAATGTTATTTTAATTAAAGTGCAAAGTGGGAAATTCCCTTTTAGGGTTCAAATTTCTTTGGAGAGGGGATATAAGGAGAAGCAACCCTATTTTCTGAGCATTTTTTGAACATTACACTTTTGAAATTTGCCATTGCTCTGGTGGAGTGAATTGGAGGTCTGGGACCCAAACCCTAGGACTGGAATTGCTGGGACGTAACCCAGCAAAGATTGATTGTTGCATTTGTTCGATTGGGCACTCATATTGTTAGAGGTAGAGATCGATTTTATCATTGTCTGCAGATTTAGTTTGGTAGAGAGGATTTCAGCTGGACGGCCAGCTCATTTCACCTTTTGCGTGCCTCTGTAGCAGCTCACGTGAGTGCTCTTGGAGGCGTCATTCATCTTGTAGCTAACGCCATTGTTGAGTATTGCTGGGAAGAGTTTATAGACAACAAATTGTATCATCTTGTTTACGACTGCTAATCTTCTTTAAGTTGGCATTAATTCAGATTGTTGAAGGCATCAAACTAATGCAAGGATCCATTGTTGAATTTAAGGATAATTAGATTGTTTGCCTGTATGGGTATGTACTGTTTCAGGATTAAAGTACTATTAAACTGCTATCATTTTGCTTATTGTTCTAGCTGGAATTTGTTTACTGTTTTTTATGCAATTATGTAATGACCCGTACTCAAAGGTCACTAAAAACTACTAACTTTGAACTATGCAATTACGTCAGACACTTGGCATGTAGTCTGAACTGTGCAATGTAACATACTGAATATGTGCTAAGCAATTTCATCAAACACTTGGCAAGCAATCAACTACACTGCTGAGATATAAAATGCTGAAAGAAATATTTGTTAAATTATAATTCCACCCTACTCCATGATACCCAAACAGTGCCTATATATATATATATATATATATATATATATATATATATATATATATATATATACGCATTCAATTAAGATGTTGCTGCTCTTACAATCAATTACAACTTCAGATTACCAGTAATTTATGGTCTTCTACTAAATTAACAGTGCACTGTCATGACTGATTACAAAGGATTAAACATGCTTTTTGTGTCACTATCCAAGATATACCAATGTCCTATGCAGCTGGGTACAAACAGAGACAAAATTCATGGTCTTTATTGTCACATGAACAACAATAGACATTTAGAAATGCATCTCGCATATACAGCAGTGACTTTATCCATTAAACTCTTATATACAACATATATTCAGATAATTGTAATTAAAAGAAGAACCTGGGAATGATGCAACAATGTTGTCTATATGCTGAAGATACAGTGATCAGGCTGCAAGCTTAATCTGTCCCAAAGCCAGCAACTGTATGGTTTGCAAGTACAGCCGTACTTGTACGGCCCTGTTTGATTTTAGTATAAATTGTTTCCTTCTCCAAATGGTGCTAAATCAAACATAGTCTGAATTGCCGAGGTCTTAGGCATGCAAAGAAATTGGCAACTTGAATTTCAAACCAGGTATGATGAATTTATGACTCCAAATATGCTCCAAATCTGATCTTTGAAAATGACCAGTTCTGCATCAGATTTGTGCATAAATATTGTGCCAAACTTTACAAAACCCTTCTAACAAATATGATGCAATCTTTTCACCAAAATGACTCTAGAGATGTTCACTTTCAACCCTAGTCTGAAAACTCAATGAAGCTCAACTTGAAATGCTTTTTCGAATTGCTTTTTCGGATCTGCTTTTTCGTATCTGCTTTTTCGAGCTGCTTTTTCGGACTTGCTTTTTCAGACTGCTTTTTTGATTCTGCGCTTTTCTACTTGCTTTTTTTTTTCAAATTTGCTTTTTCGCTTTGCTTTTTTGGCCTGCTTTTTTGTCGGTTCTGCTTTTTTCGAAGAAATCAAACCCTCAGGTAGTCTGAGTATACAAATTAAGCTCAACTTGAAATGGCTGAATACCACTTCCAAAGTGCAACCCTTCAGAAGGTCTTTCACTTCCTCAGTTATGCAATCTCTTGAGAGGTATCATTCTCAAAGATTATGCTGAATATTTGCAGACCTGGATGGTGCCACAAATGCTCAAAGAGAATGTAGTTGAATTATCAAATCCCGTCCATGCAAATGAGAGGCCAAGCCCTCTATTTATTCACTTTTCTAAGAAGTTACTAAGAACTTCTAGAAGCATCCATTATAAAAATTCATTATAATGCACTTTTATAATTCAATAACTTTATAAAATAAAAAGTGCAACTCAACTTAAAATTATAACATGTGGGCCGTGTATAAAAAAGTAATGATAAAATAATATCTCCAAGAGCATAATAAGCCATCCAATCCTCAAATAAATGCCAGAATGACCCTCTCATCACAACCACCAGTCTATGAGAGTTCGTGATAGACTAATTCGGCACGCAAAATGATGTCAACCAAAACGTGGACATTACAAATTATTTGTATTTCCAAAAGACCAAAAATAAAAAGGTGAATACTAGAGAAAAATAACAAAAACATCGGAATTTGGCACTTATCCGGACAAGTGTTTAGACACAGGTCAAAGATAAGTTCTTCAAACAAGACAATGATTTGCCTTGAGACCGGTTTGGGATATTTCAATTGCTTTATCACTTGTCAGTTTGGGATCTTTCAATTTCTTTATCACCTCTAGTAATAAAAAATTAATGCTATGTGTGATATGCGATATGCTTGTGGAAATGATATGTATTGCTTTTGGCAATTGGATGGCTATGTCTAATACATCAATCTGACTATGCAATGTGTACATATTGTTTAACTGCACTATGTTGCTGTTTCTGATTTGTCTTTATAATCTTGCACCTTCAAGGATGAATGCTATGTGTGAATACTGCTTTAACTGCACTATGTTGTTTTTGATTTGTCTTTATAAGCTTGCAACTTCAAGGATGGATGCTATATCTGATATACACCTTAAAAGCCTGCAGTGTCTCCAATTATCGGTTATAGTGATTTTATTGCTGTGTCTGATGACTCTGGTCTGAACATATGCAATATGATGGCTGTGTCTGATTTACAATCTTTCAAATGTACGTCACCAATTTGCCAAGAGGCAATTCTCTCAAGAAGAACATATCTAATACTGGTTAATGTATAAAAGAAGAAATGGTCGATGATGTTAAACGATGTATTGAGAATGCCTTTTAACACTTTGCTGATGTGCTTGCCCTTTCATCATAACCTTCTCCTTCATTCGTACCTTTCCTAATCAATTCAGAATGAATACTCATTATCGCGCCATTCAATAATCCAACTCATTAGTGTTTGTTAAATAATAAAATTGATTATGCTTGCTGTTTATTGACAAGAATCTCCTATACCTCATCCAATTATCACTCAACATAATTATTTTTTGGTAAATATTGTGCTTCCTTGAAGGATAGATAGTCTTTAGTTGATATTATGATCAGTAATTTTTGTCCATATGCTTGTCGAATATTAGCTGTTTAACTTGACATCTGCCAATTAATTGATGTCCAACCTCCATTTGCAATCACAGCTATATATGACATTTTACGAATATCACTTATCTTCATCTCTATTTGTTCATGTTGGGTATGCAGTGATGCTATCCACTTCTTTATGATTGTTAATGCATAGTTGGTTGTACTCCTCTCAGGATCAACACAGATGCAGTTCCATTTAGCAGTCATACATATCCTCTTATGTATTTGGCATCTTTGTGATACTGGAAAGGCAGGATCGAACTCATGATTCCTGTACTCATCTATATTAATTTGGATGTACATGGAGGGTTTGTGTGATTATATTACAACATCCTCAAGATTTTATCAGTGTGCTGGTTTTTAATGGTCTCAATCATTGTTACTTCTTCCTAACACCAATCTAGTAATCACAGAGTTTACTCTCTTAATCATATTCTTGGGCTATCGTTCTTGTCAACTTTTCGTACATGATCGATTTCCAAATGGCTGAATGTGTTGCTAGGTGTGAGGACCATGTGTTGATATATGTTACTTCAGTGGTCATTGTGCCAATCATTGGTGGATCATCACATAGTTGTACTTGTGATTGTATACTATGCTTATATGAATAAAGTACTATCTTGTTTAGTGTCATATTCTGGTCTCTAAATGCAATAATATCCGTTTACCCTGTACAGTAAACATTTGGTGCCATTGCCTGTCAAACCTGGTATCAAAGATGTGTTTTGAAGATTGATGCCAAATTTACTTAATAAGGATCGAAATAAAAGTAAATAAAATGATGATGTACACACATCACATGAAGCATTAATTCACACACAACAAGTAGAACAAAGGTATAGAGTTCAACGGCTCACCGACGGGTACCAAGGGGGTGTCACTGAAAGTGACCACGGTGCCACGGGAGCACTGACTGACGGATTGCATTCACCTAACGGTCCACGAGAGGACTTGATAGAAGAGATGAGGGAAGAGTTCCAAAGACTGAGGTTGATCGAAGAATCAAGGGAGGAATTCCCGGAGTTGTGTACGCCAAAGGTGAAGAATTTGAACGGAAGAGTAGGAACCAACATGGCTCGAGGTGCCAAAGGAGTACGAGTGTGGGGTGAACTCTTCGTTTCCGATACACCAGATGAATGGATATAATTCAATAATCCAACAACTCTTTTTTTAGAAGTTGTACAGAGTAATGCGGTTGTGCAGAACAATGCAGGTGCACAACAAGCACAGAAGGCAAGTAGAACAAGACAAAAGCTAATGATGGCACGACCGAAGGAGACACTGCCTAAATTTATTGGACGGGATGGTCAACCTAGTTCAACACTATAAAATATGTGAAATGAGATGGACTGCGAATGGCGTAATGGATGTGGACGACTGGTTCGTCAGTTTCCAGCTACCTTAAGATGCGTAGCAATCGATTGGTTTTCAGGCATTGACCAAAAGAAGGTGACCACATTGGTAGAACTCAAGAAAGAATTTATAGCAAAATTTCGACTGCTAAGAGATGACAATGAGATTGTAGTGGAAATCTATAGTACAAAGCAAGGGAAGAATGAGACAGTTCGCGGAGATGCAAGGAGATTGAAGGAGTTGGTGGGAAAGATTGAAAGCCCACTAGCCGACGGGTTGAAGAAACGATGGTTTGTCTTAGCGCTAAGGCCAAAATTCGGAAAAAGATGAAAATAGTAGCTCTGACATCGTTCATTGATGCATATAATCAGGTAATGGATTTAGAAAGTGGATACAAAATAGGAAAAAGAAGAAGAGTAGATCTTCTGATTCGAAAGACTCATCCTTTGAAAGCAGCAATGAAGAATCGAATAAAAAGATTCAAGCATTACAAAAAGATATGTTGCGTATGATGAAAGAACTAAAAAATAGGAAGAAAAACACAGAAAGGGAACTATGGTGTACAGATTGCAAGGAAGGTCATACAAAGGGCACTTGCCCCAAGAACCAGTTTTGCGATATCTACTAGATTGTTGGACATTCCACCAAAGAATGTTCGTTCAATATAAAAACAAAAGGTCACTAGCAAGTGCTACTGACGCAAGAAGTGTCCACCTTGTGAGCTGCGGGAACAAATACAAATAATGACGCGACAACTTCAGGAGGGTATCGAAACAATCGACGCGGAAGAGGAGGCAACAACAATAACAATAACAATAACGGGGGCGGTAACTGGATACAAAATGTTCCAACCAGACGACCAATGATACAATGTTGTGCATGCAATTTATGGGGCCACCTCACCAGAGATTGTGCCATGAAGAGAACACTGAAGCTATTGTGTAGATGGGGTGGTTCTGGAGACCATGAAGACTTGAAATGCTCCAAGCCTGAGGTGAACCTATTGACTATAGAAAGAAGCAAGGAAGAAGTATTAACAGTCTCTTGAGCACAAGTGAAAAAGTCAACATATCTAGATCTTGAAGAGGAGAAGAGAAGGATGCGCCAGGAAAAAGTTGAAATAGAAAAGGAGATGATGGCCAAAAGAATGCAAATGAATGACATTGCAGGTACCTCAAGGAGGACCCAGGCGAAACATAACATTATATGAACTTCTTGTAATGCCACAGCTAAGAACAACAATTCTAAACATGACACCATCCCTAAAGACGGATGAGCCAAGGAAGAATACCTATGGTGGAAGTGAAGCCCCTATGACAGACCCAATATTACTCGCACTGAACACAAGAAGACACCCTGCTGTGGTAGAGATGAGTATTCTCGGAACCATCCTGATAGACACCATTGTGGATGGAGGAACTGGCGTATATGTATTTCCTGAGGAAACATGGAAGTTAGGACAACCAACCCTATGGCAACCTAAATTCCAACTACTTAGCATCGACCAACACATAACCAATCCTCTTGGGACTCTAATGGCGTAGATTGTAACAATCGGGACACAACCCTTCCTACTCGACTTTGTGGTCATTCTGCTGAAAAGAAAGGGTTATGATGCCATCCTCAGAAGGGGCTGGCTAGTACAGGTAAAGGTGAAACATGACTAGAAAAGGAACACTCTTTCGATGGAAAGAGGGTGTTGCAGGTTCATAATTGACCTACACACCCAGATGGTGGAAGAAGATGTGGCATCCTTGTCAGACTTTGAAGGCGAAGAGGGAGACGATGAAGGAAAGGAAAGGATGGAACTCGATGAAGAAGGATTCTTGAAAATATGAGGATTTGATGACGACAACTTGGACTCGTTGAATGGTCTACCTCATTGGCAAATGGAGGATTATGAACTCTTCCCAAGTTGTCACATGTTAGGGGTGGAAGAAGGAAATTAGGAGGATGAAAAGAACGAGTTTCCGACAGAATACCGAGAATTCAAGGAAGGAGACGACAGATAGATGAAACACCTGCGCACACATTCATTGAAGAGAAACCCATTAAATTTGAAGAACCTACAGTGAAGACTGTGAACTTGGAGACAATGCTAACTTGAAAAACATTTTTGTGGGAGATGATTGGAATCTTGTATTGAAAGCGGCAGCATTCGAAATATTCATGGAGGACCAAGGATGTTTTTGCATGGACGTACAAAGACCTAAAGGGAGTGCCACCAAAATTGTGTGTCCATCGGATCCCACTGATACAAGGGGTGGTGCCCATACAAAAGTGACCGCACCGGATGAATAAAAACTATGTTGCACGGGTCAAGGATGAGATTAATGGAATACTTGATGTAGGCATTATCTTTCAAGTACAGATAAGTGAGTGGGTGTCTCCAATTGTAATCTCACTAAAGAAGGATACCACTCAAGTAGGAATATGCTTGGATTTCCGTTATTTGAATGTAGTAACAATTAAGGATCTATTCCCAATACCATTCATTGATAGTGTTTTGGAGGAGGTTGTTGGGCACGAAATATACTCGTTCATGGATGGATTTTTTGGCTACAATCAAATATCCATCATCGAGGAGGACAAGCTGAAAACAACCTTTGTGGTGGAAGATGGAGTTTACGCCTACAACCGGATGCCGTTCGGACTGTGCAACACCTCGACAACATATTAAAGGATCATCTTGCACATCTTTGACAAGATGTTAGTAGGCAACTTCAAGGCTTTCTTGGATGATTTGTTAGTTTTTTGTGTGGAGGACAAACACCTAATTGCACTCAAGTAGTCCCATCGTGTGTAAGGCAAGCTTGAAGACAAACCCATACAAGGGCCGAGTAATACTAGAAATGCCACCTTCGACAAACGTGACAGAAGTAAAATCATTCCTCGGACACATTAGGTACTATAGGAGGTTCATTAAATTTTTTGCCAAAGTGTCTTACCCTCTTGACATATTGACTTGCAAGGGGGAGCTCTACAAGTGGGAGGCAAAACAGGATGAAGCCTTTAAGGAGTTGAAAACAAGACTGGTCGCAACACACATTTTGGCTTACCCAAACTTGGACAAGGAGTTCCTCGTACGTGTTGATGCATCAAATTTCGCAATCAGAGCAACACTCGCACAGATAAGTGATCATGGATTAGACCACACGGTGTACTTTGCAAGTTGAATCTTGTTGAAAGTAGAAAAGAACTACAACATGACCGGGAGGGAAGCTCTCGGAATAGTGAATGCTGTACAAAAGGTAAGGCACTACGTATTGGCAACCCTGTTTGTGTTTTATGTAGACCATCAGGCTTTGCTATATTTGGTGAATAAACCAATCATTCAGGGAAGGATAAGTAGATGGTTACTCATACAGGAATTCATGTTTAAGATTGTAGTATGTCCCGGAAAAAGCCATGTTAGCGCAAATCACCTCTCTAGAATCAAGTCAGGGGAACCACCGGAGGGAGTCAATGATGACTTGTTGGATGCACAATTTTTTTTAGATTGTCGTACTTCCATCTTGGTACGCAAGCATTGGAGAGTATCTTTCAACGGGTCAATTTTCTAGAGAAATGCAACCAAATGAGAGAAGGAAGCTCGTACGGAGAAGTTGAACATTCCAGTTGATCAATGAGCTACTATACAAGATGAGACCTAACCAAATCCTGCGGCGATGCATTATCGAAGAAGAAATACTGAGATTATTAAAAGAGGCACATGAAGGGCCAGCAGGCGGGCATATGGGGCCAAACACAACTGCGTGGAAGATACTTCTCATAAGGCTATGGTGGCCTACTATGCACAGCGACGCTAGAGAGTGGGTCGTTGGATGTGATGCATGTTAGAGAGCCGGGAAGCCACTAAAGAGGGATTTTATGCCCCTGAACCCTTCATAAGCGCAGGAACTTTTTGAATGGGGGAGATTGGACTTTGTCGAAGCACTGAAGGTAAGCAGAGAGCATTGAAGGTAAGAAGAGCTTGCAGATGTCGATACATTGTCGTAGCAATAGAGTACCTCACAAAGTGGGTAGAGGCAAGTGCCTTACCAGATAACTCTACATTGAGTATGCCAAAATTAATTTATGAACAAATCATTACAAGGTACGACATCCCTATCCAGTTGACAAGCTACCACAGAGGGCATTTTGTCAACAATGTCATTAGACTACTTACGATAGAATTCAAAATTTATTATTCCCTTTCGAGCCCGTACTACCAAGAGCAAATGGGTAGGCAAAATCAACAAACAAAATCTTAGGTTCAGTGATTTATAAATCTTGTAGTGTTGAAAGCAAAGATTGGGAAGAGAATTTACCATCTGCGTTATGGGCTTACCATACCTCTTACAAGGTCACCACGGGCCACACCCATTCTAGTTAATGTATGGCCAAGAGGTCGTAGTACCAACAGAGTTTATTGTACTAAGCTTATGAAGAGAATTGAGAACAAGTTGGGAGACATGGAGTCTTAGGGAGAGGTTATACAAAGCTTGACCAACAGAGACTACAAGCACAATGGGCTATAAAGATTTCACAACTTAGGCACAAGGTTTGGCACGACAAGCATTTGAAACTAAACAAATTCACGCCATGTCAACTAGTACTGAAATATAATGGGTGTAATGAGATTAAAGTAGGTAAATTCAAGGTGAAGTTGGTCGGGTCATACAAGATCCGTGAATTTGGGAATAACGGAGCGATCAAACTATGGACCCTGGATGGAAAGGAAGTAGCCGGCCCAGTAAATGGTTCAAAGTAACAAATTTATCATTAGAGAAATGATGTTTGGGGAGATAATGACACTCGGACGAACCATTCAGATAGAATGTGTTAAAAAAATAATAGTAATAATAATAATATATATTTGACAAAGACTATAGGTTTTGGGGGAATCACTTAGTTCATGAGCTTTATGATTTTGACATTAGTTGGATGAGAAAATTATTGGAGCAATTTAAATTCCAGTTTTTTGAAGAATTATTGAGTCTGCTTTGGAACCAATTGTACGAGATTATTAAGGAACTTACATAATATATAATGAATTGAAGACATATACTGTACTAAAAGGAAGGGTGTTAGCACACTGTATGGTGCACATCGGTGAACCGTGGCTATAAAAATGCATGCCGTAAGGTATCAAGTTTTTCCATGTCTAGTAACATAATACGGTATTCGGTGTTCCTTCATTGTGAAATAGGTATACTGTACACCATACAGCATTGGATGTTCCTTCCCACCAAATTGTCGTAGGCTAATGAGTAGAGTATAAATTGTTGAATTGATGCCTAATAATCATTGAAGAACAAGACATGCTGCATACCTTTGTGTTGCTTGGAATATTGATGTTTATAATGGATGAAAGTTCATTGTGAATAAATTGGAAGTATGTTCCTAGAAAAAATTAATATGAATCCTGGTTGTTGATTATCCATAAAAATTATAAAAAGCTTGATGAGAGCTCGAGGAATTGAATTCACAAAAACAATTAATTATGTGAGCCCAAAAATGTCGTACGTCATACGGTAGTAAGCCAATTTAACTCCAAGACATCGTGCGTTGTGCAATAGTTACCAAAGATTTGATTACTTCCAAAGTGAAAATTGTATTATAACATATGGGGCAAACGATGATTCAATGAAAGGAAAAACTTTAGTAGGATAAGCATTGAGCCTCCTGGATGCAAGAAGTTGAGAGTTTTTTCCTTCACGCTAGGTATCTCAGAGAAAGCCTTTGAGAGTTGATTGTTGGCACCATACGAACGTGATAGAGGAAGGTGCCGTATAGACTGAAATTGTTGTGTGTCCAAGGTAGGGGCGCAACTTGTTGCTCATGCAAGAACCCCATCACTTAGATAAAACTTTGGCTACAGGCAAGTAGATATCCCCCACGAAGCTTGGTAGGTCCTCGATATGGCATAGTGCTTCAGAGGTATTCAATTATGGTAGTTTTGAATGGTAATGAATTGCTTTCCCATTTCTCTGAAATAAGAAGTGATTATGGAGTCGGCTGGGAAAAGAGCTTGGAAAAAGAAGTTGGAAGAGGATTCAGGTACTAGTAAGAGGATGAATAAGAATGTGAAGACATTAGCCTCAAGCGTCTGTGATGCAGGAGGTACGAGAAAAAATAAGGGTAAATCGCAAGCATAGGCAGCTGCAACAATGCATCTCACGCCTTAGTACATACCTTTTGAAGGTCCGAATGGGTTGGAGTGCAGCAAATGGTGGCAAGATACCCTCGATGATCATGTGGTAAAAAACAACATAAGAAATGCACAGGTGGAATGGGCAATCCGAATGTCGGTCTTCTACATTCGAGAGTATGAGGGCTTTCTACGCACGATGATAGACAATTATGACAACTTTTCTAGAACAAGCTCATTTTCATACCTAGGGCAGGACTTGGTAATTTCTTTCAAGGCGACAAACTTTACAAGGGTATGTGGCATAGCCAGACATGCATAGGGAGGTAGGAAGATTGATGGCAAACCCAAGAAATTGAATCGGGAGGCAAGGGCGTGCTTGATAGAGCTGGTGTGCGGCAAACAATTTCAGGAGGGAGAGTGGCATTGCTTGATGGACTTCGTTAAGAGAAGGCTCATGGGATCGAGTTACACATCATATATTTCTTTTTTGTAGATAGCGATGATGAATGAAATCATGAATGGGAAGGTGTACGATTGGGCAACAATACTTGTGGAACACATGTATAGATTTAGGACACTGCAACACAAGACATTTTATGTGCTCCATTACACCTGATGGAGCTCAAAATTCTTTTGCCTCCATTCGACAAAAGCAAGTGAATATCAACTCCAATACACTAAAGGAACGATAGGAACATTTATTCTTGAATGTTTTAAGCAAATTTGGACTGTGGATATATATGATGATTTTGCCAGTAAAAAAAATTTAGTGATATATAATACATCAAAAAAACTACATATTGATTATTCATATATTCAAGGAGTTTGAGATAGGATCATTGGAGACTAAGAATTTGATGAAGTCCAATAATGAATTGACACTATTGATAAGGAGGTATTGGAGTCACTAGTCGAATAAAAAAACCAATCTTGCATATAGTCAGCATTGGAAGTGCATAACATCAACATTCCAGAAATAATTCTATGAAAATATTATATGACTTTGTAATAACTATTCCCATGGCCTACCCTCTAAGCGACATCTCATTTGGCTCCCATAGGTGCACATATTCCTAGTTTCAAAAAGTTCAGGCAACCCATAGTTATGACTCCCGTTATAGTAGTAGCCCAGCCAGTACTCGCAGGGAGCCCGGAGCCTACAGTCGTCTCGGAGGCAGTGGTTCCATCATAGACAACACTTCGTACATCGTCACCTACAACCTTATCGGACAAGGTGATAAGAGACACATGAGGGTGTGTTTGAGATACTTGTGGAGGAGGCACATGAGTGTCCGAGGGCGCCACAGGTTAGATTGGACGTGGTTGGTTCAGACGTTGTGGTCACCATAAATGTTGCATTATTGGCCAAGCCATCTAGTGAAGATACTAATAGGGCAAGAACATCACAAGGCTTGAGAGCTTATTTGAGTCGGATGTTAAACATCAGGCTAGTAGTGCGGGCATCCAATATTCTCTCGCTTATGAAGTGCATGCCCCAAGAGGAGAAACCTATAGTTTTGTAGGAAGAGTAGAGTTACCCCATTGGTACAGATGAGCTACCACCTCCAACTTCGACAGATAGCATTTTTGAGAGGATGTTATAGGCAATTGAGACAATGATGGGCACATAGGAGCAATCCACATTAGGATCGTTGAAAGATATGGGGGGGGATGTAGAGCCATACTTGGCTGATATGGTGACTCGAGGTTGCCAAGTGGTGATTTTTGCATAGAGACGCGCACTAGAGACAGTTTTTTAGGAGCTAGAGCATGTGTGGTCCCCGACAATAGTGCCAAATGTTTACTGTACAGGGTAAACGAATATTTATACAATCACTAGTACAACTATATCTTAAAGCTGTAACTTGGATCCTCATACTATTTTGAATGTGCAGATCGCACAAATCCTCTTCTTATGGAATACCATTTTATTGGTTATTAATACCTTGCACCTTTATTAGGCATAATCGGTGATCCTTGGTAAATGACTGTTTGTTAGCTTTAACATTAACTAGATTAGTTATGTTAGTTAAAATTAACTTCTTCTTGCTAGGCACCGATAATGAGAAGGTGTTTTGGGCTGACCAAGATAGTGTCATGTCCCTTTAAAGGACATGCCCTTTGGTTATGGTATATAAGGGTGGTAAAGTTGTAGTTAAAAGACACAATTGAACACCAAGTCTGCTCCTATAAACAACTCTGCCTCAAATCGATACTTGCTGTAATAAATATATTTCAGAAAAGACAATCAATATTGTTATCCAATTTCAAGATCAGAGTTAAAGGAAGATTAGAACAACAAGCTTAGTAAAGGAATTACCACATATCTGATCGTTAGAATTTGTAGAAACTTTACATGTTATTAGAGCTCTAGTAGTCGAACCTAGGCTCTGCAAATTAAATAATCAGACTTGATATATATCTAGCATCATTCTCCTATCTTCAATGGCATACACAATCAGACTCGAGGATAGGTTTGATGAGAAAGAACACTTTGATGCTTGGAAATTCAGAATTATGATGATTCCTGAAGAAAATGATGTAAACCAATTTGTTGATTCAGCATCTAGACAACCTACTGTTGAATCTCATAAAACTATCTGGAGTAAAGGAAACAAGAAAGCCATATAGATTATATTAGATGGAGTGAAAAATGATATAGTAGCCATGCTAATGAAACATCAAACAACATTTGATATGATGAGTGCATTACTAAATGCATATGGGGTTAACAATGCAACTAGAGTTCTTGCGCTAAAAAGGCAACTAAATCATATACAAATAAAGAAGGGAGAATTGATGAATTCTTACTTCCTAAGGGTTGCTAGTCTAAGAGATGAATTTGCTAGTATAGGAACCATCACTAATGACATGAAACTAACACTGATGACTATAGATGGATTACCAGATTCATAGGAAACATTTGCGGAAAGAGTAAGTGCCAGAGATAATCTTCTCGACTTCAATAGACTAAAGGGAGATTGTCTTTAGGAAGAATCCAGAAAACTTAAGAAAGGGGGAAAATTGAAAATTGAAGATGAAGAACTTCATGTTTTTAATACAAATTCTTATAAAGGCAAGAAGAAGCACTTCAAGAAGAAAAAGGGTAATCAAAAGAATGACAAACCTAAGAAAGATCTATCCAAAATAAAATGTTTCAGATGCGAAAAGTTTGGACACTGCAGATCTAATTGCCCTGAGAATTCTAAACAACAAGTGAACTGTACAAACATTACTAGGGAAGAAGATAACTATGATCTTGAGAATCATGTATTGTATTCGACATTATCAAATGAAGTCTCAAGTAAGGCATGGGTGATTGATAGTGGATCATCTCAACATATTACAGGATACAAAGAAGCACCAGACTCTATATCAAAAAAGGTTAGTGGCAAAGTCACCATCGGTGATAATTCAACACATTCAGTCAAAGGAATTGGAAATTGCACCTTGAAACTAAAGTCGGGTAATTCTCTTCTTCTCAAAGGATTACTCTATGTACTAGGAATAAAAAAGAATTTAATTTCAGTTACAACACTTAAAGATGATGGACATAATGTTGCATTCATGGAAGGTAAAGTAATAGCCTGGGCTAAGAACTACTCATTTAATAAAGCAAAATTAATTGGTCAAAGAAAAGGATACTTGTATGAATTAAATTTAGAACCTAGTTGACCTATTTAAGCCTTAATTCATGAAGCTACTGATATAAACAAAATATGGCACTGAAGGTTAGGACATCAAAATTTCAAAACCTTATCAACTATGGAGAAGATGGTTACTGGTTTACCTAAACTGAATAAAGATCACTCAAGCATGTGCAAAGGATGCGCTCTGGGTAAGAACACCAAAATTCCATTTCATGATAGCACTAGAAAAACTAACAATGTTTAGGAATTAATCCGCTTAGATTTATGTGGACCTATGTCTGTTCCTTCTCTTGGAGGAGTCTGGTACTATGTACTTTTTATAGATGACCTCTAGAAAAACTTGGATTTTACTTCTTAAAATGCAAAGAATCAGAAGAAATCCTGAAGAGATTTAAAGAATTTAAAACCTTAATTGAAAACTTATCATGACATAAAATTAAAATTCTTAGGACTGATAATGGAGGGGAATATACTTCAGATTTGTTTAAAGAGTTTTGTAAAGAAACAAGAACTAAGAGGGAGTATACCGTTCCTTATAACCCACAACAAAACGTGGTAGCAGAAAGGAAGAACAGAACTATTATAGAAGTTGCAAGCGCTATGATATTTGATGAAAACCTAGAATATTATCTTAGAGCAGAAGCCTCTTGTACTGCTGTCTATATTCAAAACAAAAGTCCTCACTCCTACCTTAGAGATAAAACTCCTAAAGAAATCTTTACTAAGGTTAAATCCAATATAAGTCATCTTATATTTTTTGGTGCCTAGTATATATACATGTTCCAAAAGAAAAGAGAACTAAGCTAGAACCCTATGGGAGGAAAGGTATTTTTGTAGGGTATAGTGAAACATCTAAAGCATATCGGATTTTCATACCTGGCCATAAAAATATTGAATTTAGTAGTGATGTAATTTTTGAAGACAATTTAGCATTCAAAAGATTCTCAAGTTATGAAGAACCCTCTCCTTTACTCAGTGCTGAAGGAAATACTAAATATGAGTCTTAAAGGGAGAACATTGAAGAAATTGAAGATGAAATTCAAAATCTCAATCTTGAAGAAACTCAAAATTCTAAGAAAAGACCACTTTGGGCCTTTAAGATGGTAGAGGAAGCACAAGACTTCGCTGCACCATCTGGAACAATTAGAGAAAGCAAAAGACCCAAAAGATATTCTAGTTATGCAACAAACATGAATGATTTGTCTAAATCAAAACCAACCAATGTTTCAAATGCTATTAAACATACAACTTGGAAGGGTGCTATGAAAAAGAATACCAATCCATTATGAAGAATGATGTTTGGGAAATTGTTCCAAGACCTGAAGGAAAATCTGTTGTTTCTTCCAAGTGGATATTTAAAATAAAGCATGCTGCTGATGGTAGCACTGAAAAATGTAAAGCCAAATTCGTAGCCAGGGGGTTCTCTTAGAAAGAAGGGATTGATTATAAGAAACCTTTGCTCCTGTTGCTAAATACACCTCTGTAAGAGCAGTCCTCACTATCAAAGGGATGGAAAGTACATCAAATGGATGTAAAAACAACATTTTTGAACGGAAAAATTACAGAAGAGGTATATTTGGAGCAACCTGAAGGATTTGAACCTCATGATTTTAAAGGTTTTGTTTGCAGGCTTAGGAAAGCTCTCTATGGGCTTAAATAGGCTCTAAGGGCTTGGTATGAAAGAATTGATAAATATCTCACTGGCTTAGGATTCTCTAAAAATGAAGCTGATCCAAATCTATATTATAAAAGGGATAAAGATGCTATGGTAATTTTGTTACTGTATGTTAATGATTTACTAATATCAGGTGATGATCATCTCATAGATCAATGCAAGAAAGATCTAATCAGAGAATTCGAGATCAAAGATTTTGGACGCCTTCATTATTTCCTAGGAGTGGAAGTACAACAGAATTCGGCAAAATTCTAACAACATTATACTTAATCAAGGGAAATATACATTAGATATATTGAAGAGATTTGGAATGTGGAACTGCAGGTCTATGTCTTCTCCAATGGAAACTAATCTACATAAACTTAAAGAAGCAGGAACAGAATCACCTCCCATAGATTCTACTGTCTACAGATAGATGATTGGGTCCCATATGTACTTGGTAAATACAAGACCTGATATTTGCTACGCTGTTAATGCCTTAATTCAGTTTATGTGTGAGCCAAAGGAGATTCACCTAGTTGTAGTCAAACACATTATGATATACTTACAAGACACTCTTAACCTTGGGCTCAAATATGAGAAAGTTGACTTAGATTTACATGGATTCATAGACTTAGATTGGAGTGGAAGTGTTAAGGATAAAAAAAGTACTTCAGGATGTTGTTTCAGTTTAGGATCATAAATGATATCATGGATATAATGAAAGTAGTCTTCAGTAGCACAGAGTTCCATAGAAGTCGAATACATTGCAGCAGCGATGGCCTCTTGAGAAGCAGTTTGGATTAGAAAGTTACTTGTGGGATTATTTGGTCAAGCCATGAATCCTACGATTATTCATTGTGATAATCAAAGTTCCATCAAGCTTTCTGTGAATCCAATTTTTCATGATAGGTCCAAGCATATCGAAATTCCTTACCATTATGTAAGAGATATGGTAGACAGGAATACTGTAAAATTAGAATACATTCACACTGCAGATCAGACAACAAATATTCTCACCAGACCTCTCTCTTGAGTGAAGATAGATCACTTCAGGAAAAGACTTGGTATGGTTGAATTGTAATTCATTTGTATTCTTTAAATTATTAATAAAATAATTTTATTGTCACACTATTGACTGTTATGAGCTCCACTATTTGTATTCATTATTTTACAGGTGACGATCTCTGAGATAATGAACACTTGTATGAATGACATTATGAGAGATGATGATCTCTTAGATAATGTGCTAAACAGTAGAGTTCTATTGTAAGATCTAGATAAGTTCAAGATCACATTGTGATGTAGACATTGCTATGTCTATAAGTCACAATTTGGATAAAGGAAGAATTTTATTATTCTCCAGACTTTATCCTGTGTTCTGGTAGATCTTAAGTCAGGATCATGTTGTGATATAGGAATACAAGTACCTATGAGTCACAACTTGGATAAATGAAAAATTTAATTATTCTCCGGATTTATCTTATATATTGTATTCTTTGCAATACTGTTATCACTAGTATCAATGATATGTCATATCGTAGGTTTGGTAATAGGACGTATCATGTGTTCAATGGTACCACATGCTTAGAAGATTCAGATAGATATAGAGTATCATTCTATGCTTATTCATCGTAATTGTTGATGCTAGATATGTTTTCTCTCAGTATGATTATCAAGTTAAGAGGGAGTGTTAAAACTGTTACTTGGATCCTCATACTGTTTTGAATGTGCAGATCGCACAAATCCTCTTCTTCTTATGGAATACCATTTTATTGGTTATTAATACCTTGCACCTTTATTAGGCATAACCAGCGATCCTTGGTAAATGACTTTGTTAGCTTTAACATTAACTAGATCAGTTATGTTAGTTAACATTAACTTCTTGCTAGGCACCAATAATGAGAAGGTGTTTTGGGCTGACCTAGATAGGGTCATGTCCCTTTAAAGGACATGCCCTTTGGTTATGGTATATAAAGGGGGTGAAGTTGTAGTTAAAGAACACACAATTGAACACCAAGTCCGCTCCTATAAACAACTCTGCCTCAAATCGATACTTGTAATAAATATATTTCAGAAAAGACAATCAATATTGTTATCCAATTTCAAGATCAAATTTAAAGGAAGATCAGAGCAGCAAGCTTAGTAAAGGTATTACCACAGATCTGATCCTTAGAATTTGCAGAAACTTTACACTCTATGATGATCCATAGTCTAATAGGATGAGATACATATATATTCCAAAGGGGCGACTCAACTGTTGTGCAATCTTTCGGGTACTAACTAATCTCGTCGGCTTTGTTATACTTTTGGCGATAACAATTGGTATACTTCATATGATCGTGATATTCATCACCATTTGGATAAATATGAATCTTGTCATTTTTGATTGTATAGATGATTGTTTTATATCAATCAACTACACATTATTATGAACTATTTATCGATATACGAGTGATTGTTTTATATAAATTGACTACACATTATTATCAACTATTTTTTGATATAATATCATTTTATTCTTCTTCACAACCCCAAGGATTTCAATGTGTTTTGACTAGAATAAGCAATGTTGTTGACCCATTACAGACTTTGGCTTATAACAACTCTCTGCTTTAGTCATAATTGCATCATTCTAGATGTGTGTCTTAGTCATTTTCAAACTATCACTACAGCTTGGTCATGATATCCATTTGGTGATACCTGTCTTCAATCACATGCCTTATTTGGTTGATTACTTGTAATCTTATTGCTATTAATCTTTCATTGTTAATTTGTTTATATTATTGATACTATATCAATTTGAGTCTTAATTCCAAATTATTCTTCATAGGAGACTTCTCGAGACTTCCCAAATTTGGATGGTCTCAAATAGCTAACCTTTGGACGGGGACCTTACAATCTCCTGTTCTTGAAAATTATTACCCACAAGCATTCTTTAAATCGCCAAATCGGTACAAGGATCCCAATTAAGCTAGTTGAGTACTCTTTGCTTTATTTTGTCTAGAATTTGTCAAGCCCCTCAATACTTCCCAGTAATGTGACATAGTGTGAGTCCTTCCCATCAACATTGATAATCATCCAACCATGTTTTGGCTTCATTTGCCCTCTCACACTCTTGGCTCATGATCATGCGAGTTGGTCTCGTACACACTCTTTGCAACTCTTTCACCATTGTTGGACAAATTTCGCAACTTGATCATCTCATGTTGCTCAAGCATCCTCCATCACATATTGGTTGACTCCCGCCCTCATTTCACTTATCTCAAACTTCTTGGTTTTAAAAGGGAGTGTTTCTCTTTTTGCCTCCACACTTCGATGTCAATTAGCATATTTTAGCTCTTAATCCTTGAGTATTTTTATTGCTACCATATTATAGTTTTTTCCATTATCATATCAATGTTGGTTGTCTGTAGAGGTGGAAATATCAAAATAGGGGAAAGCCTTTCGGTAGGCCTCTAAACCAACAGGCCCAACACTTTTCTTTTCTTTTTTGCCTTGTGTGCAGGTTTCGAAGGATGAGGCAACAAACAATCTTGGGATTCTTCTACCTCTAGATTGTAAGATCGTCCCCCCTTTTCTCTGCTTTAAATAATTGTTTTCACTTTGTAGGTTGCCTTCTGTAATTTACATTAGGTAGCTTTTCATTTTGTCGATTTAGATATTGATTTTGTACTTTCTAGCTTTGGTTTTGGTACTTTGTTCCTACAAGATGTACATGCATCATGTTGACATCTTGAATCAATGTTGTAGTCCTAGACTTGTGCAAGTGTCCAGGATAGTGAGCTAATGGAGCTAACTAGACAACCTTGACCAATTTTGTTTTGCATTTCAAGTAGATCAAACATTTCTAGCAGCTTGTAGTTCATGGTTATTTCCATTTGAATATTCTTTTATTTACACTTGAGATAAATCTAGCTAATTAATTGATCACCCTACTTCACCAGAGCATTAGTTTAGTGAGTTCGCACAAGGACCAATTTGCTTTGTAGAATTTCATTAATTGTTGAGGGTTGCAAAGTCCATTCTCCACAATTGCTTGCAATGATGCTTCTATTTAAGCTTTATTCTTTGCTGATAAGATGGTTTACAACTTTTCATATCCAAGACTAACATAAGCAGAAGGTCTATTAGAAAGGGTTGTCAGCATATACTGTCCATTTGGGGATCTAAGAAGGTTGTAAAGAAGCCCATTGCCGTTAATGCGGCAAGCAATGCCTTGATCTACAATCTTTGTCATGTCATTCTTTAAGGTGCTTTCCGATTGACCTCTTTTATTCGAAGTTGAAATAGTCTCTTCTTCAAAAGACAGTAGTATTGGCATTAAAGGATGTAGGCCAACTAGTTGTGATAAGTCACTAAGGTTTGTGCCAAGGTTATCTTGGGAAGAGAATGCTCCCTTTCCTTTGACCTATACATACTATGTTAAAATTCTACTGCTCTTAAATATAAGCCAATACCTTTTTCTTTGGCAACCCCTTTTTTTGTAAAGTTTCTACAAATTCTGTAAGATCAGACTGAGTTAATACCTTCTATAATGCTTGCTGCTATGATCTTTTAATATTCAGACTTGTAAGAAGTAATGTCAATAATATAAATATTATTCTGAGATGTTTTATCTCTGCAAGTAATCGAATAAGGCAGAATTGCCTAAAGGAGCGGACTCTGTATTTTTGTGTGTCCCTTATCTACAATTATACCTTATATATATATATATGACAACCAAAGGGCATGTCCCTTGTCTAGGTCGGCCCTTAATAGTACTCCCATAATCGGTGCCAAAAGGAGAATAGGATTTGTAACCACATTAACTAATTTAGTTAAGTTTATACTCAACAACCATTATCCCTGATGAGATGCCGATCATGCCTATGAAAGGAAAAATATATATTTTATGCTAGATAAGATATGTGTGATCTGCACAATCAGATCAGCATGATAATTGAAGTTACAGTTTTAACATTTTTTGCTTGACATAGGACAAGTACGAGTTTCTTGGAAAGGAATAGGAAAAATGTGAGCTTTCACTTGAGATCATGGTCAAAAAACTCTGCGGTATATTGCTGAACTCGTGATATACTTTGCGACTTTAGGCTGGGCGATATTATTGCAGAAAAAATTGGTGTAGTGGATTGGTTTTTGGATCAGTGAGTTTAACCTCCAAAAATTGCCGCATTGCACGTATAGTTTGGTTTTAAATCACTATAGAAGAAAGTGAATAATTGTAATGTTTAAATATGACAACCTTGTTTCATCGTTAGTATTTTATATAGACGTTGCCTAGTACATTTGTGGTGGCTATAAGGGATGTATTGAGTCCATAGTTGAAAATCTCGTTCTTTGCCACTTATATTGGCGAGGCAGAAAAAAGTTTTCTCGATAAATATCAGAGATAAATCGGTAGCTTCTCGAGAAAATATTGAGAATTTTAAAAATAACTTAAATTTAATTAAATATGCAATTTTTTTTGCAAAATTCAATAAGTAGATGCATCTAATGAGTCGATAAATGAGTAAACAAACCAAACAAGTTGATATATATATATATATATATATATATATATATATATATATATTCAATAAGTAACAAAATTGCATAATCATGTGGGAATGCCGATGTAGTTAAAGACTTTGAACTTTGAAGCATACTACAAGTACCAAATTGTCTTTGTTAAAAGATAAGCAAATACAAATGGCAGTGTTGCAAATGATGACTCTCCAAAACCCTTCTCCACTTTTGAAAATACTCAACGTTGCATATAATGATTGTTTTTGCATCTTGTCGACCATCCCAATTTTATTGATGAAGCCTGTGAGAAGTTGTTTAATTATCGTCGAGAAGTGGCGAGCAAACACCGTGAGGTGGCAAATTTATCACCAAGAAGTTTGCAACTGCTCTTCTATAAAATCTCGCGCAAAAAATGTGTCTTCTCGTAAGCCTCAACTTCTCGCAAGGATCCACTATATTGGCGCTATACCTGCGCGATTTTGAACTATGATCGAGTTTATCACAAAACCAAGGATTTCTCTCTAGTAAATTTCCCCGCTTATTCCTTAGGGAAAATTACTTTTTTCTCATACATAAATGCTGATGAAAATAAAAACCTATCTCTCCACTCTTCCATTTTTGGTCACATCTCTCAGGAGGTCAATATTCATGTTTTTATTTAAGTTGTCTATGCTTAATTTATGTTTTGTAATAAACTTTATTTAATCCTCTACCTATGGGATGAGTGACGACAACAACAACCCACTTTGGTATCATTCATTATATAAATCAATGTTTTAGTTTTAGTCATGTGTTATTATAATATTATTGATTAATATATTCATTAATAGAATTACTTACATTAATAATTGATTAATAACTTAATAAAATAGTAATCTTAAATTACTAAATCCAATGTATTTAACATTTAAAAATAAATATAATTTAATAATAAATGTATCGTATAAATTTTTAACTTTGATTAATATATGATGGAAATCTCAAATCTTTGATAAAATTGTTGATTTATTGCCAATTTTTTTCGCTGAGGTTTTGGTGATTCCAAGTTTTTCAAACTTATTGGGCCAGCTGCATTATTGCCAAGTGAGTTTTTCAACTATGCTTGAGATCACAAGCTCTTATACTCTTTTGCACATTGGCTTCAATGCATTGATAACCCTCACCACTAGGAAGTTGTTGAGTCATTGCATGTTTCCAAAGAGGCAATGATTCATAAAATCTAAATGAACTCTACATTTGGGGAAACTGAACTAGAACTATTTGCCATTTTGTGTAAACCTAAACCATAAAATTACAAAGTAACATGCCCAAGACAATACTTTGGATATCCTCATCTCAACATATCTTTCTAGATGCAGCCTTGTGACCGACCAACAACAACCTCCTCATCCCTATAATGTTGGCACCCTCCTCAACATTGAAATTATCTTTATACTATAATACTTTGGTGACAAACAAAATGCTAAGAGATGTAACGGGCTGATCATCTTTTACCAATGGTCAATGACAATCTATTGCACAATTTTGAAAATTGTTTCCTTTGGGTTATGTTTTGTGCCTTCTATTATATTTCTTATTTTCTCCACCATAGAGTTCATGCCATCATAAGTTTCACCCAAACATGACTGATTAGCATTAGCATACCTAATCATGTTGATGATAGGTTAAATGAAACTCATAACATATTCCATAAGCCCATTACTCATCATCTAGGATCAATGCTATTACTTTTTCTATTCTTCTTGTGCTTGATTGACTTCCCACATTCCATAGGTTGTTGATGACCATTGAATTGAAGGGCTCCAGGTGATGGTCGACTTGGAGAGTCAAGGTCCAAATGGAAGGAGGTCATGGTTGATCTAGAAGCGATCAAAGTTGCATTGCGTCCTTGGCCTTCAGTGTGTGATCATGAAACAATCTTCGTATCTTAGAAATTCTGCAAAAAGGGTATCTTAACTTGCACTTTATTTTTCCTTCTGAGATCCGCAACCTACAAGAAAAGTGTTTTTTATTATTTATGGGGCATTTGCCTTGGTCAAACCCCTGTTTAGGAACTAACCTTGAAATTGAAATAATTGAAATGCTGAAATGTAAAGTAAATGCACGAATTCACCTTACAATAGCAAGATTTTTCAAATCGAATGTAATGAGCTCACTTTACCAATTGAATGGACCAAGAGTATGTGAATGTAGAAGAATAGATGTTGAAACCCTCTCTTTATGACAAGCTCCACTATCACCAAAGGAGGAAGCTAGATCATGAAAGGTTATGGCATGAGCATGGAAGATAGATGATTAATCCCCCAAGTGAACTCCTTGAAGCTCCTTGAAAGCACCTCAAATGCAAGAGATCTCCTCTTTAATGGCTTGCAAAAGGATCTCCTTGAATGTACTTGAAAATGACTTTAATGCTAGAATGCTTTAACACGCAAGTGATGAGATGCAAAATGAGGCAAATGGATGTGGTTATAAAGGGTCCAGAATAAACTTTCACCCGCTGATCGATCTGGCAAGAAATTAATGCCTCATATCAACCCCGTCACGGACTGAGAACAAGACCCCAAAATGGGTCTCGGCTTAAGGATGCATTGTATCCTTGACCACAGGGACCAAAAAGTCTCGGGATTCCCTCGAGGTTGCAGAATAGGTTTCGGTTTTGAGAAATCAGGTGCAAATCTCGAGAAAACCTTGTTTCAGTCTGGAAAAGAGATTCACATTGATTTGAAAGAAGTAATGGAGGATCCAAGTGGATAGGTCCTACCTCGAGTTTTGTGCCATTAAATAGGAATACCAAGGAGGATCTATTAGGACCAAAGTAACGAGAATCGGAATCAGCAAGGCCGAATCAAATCATGAATAAGTCATGAATCGGTGCTCAATCGACGAATTTAAAAAACCTTCGAAATTTAGAGATTTTAACATTTTAAAACTTATTTCATGCACCCTTTATTTAATACAACTTAAACACACTATAACATCATCAAATAGAAGCTAACATACATAAACATGGAACATAAATGATAAATCCATCACATACGTAACTATGTTACACTTAAAATGTAAATTGTAGCTGAAGTAAATAGAAATTATAGGATCATAATGAGTCAAATCCTTAAGACATCAAATCATAAATGAATGTGAGATGAAGACCCTTAAGACATCAAATCATAAATGTATGTAAGATGAAGAATCAAGATCCATGAGATGTATATCAGTATCTGTAAATGTATGTCTATTCGTATATGTAAATGCATCCTTTTTTGGTGGTCTTCCTTCTTGCTCGTTGCAAACGTCTTTTTTTTCTTTTCTCTTCTTCTCTCTCACTTCTCCTTTCTTCTCCTCATGCTAAACAATTAAAAGGCCCTTTAGGGTTAAAACAGAGAGGAAAGGCAAAAAAACATTAAAAAAGATGCGTTTTTATCAAAACTTGACTTTTTTCCCTACATCCACGGCTGATTTTTCATGATTCACAGAGGTGATTAAAGTGATTTCATGTTCAATTGTGTGTGTGTTTTCCCAAAACTATTTCAATCTGGAATATGCTACATTATTCAATTTGAATAGCTTCATTTATGTAACTTGTTTGTGCAGAATGGAGATTTGTTTGCTTGTACTACTAAATAGTGAAAATAAAAACCTTTTGCTCCTTATTGTTGTGAACTGCATATCTGAAATTGTTGCAGGCTGGAGTATGAGCAGAGGCGGGACACTGGAGCTCCAATTGAAAAATTGATCACCTCTCTGACTAAATTCCAAGAGGAGCTTAAAAGGGTGCAAAATAAGGAGGCAGAAGTAAAATCATCAATGAGCGAATTTGGACAGGAACTAGATGAAATGAGAAAAGAAGCTGAGGGTATTACCTTACCTGTTGTAATTTTTTATTTCATTTTGTGTTAATGCTGAATTCGGTCATTTCATAATTTGGCTACACTTTCAATCTTTTGTAGTACGTTGAATATTAATCATCCAAACAAATTTTACATCAAATGGCCTCACATGTAGGTTCATGCATAGTTGAGACCATTAAAGTGGTGTTTTAATTATCCAGAAACAGGATGTTCTGTTTCAGATGATATTGAAAAAGGTTGAAACACTTCATCTCATCCATTCAAACATAAATTTGGAAGATCTTACTAATAGTCATTTTCACTATAAGGGATGGTGGCACATTTCAGGTGTTGAAGTAAATGGCATAAAAATGTTCCAATATATTCTAGACTTCTAGTTATTTGTGTAAACTCTAGTCTGTTTCAGAATCCAATATTTGAAATGTTTCTTTTTGCACAGAGGTCACAAATTTTTAGAATTAGTGGGGTGAAACAAACTAATTATGGTAATCAATCACTAATGGCAAGGGAATTTCTTAGGACATGCATCTTATTAACATTCGTTTTGTTGATGTTCTATTCCTCTTGTATCATTTTCTTTTGTACATTAATCATATATAATTTATATTATGCTGTAATTGTCTATTTATGAGTAGAGTTGGTGAAATGCCTTCCATTCAGCTATGTTTCACCTATTGGCAGTATACAATGTTATTTATAAAATTTTACTCGCTTTCATTTTGCCTCGTTTTGTTGATTTAGCACTATATTTTGAGAAATATTGCAATAATTGTTTGAAAAACTTTGTGATTAATGATCTTTTTCTTTTAGAAAATCCCCAAGATCGAAGTCTGTTGGCTGGCTACAAAGCTGATATTTAAGACTTGTTTGATTTAGGGGAAAACCCAAAAGGGTGGCCTAATGGTAGCTGATGGTGAAAACCTAGGATATTGGGTCCTCCCCTTGGGACCCTTGGGGCCAATCTGGTTTGGGCTAGGTCACCCTTGCTGTTTCAGACAGGGTTCAACCCACAGACTATGGTTTCAGCCCTATCGAGAGAGGAATTTCACTCTTGGGCAGAACCTGGGAGGAATTTGGTCTTTTTTCAATTTTCTTTCTTTACTTTTTATTTCAACTTTTCTCTTTTCGTAAAAAGGTCAACTCGAGCCTCTAACTCCAATTGTGATCACTAAATAGTAAATACTCTAAAAAGGTGAGGCCTATTTCATTTAATGCATTTGAATAAAAAACAGAACATTTTGTCTCCATTGCTGAACTTTCCGTTTTCTTTCCTTCGCTTGAAAAGAGTTTACTATTGCTATGTGGTTGCAAGTGTTGTTGAGAACTTCTCAAAGACATTAAATTGGTCCAAAGAAAAACTTTGTAATCTAGCTTGGATTTATGGGATTTGGAGTAATAGGAGTGAAGTCTCGATGTTTAATTTTAGCAATGCCCTAATGTTACTGATGCCTATGCATGTTGTTTCAAAGAACTAAGATAAAAATAGGAATTCACACCAATGTTCTGTAACTGCCAATTTTTTTTTTTTTTCAAATTCCACATATCTCTTACTGAAGTCAGAGCATTTGCCATTATTTCCATTCACAAGGTTAATTTATCCGAAACTTCCAATTTTTGGGAAGTAACAACAGTCATAACAATATCAAACAAAACATTGAAAGCGACGTACCTGCGATAAATATTATATCCTTACTGTTTCCCTTGCCATGGTTTTATTTAAATTGCCGAGGTTGGAAATTTTTTAAGCCATTGGGAATAATTCCAATTTTCCAAGTCTTTACCATTTTTTAGATTTTAATTGGATACATTCTCACTCCAGAACTCATGATAGACTCTAATCAATTTCCAATACTTTTGTTAATGTTCATTCCTTCTCATAATAAGCTTCAAGACTCAATTCTAGTGATGGTTCTGCTTCTTTCTATCAACTCCTGTGAGAATGGATTCAGTTAACTCCAAATGTCCCAATTACCTTACTGTTAATACATGCCTCTGAGCAATACGCTTGAACCTTCTGCAAAACTCTGTTTGCGCTATATCTCAAAACTCTGAAACTTCTGTTACTTTAGGACTGCACAAGCAACACGGTAAGGAATTGTTACAAATTCTGGCTTCCACTCCCATTCTGAAAATCTTCAACGACACTAAATGCAAGACTAACATGAAAGGGTGTCGTTGCTGCAAATAACAAATGTTTTCTCTTTCAGAAGTCGACCCAATGACTCCAGTTGTTGTTTGAACACAAGGCTCTGTTGACTTTGTTTCTCAGCTGTTGTCGAGTTGAAGCTCACCCAGAGATGTTGCGTAGAATTCCTAATTGATGTTCAAATGTCCTGCAAGATTACTAAACCAGCTTTCAATGCTTTATGAGAGAAAAATTACGCCTCAGATATTTAGCAACGACAATAGGGGCAATCAAATATTTGCCCTATATTCAACAAAAGTATTATTCCTTCCAAAATGTCCAACGATAATATTGAAATCTTGACTCTAGACCTCCATTGCCCAGAGCTAATAATAAGTGCCCAAAATAATAAACAATCTCGAAGCTATTCAAAATAATAATAAACACTTCATTGAATTATCCAGGCCCACACAAATATGATGCTGATAAAGTTTCTCAGAAAACTATAATATTGAGAATAATAAACATCGAGCCTTTATCAAAACATTCGCTTGATATTCATGCTTCTGACCTGTAGATATTTATAAGAATGATAGCAGAATGCTTCTGTAGTTTTTAGCACTGATTAAGCTTTTTCCTTATACTTGCGTCTAATGAAATCTTTGATTATATCCAACAGGAGGGCAGGTTTGATGCTCTGATACCACTTGTAATGTCCCCTGCTGAAACTTTAATTTAATTATTTCTCTATTTGCTTTTTGCAGAATTATTTCTTATATTCTCTATATTTCTCCTTCTCCAAATGATGGTTTCTCCAAGTTTTTATTCTATATATATATCATTCTAGTAATAATATATATTATTAATTATATCAATTATATTTCTTATCAATATTAATATTATTTTTAATATTTTTGCATAATATATTTACTTTATATATAATTAATCTAAATATTATATTATATTTAAATCTCGTATTTTAGCATTAATATATTACGCAATATTATAGTATGATTATAATAAATCATAATTATATTATTTTTATTTTATTGATTTATTATTTATCTATATTCTATGGTACTAATATTGACGAGGATATCACACTAACCACCATATGTTACAAGGCATATTTATAAAATTCTCGAGATTGGAGCTATTGAAGGTTTCTAAGTTACCGATTCGGATGCGGATTCCGAAGCAGATTCCGGAAGTGGATACGGGATGCGGGGATTTTTTTTTTTTGGATGCGGATGCGGGAGGAAACGTATATATATATATATAAATTAACATCTGCAAAGAAATGCAAGAAATATACAAAAACAAATCATTTGGTAAAGCATAATATGACTATGAATCTATGATACTTAACAGTTAACTGAACCCTTAAACAAAATTCAAGATATATATATATATATATATATATATATATATATGCAAAGAAATGCAAGAAATATACAAAAACAAATCATTTGATAAAGCATAATATGACTATGAATCTATGATACTTAACAGTTAACTGAACCCTTAAACAAAATTCAAGATATTTCAAAATTCATATGATATTCATATATCAATATCAATATGTGCTTGTCCAACATTAGCGTTTAGTCTTGACTCTTAAACAATAAGTTCAATAGGTCATGTTCAAGATTCCAACAAAATAAAATTTAAAAACATGGTAAATGATTGAAGTTTGAAGATTCAATCAATCAGAGTTTGGCTCTGAATTGTAGGGATTTGCAAGAGAATCCACATTCTCATTGTCATCTCCAACTGCTGAAAGATCATTTGAACCAAGCATGGTTCCACTTATGCTAGATGCAACACGTGCCACACTAACATCATCACCGTCTTCAACTGTAACAAGATCATGAAGTGTTGCATCCAAATCTGCACACTCAGGGGCTACATCCCAAAGCTTTGTTGCCCCTTCCTTGTAATGATCATTCTTACGTGACAAAAGACGCAAGTTGGTGTGGACAAAGACCAAGTCCTCAGCTTTCTTGGAGCTTAACCGGTTGCGCTTCACTGAATGGATAAAGGAGTATGTACTCCAATTCCTTTCAGCAGCAGAAGAACTAGCAACCTATATAGTTGTCACAAAACATACAAATGAAAAGCAAATTAATTTTATAGAATGTGTGAAACACTAAATTCTACAATGCAAGTGTAAACATAAAATTTTAAAACAAATTTACAAAACAAAATAAAAAACTTACTTGTGATAGGACTTTGATTGCAAGAGGTTGAAGATGCTTGAAAGGTTGACCATACATGTACCACCATGTGATAGCTCCCATTCTATTTTGGTTCTTTAGTGCAAATGGAGAATGCTTTAACCCCGAAGCAAACAACCCAAATTCTTCCCTCACTTTTTTATGCATTTCTTCCAGTGGGAAGAGTCTTGAAAGGGCTTTGTGGCACCCCTCAACAACCTCCTCATCCGCAAATGGTGCAACTCTACCCGGCATACTGGCTATCTCCTCACTATAGTACCTAGGAGATAAGGCATATGCAAGAAGGTGCAATGGGGTAGTCATCTTATTCCAGCGATGGTTGATAATTGCTTGCACTTGTTTGCATAAGGCTTCACATTGTGTGGGGTCACTCTCATGTGCTTGTATAGAATGTTTTACCTTCTCACCCATGGTGTCCATGCCATCATACACATCCCCTAAGCAAGGTGTATATGTATCAGCAAAATGGAGCATAGTCATGATGGGCTCGGTGAAATCGAATACATATGCCACACGAGCCCACCAACTCTCATTCAAGATCAAATTCTTGATCCTTTGTGCTCTTTTTGAATTTGAGATCTTCCATACACCCCATTGATGACTGATGACCATTTGACTTAATGCATCTTTTACCTTGAGGAGCCGTCTCATAACGATTGTATGAGATGCAAAACGGGTCTTAGCAACCTAAGCAAGTTAACAATATGTCAATTGACAATATAATTATAAATTTTAATTTTTAACTAAATTACAAAACCATGAAACTTAGTAATTTAAAAAAATTAATTTACCTTCAGCAACTCCAATTTGGAGTATGTTGACATGTGGTGGTTGGTCACAAACATCTGTATGTACTCCCCCTCTTCATATATTTTCTTCACCCAATCTACTTCAGTGCCAATCCTCTGCATGATCAAGTTAAGGGAGTGAACAATGCATGGAGTCCAAAAAATATGGTCATACCAACTCTCAACTAAAGCACCTGCACCCCTGCAATTTTTGGCATTGTCAGTGACCACCTGTACCACATTCTCACTACCCACCATCTCAATGGCCTCAATGACAATTCTAGAAATGAATTCCGAATCCTTCACTTGCCCTTCACAATCAATGGCCTTCAAAAACATTGCTCCTTCGGGGGAAATTGCAATCACATTAATCAGTGGCCAGTTTCTTGTATCCTTCCAACCATCTGACACAATAGTTAGACCCGAAGTTTTCCAAGATTTTTTGATTGGTTGAAGGTCTTTCTCTATATGTGCCCTCTCTTGTTGCAATAAAGTTGTACGCACCTTTTCATAGCCCGGGCTTGTGTAGTCAGCTGGTGATTCTTTGATTGCTGCCACCATTTCCTTCCAATATGGTGATCTCACCAAGTTGAAAGAAAGCCCATTCGCATAGAGGCAACGTGCAATAGCTTCATCAATGCATTCTCTTGCCCCCATTTTAAATGCGGTGTCCAATGGGCCTCTTTTACGGGTTGAAATTTCCACTTCTTCCTCATTCCCTTTTGGCACAGGTACCTGCAAGAATGGGTGTTGGGAGGATGCCATTGGTTCAGTGGGTGTCTTTGGCTTGCTCTTTGAGGAAGGACCTTGATAGTAGCTTTTTTTTGATCTATTGATCAATGCATCAGCAGCTTCTTGTTCTCTTACAAATGAAAGTATTTCCGCGCTAGTCATCCCAGTACCATTTTTGCCTTTGCACATTCCAAATCCTTTGCCAGCAGGGCCCATAAAATGAAGCTTCACTTGAGAATATGAGCTATTGAAAGGTTTTCCTTTGCTACTTTGACAATAATTGCACTTCCAATAGTATGAGCCACCTCCTGAAACCTGTGATATCCGTGTTGTATGTCTCCACAAAGGAGAACCTACATCAATTTTGAAATTATCAGTCCCTTCCCCTCCTTGGCCCCCCACTGAACTTTGACTAGCACTACCACCGGTATCCATTCTTGCCTAGTTTTTTGCAACCTATTTTATAAGAAAATAAATAAATTTTAATTAGTTCCTAACAACGATGAACATCAATGATCATGCATACAAGTGGAAAGAAGTGAGAAAAACTACTAAAATAGATACCCAAAGTTGCTTTTACATATCTTTCAAAAAAAAATAAATTGAAAAAAAACTTCAAAAAAATCTCCAAGAACTTAAAAAAATCATCAAAAACTCAAAAAAATTCATCTAAATACTCAAGAAAAGGATTGATCACTTACCTTGAATGGTATAAACTTCTTTGAGAAAGCTATCTCTCCCTCTTCGATCGATCCTCTTCGAAAATGCTAAACTTAGCTTCACAATGAAGGAGTGGCTGTAAGTGTAAACAAAACTCTAAAATGACTCTTGTGAATGCTTCTATGTTGTCTTCTAGGGTCGTTTTAGAGTTTTATTGTGAAAAAATGCTTTTAGTCACATGTTGTTTCATAGTTTTAAGTTAAAATATACATTATTTTATTGGTTTTCCGCCTAACTCCCTCGGATGCGTCCGGATGCTCTCGGATTCCCTACGGATGCTGCTTGGAAGCCACCCACAGGCATCCGGATGCAGGTGGCTTCCGGGCAGCATTTGCAGCGCATCCGGAGGCTTCCTGCATCCGTCCGTATTGGATGCGGAAGCCAGGCACTAGGGCCACGAATCGGTATCAGAAGAAGGTTTGTTAAATTATTTAAATATGCTTTGCTTTAATAAACTTTTTATTTATTTTATTTAACTCTAATTTAATATTATTTTGATTTTGAAATAGGTCATTGAGACCTATTTTGCCTTCAACACAATTGTTTTGAGATGCCTTGTGGAGGTTCATAAGACATTGTCTAGAATGCTAGTCAATGCTAATTGGGGCATATGGAGGCAATATAGCACACAAGGGCAACAAGCATTAGGTAATGATACTAGATGACTCTTGGTGGGATTGTGTTGAGTACCTCTTGAAATTTACTTAGCCAATTTAAACATATACTGACATGAATAAGCATTGCTTGGGGGAGGTATATGATGACATCAAATCAATGATTGAGAAAGTGAAAATCATTATAAATGATAAAGAATAAGATCCCAAAAAAGTATTCTTCAAGGACTACAAAAAATCATGGTGGAGAGATGGAATAAAATGATCACTCCTTTGCATTTCCTTGCCTTAGCTTTGAGTCCCGATTACTATAGTGAGCCAGTCCTTAACAACACTAACACAAGAATTGTTGCTCAAGGGTACATGACAACCCTTTGTGGATTTTTCTATAAAGATATACGACCTATAGTGAGAGCTTAATTTCTAATCCTTGTACTACTGCCAGAAGGAATCTGAACTCAATCTAAAAAAATTCTGGACAAATTTTTAATCCAAATCTCCGTTGTGCATCCATATACCAGAATACAAACTGGCTACTTAGTTTCTTAGCATTATGTGAACTATTATAGATATTTGTTGTGCATTTATTGAGTTGTTTTAAACAACTCATATATTTAGAGGATTTGTTTACTCTAAATCACGATTGTGTGATACCTATAAATATTTATGACATTTCTTTGTATAATCACATAAATTTTATGTGCTCTCAAAGTGTTAAAGCATTAAGCTTTATTCTAGTTCTCTCTTTGAATTTTTTTTAGATCCTTTTGTTCAAAACTATCCATCAACTGCTAGCTTAAATCTTCAAAATATTTGCACAAGGTTCTGTCCTTATCAATGAGGTCATGATACCGCCAATAACATGCTAAGCCTTCCATGTGCATGGTAGCAAATTGAAATACATCCTCTTCCATCATGTGACTGAGTGTATAATATGTTTTTGGTCTCTACAACAGAAAAAATCTTACCTGTGCCATTGAATCTGGCTTTGGTTTTATTTATTTTATGTTTCAATTCCTTTCTATTATCAACACTCTTTGGTTCCTACTCCGCACACCCTTTACTACCAAATCAATGATTCAATCATTATCATGGACAGTAGATATACTACCTTATAATATTCAACTGAGGTGATCCCAAATTAATTTCAATTGAGAATTATATGGTAGTGGTCGAAAGTGGACAGTTACAATCAAATAGGCTTTCAATGAGTCAATAATTATCATGCACAGTAGAAATATTATGCATTTGATTGTTAAAAGAGATTGTATGAAAACTATCTGTAATCAATGAAAAAGAGAAAAATCCATATTTCAAAATTCACTGTGTACACTTTTATTTTCTTGGGTTCCTGACATGTTCTCAGTTTCTTTTACTGAACTATTTGGAGAATTAAAAATATCTAATCAATGCAACAAGTAGGTCATATATGTAGTCAAGTACTATTAGGACATGGATCTCTCTATAGGTCACTTGCATTGTATATTCTATTTCCTGCCTTCCCAAACCCCAATACAGCTAGAGTTAAATCAACTGTCATAATAGCTCCTTTTGGTTCATTCATCCAATTATAGATCCAAGCTACTTTGGATTCTCAATTATGTTCTGCCTGAGGCTTCTACAGTCTTCCCACACCCCAACTCATACGAGTCTATCTCTTAGTTTGGACTGAGAAACAAAAGGTAAAGAATAAGCTTTGGGGTTCTTTTGTCCATGAAATATTGCACCTAAGAACAGTGTTGCTACGTGGCCAGAGGCCAGTACCTCACCTCAGGTGATTGCAATGATGTTGGAAGTAAGAAAAATCTAAGTTGCCGGTTCGGATTCTGGTACGGATGCGGGTTTGAAACTTGTCCAAATTTTTTTGGGGTTGGGTTTGGATTTGTTTTGGGTTCATCCATACAAAAACATATGTTATTAAAAAACATGTGTGTGGGTATATATATGCAACAACAAATAAGTCCATACATCACTATGCTAATAGTAAAGCAACAAAGCAAAATATGCCACTATATTTATGTTTCAGTTCAATAGGATATTAATTGCGTCATTTAGCCATACATACAACATGATACACTTGCTTTGTCACATGCATGGAACATATTTCCATATCAAGGGGACTGATGAGAATGAAAGTTATTGTCAAAAGATAAGTGCAATTATTGGAATTTTTATTTTGTATTGGTTAGAGGATCTATAACCAGGCTAGATCAAAAGTTGAGATTCAAATTTTAAGCCTTGGATTCAAAGATATCATATCTTTTTTAAAGTCTTTCCTCTATACTCGTCAATTTGGATGTGACCTATTATCAATTTGGATTTCCTCTATAAGCAAGTTTTCATTTTCACTCACAAATGCATAAATGACATAGAAACCATATTTTTTGGTCTTTTTAGTGGTCACTTTAGGGTTCGGAGGATCAAATAGACCAAATTAGACAAAAAAAAACACTAAAAAAAAGTCCAAAAAAATATTTTGAGATCATATTCAGCCCAGGTTTGGCCGCTGGGCAGCAAATTCTGCCCAGGTTCCTCTGACAGAATTTGCAAAAACAATTGTAGCTTTGCAAGAGAACTTGGAGAGAATGTGACAAGGATCAGACTTTGTAGAAAATCAAACCAGGCTTTGAGGGTCACTGGAGAGAATCTGGTAACTTAGAGAAAAATGAATCTAACCTTCTCAATATCTCCTTGAATCTTTTGATATGGTTTTGATGCTATTCTTCATTATCAAGTTAACAGATGTATGAGTCCAACAGAATTAATCAATGCGCTGTGACTCTTAAAATAAGCTTTCATCTAGATTTACATTTCTTGCTATGAGAAAGAAAATCTTCCCTGCAAACTTCTCTTTATCAGCTCTCTCTAATGGATTTTAAGCTACTTCAGAAACTCAAAAGTATTTAATAGCCATTCAGTGAGTGGTAATTGCTTGGTAGATGTGTTTTATTTTTTGGAGAAATCCAGATGTTCTGTATGAATATTACTATTCTCTTGCTGAGGATAAGATCAATTTGTCCTGGACCCTTATGTCATCTGTCAATAGGAGCTGTTGAGGGACGTCTTGCATCGAGGATAGGAGTCAAGACTGATTTACGAAGTCGGCCCTCCTAAAATTTGCACATGATAAATCATTGCATTTGCCCTTCCATTATCAACTTATAATTTGCCTAAGCTTTGATTTTATTCTGTCAAAAGGATGGCAAGTCGATTATTCTGGAAAATAAAATAACATTCAATGAATGATGAACATGATTTTAGTTTTCCATTAACTTTCTAGCTTTCCATGAATAATAATAATTTTTATACCAGTGTACATAGAATTCGTTAATCAAGGCTATCAATTGAAGAAATAACTAAAGAAATGTCCACTATTGTAAGGAGCAGTTTGTGTGATCTTTAAAAGCATTTTTATCGTTTGGTGGTGTTAACCAACATTAATATCTTGTTTGATGGGTGTACAAGCCAACTTTTATGGAGGTGCCAGCACAAACATTCTTAGCTTTATTTTTTGCATTAAATTCTCGAGAAAATAGTATTAGTAATACTAATAATTCAAGATGGTAAAATTACTTTTGGAGCAAAATTAACAGGGCATGTGCATAAGTTTATTCTTGTTCTTTTATTGAGTGATTTTTAAATTGGATAGGAATGACATCTGGTCCAACTATTACTATTTAGTATTTATTGATGCATATATATATTGTTCCAGAGCTGAAATCAAAGGCAGATGAGTGCGAAAGTGTTATACAGGAACTGAAAAAGCAAGCTAGTAATGTTACAGCAAACATTGCAAAACAGAAGCGCCAGATTACTGCGAAGGTCAGAAAAAATATTATCAAAACTCATTTTATAAGTCACATGTAAATATATTATGCTCCACTTTCGTTTTCCATGCTTATCAATATGATATCAGCATTCTGTATTCATTTTAAAGAAAATTGTATTTATGCAATTCAGGAGACACAACTTGAACAGCTAAAATCTCGAAAGCAGGAGATACTTGAAAACTGTGAAATTGAACAGATAAAACTTCCTACCTTATCAGACACAATGGAAATTGACTCGTCAGGCCCCAACTACCCAGTGACAAATTTTGATTACTCAAAACTTAGCCGATCTCATCAACAGGTGCAGCATTGTCTCTAATTGCATTTCATTAGATTACGTATATCAACCATGAAGTTAATTAGAATAAATTTCTTTTCGTTGGTTTTGGATTGCCTTGGCTATGCAGGATCTGAGATCAGCTGATCGAGAGAAACTTGAGGCAGAATTTAAAAGCAAAATGGACTCTGTTACATTGGAAATTGAGAGAACAGCACCCAATTTGAAAGCATTGGATCAATATGAGGCTTTGAGGGAGAAGGAAAAAGAAGTCATTGAGGAGTTTGAAACAGCCAGGAAAGAAGAGAAGGAAATAACTGATAAATATAATTCAGTAAAACAAAAGAGGTTCTACCTTTCTCCTTTAGTATAGTTGTTACTGGAAAAATCTCAAGCATTTTTTTGTTGTTTATTCTGAATTTTTTAATAACTTGTTTTTGGCCACAAGTTTTACACTCTGTGGGTGCTCACTAGCTATTTTGTGTATGTGTTAATGGAGATTAAATTGTCTTGGGTTACAGGTATGAAAAATTCATGGATGCATTCAGCCACATATCTACTAATATTGATAAAATCTACAAACAGCTAACGCAAAGTAATACACATCCTTTTGGTGGAACGGCATATTTGAGCCTGGAGAATGAAGATGACCCATTTTTATATGGTATCAAATATACGGCTATGCCCCCAACAAAACGCTTCAGAGAAATGGAACAATTATCTGGAGGAGAGAAGACTGTAGCTGCTCTTGCTTTGCTATTTGCTATCCACAGGTCTGTCATTAACATGGCAAGCTGTCCATAAATTTTCATAATCATTCCAATGAAACAAAACATACCATGCTAAGTACACAAATTGAATTATTGTCTACTTTGTTTTTTATAGTTTCAGGCCCTCCCCATTTTTTGTTCTGGATGAAGTAGATGCAGCATTGGACAACTTAAATGTTGCGAAAGTTGCAGCATTTATCCGATCAAAATCCTGTGATGACTATAGAGATCAAGACAAAAACAGTGTTGGTTTTCAAAGTGTTGTCATTTCTCTGAAAGATACCTTCTATGACAAGGCTGACGCTCTGATCGGAGTTTATAGGGACTCTGAAAAATGGTAAGAATTATTTTATAAAACTTGTCTGCAGAAGAACTGTGTAAATGATTGAGAACTAATCTTCATCCTTTTTCTTTGATACAGCTGCTCAAGAACACTAACATTTGACCTAACGAAATATGATGATGTATAATCCAAAATACATGTTAAGATTTGGCCATGGAACTTCAAAGAATGCAATTTGTATTCATCTACATTTGTAACATCTGATAGGATTTAGACTCTTTCATATGTTGTGTTTTTCATTAGTGAAAAATGGAGGCTAGACCTAGGAGTGAAATGTGCTTACCAAAAGCAAAAATAGAAAATATTGAAGCTAATATTGTATCAGATAAAAGCTGCAGGTATATTGATATGCCTTCTGTTTTGAAACATTCATTCTTTCTGAAGTTCATGTATAGCTAAATGGCACCCACTAGATTGCGTGCTTGACTAAAACTCTCTCAGATTTTTCCTGAACTTAATGCAGATGCTGTATCAGTGTGGTCTGAAAGCAGAAAATTTATAGATATATTTTTTTAGTTCTATATCATGTCAATCTAAAAGCTAAAATACTAGAATATGGAAACACACTATTAGCATATTACACACATACCATGACTAGGCAGAAACTGCCCTTTATCCATATAACAAGGTAGTGTATAATAGTTTGATATAAGGAGATATGAGAGAGAGTTTTCTTCCCCTATCCAAAATCCATGCACATGCCAAGAGGTGAGTTTTTGTGGATCACAACCCTCTTGAATAAAATGATGCTACAAAGTCATAATCAAGTATACTGCACCAACCTTGATGGAGATAGACAAAAAAAACACGGTTTCAATTCCAAAGCATATTTATTAAATGGTTATTCTTTTGTGGTATACGTTGTGAAACAAAACTTCATTCTGTCAAGGCATAAGATGGGAAAGTGGACTAATTATGGTTAGCAATAGTGCTTGAAATAGATATATCTAGCCTTGTGTCCATAGGTAATGAAGGCAACATCACCTCTTACGAATTGTGAAAAAAGGGTATTTTTTTGCATGGCCTGGTCTCATTTTTTTCTTTATTGATCATTCAATCTTACAAAAATGTCAGTTTACACAAAATGCTGATATCAAGATCACAAAAAACTTGTAAATTAGGTTTTTTTTGAAATAATTAAAATGCCAAAACTCTTCAAATGGATAGACAATCAAATGTAATCTAGATGTCAAATACTTAATATGGTTTCAATAACATTCCAGTAAAAATGAGTGTGGAGCACTAAAATTAGATATTTAGATGAATGAATGAATGAATGCAAGTTTTTAATAACGTCCACGAGGTCAGATAACCTATGGGACTCACGGGTAGCCAGCAATAAAAGGAATGTGCAGGTCCAAATGTTGCGGGCCTCATCAACTAGATATCTTCTCTCTCTGCAGCTTAGATCTTCTGTTGTGTAATTCAGTTGGGAGATTTTCTACCTTAGCGATCTTTTCTTCTTCAAACAAGTTTTTCATGGTGTTCTCTTTTAAGATATCATTGTTATTCTCCTGAATACCTTTGTAGGCCGAGAACTCTATGATTTTATGTCATTTGGCCTTAACCAGCCCTTGAGAGTAATAATATCTCCTATCTGTCCACTCTTCTTTAGCTTGTGTTCACACTTAAGTTGGTGTGACTATTTCTTATTTGGGCAACTAACATTTTCCCTTTCCATTTTATTTCCGGTTCTATGTAAATCTGTTTAGTATAGTCGTGTGGGATTGAAATGTTTGATTTTGTATTCCTTCTTCCACACAAGATGTCTCGTACACATACTTTCCTTGAGTTTTTCTTAAACGTAGTTTTTCATTTCTTCATCGGTGCTTGGACACTCATTTTAATACCCCACTTATCCATCCATTTGTTGTTTTGTTTCTTCCATGTGCTCTTTTGTCTATCTAATTTCTCTTCCATTGCTATTTGTGGTCGGTAGTATTTCTCCATGTTTATAATCTCCTTAAGTAGCTTAACAATCTGCATGTAGCTGCCATTTTCAATAGGAAAAGCCCTTGCCTCTGTCATGGCAATCTTATATGAAATAGATGATTTAATCTTGAGACTATTTGTGATTAAAACACTCAATTATTTTAAAATCCCACTTATCCATCCATTTGTTGTTTTGTTTCATCCATGTACTTTTTCATCCATCTAATTTCTCTTCTGCTGCTATTTTTGGCTAGTGGTGTTTCTCTATGTTTTCTAAAATCTACAAATTTTGCTTCAATAGGAAGAGTCCTTGCCTCTACCTAGACAATCTCATATGGTATTACCATAAAACCAACAGCAATTTTGTGCATAGACATGGTTTGATGTTATCTAGTGAAGCTAAATTTTTCTCTCTAAAATGAATTTGCTGCGAGTTAAAAAATCAGTGAATAAGGTTCTTTACTTGGAAGCTAAGTTGGAGAAAGTGATAAACCTCATAAGAATCATCTCAACTTTTAGGCTTGACTTTGTTGTGTTCCTTACAATGGGTCTGACTTCTTTTGAAGAGCATTTTAACCTTACTCTTTATAGGCAAGGATGTCCTTCAATTTTTATGTTTGACATTGTTGTGTTTCAAACAATGGATTTAACATCTTTTCAAGGACAATTTAACCTTATACTAGCACTAGCACCTTGAACAAGTGTGATGGTTACGCCTAAAGTAAGATATACCTTGGGGGTTAAAGGGGAAAAAACTTAATATATGCTCCTCGTTAAAGTTCCTCGATTAAATCTCCTTTTGCTTCCTTCTTTTCCACTCTTTCTTCCTCTCCATTTCCTTCTTTCCCACCTTCCTTCTCCCTCTCTTTCTCCTCCTTCCTTACCTCCATACCACTCTTTCTCTATCCCTTTGTTGCCTTTCTTCTTTTTCCTCCTCCTCCTCCTTTTGCATCTTCTTCTTCTCCTCCTCGCCCCCTCTTTGCTCTTTTTTTTTTTTATGCAACTTCCCTTTCTTTTCTCCGAAATGTCCATCTATTTTATGTGCATTATCCCTAACTTCTACTCCTCAGTTTTCTTCTCCTTCTACCAAATAAAGTTGAATTTATGTGAAGACATTATATAGATTAAGTTAAAATTGATAGTTAACGATATAAATATTCAATTATGTCATGTGTTTGATTTCCAGGCACATTGTATATTTATCAAAATGATTTGATTTTTTTAAACTTATCCTAAATATATAAGAATATGGAGGTAATTCACACTCTAGAGTTTTGTTACTTGCATTCACTTGCTTGAAAATGGAACATCCTAAAATTCCTTTGCATTTTTTGTTTTGTTTCTAAGAACATTTACCCCACTATGACCCATATGGCCAAGTTAGTTTTCTCTTTTCACTTTAAAGTGAAACCCTCTTTTACATTGTTTTCATCAATTTTTACGTGCAATATTTGAGATCTCTCTATATCTTTCTAAATGTAAATGTACTTCAAAAAAGGTAAAACAATTTGAAGAATAGTATTTAATTTTATTCTAATAATTTTTTAAGTATTATTTTTATGGTAATAGAGCATGCTTTAATAATTTTTATTTTAATGAAATCATAGTCCAAACCTTTTATATTTATAAATAGAGTGAAAACAATTGAATGGAAAAACAAGTATATGCTAGAAGAAATCAATGTATTTGAACCATTACCAATTGTAACAAAAAATGATGCTTTTGTGGATCTCATTCCATGTGTGCATTTCCACAAAATTAAAAAAAAATTGGTGGCAAAAAAATTGTGAACACCATGTAACATTGGTTTTGATTTATACAATAAATCTAAGGTGATTGGAATTCCACCTTGTCGATCAGAAAGCTACCCTTGTTGCAACCTCGCAGATCTTGGAGAAAAAATGAAAGACCACAATCCTACACTTACATGCCGAGCTCTCGAAAATGGGACCGTTTTCATAGATGCCTTTCCAATGGGCTGGAATTTTTGGGCCAGCCTTGAGGTTGCTAAAGCTCCGACACTTAGGCCATATTTTGGTGTCCATGAACCCAATTACATTACTTTCGAGTCGTAATCAGATTGTGTCCACAATTTGTTGTTCGGCTTGAGGCCCAAAAACTCCAATTATGGGATTGGTTGCATTTGTTGGGCCTTTTCAGAAAATAGTGTTAGTATTTTCGGTGCTTTCTTGAGCTTTGATGTTTGAGATTGCATTAACTGGGTCGAAAAGCCAAGGTGCTCATCGATAAATGCCACGTGTTCATGAACCATCCGTTAAAAACATTATTTTTTTCATTATTTTTTAGTTGGCGTTTTTCTTTAGCCGACATCTAACATTGAATCCCGGTGGGCATTCCCAAACAAATAGCCTATTGACTAATTAGCAATGATGTTCTGCATGTTTATAACTATAGAACATCTTTAAGTTTGATACTTTAATAATACGATAGGTTATTATAATCTAAATTAATTGCATTATGTTAGTGTTTAACTAAATTTATAAAAATTATACCCATTCTATTGATTACAAGTAAAACGTAAATTTTAGAAAGAGCACCAAACCTTTTACAATGTTACCTAAAGAGAACATAGATCAACCAAATTGGTCAAACAAGAAATTAAAATAATCATAATAGAATAGAGAACAAAAAAGGGATACTTAGTCAACAAGTAAAAGGAAACAATTTTTTCGCTAGAATCCAAGAGCAAAAGGATTGAACCATGGGGCTCCATTTGATTGTTTAGAGAAACTATTGGCTGAATATACTTCCTTATATTGTAGGAGACATATTAGACCATCAATGTTGAGGGTCTCCATATAAACTACTAAAATGCCTCCTAGTGTTTTTGCTTGGTTTATCCTATGATGAGCCATCGATCCCTTCTTTCTCTTTTATCGATGCATTTATGATAATTTGGATATTGTTAACACAATTATTGATTGTTATGATGCTAAGTTTGGTTGTTTTGTCAACATTGTTGTTTGCAAAGGGCATTCCATTTTTCATATTCTATATATTATTTGCCTTAACAATATCAATTATAAGTTTATAAGTAATGAGTACTCCAAAATGTGATGATTTTGAACATAATTATACCCTTATATTTATAGCCACATGAGAACTATAGAAAAATTAGAAGGTAGAGAGAGATAACTCAAAGCCAAAGAATAGAAAAATAAATAAAAGGAGAAATCATCATTCTACAAAAGGAGGAAAAAAGAACCAAACAAAGAAAAGAAAAAGGAATAAAGAAAGTCGTAGGAATGCCTAACAAACATAATCATCTATGAGATTAAACAAGGAGGATCAAAGATCATACTAAGGGGATATTGTGTCATTTAAGTCTATCTTCCTTGCAAGAATAGAGTGTTAATGACATAATATCGCCTTGGAAGGATTCAAGCAAGGAGAATATACATAAAAACAAAGAAAAAACATGACATAGAAAGCACGAGACAACAAAAAACATAGCTTAGTAGACAAAAGATAAGATGCACATAACAAAACGAAAAGATAACCTATATAAAGAAAAGATGGAACTGAAGCTAAGCGAAGTTGACAACTCAAGAGTGTGAACAAAAAATAAAAGAAAATGTCAAGAGTCCTTCCATATGGATGCCCCGTAAAATAATTACACCTAACAATAGGAATATAGTGCCATCTATATTTATTAGAATTTTCAAAAAACTTGCTAATACTTGTAAGTAATGTGTTTCATAATAAGAATATAACCATTTGATGAAGAATTGATAATTGAAAGTTGTGTTTCAATGTTATAAGAAAAGAGACAAATTATGGTCTTAAGTGAGATATTAAACCACATCTAAATTTTTATCTTATGTTTATAATGACATGAAACTAAATTTGCATTCTTTACTATTTTCATACAATTAATTATTCATTGGAGATAATCATAAAAACATTGAATATGTAGGGATAAGTAATAGTTGGCAGAACAACACATCCAAGTAAGAGTGAAGTACTAGACAATACAAACTATATCATTTAGAGTTTAGTGCCAGTCTAAAATCTAGAAAAAATATAGTGATTACCTAAGAAATGACTTAAAAATTAAGAAAACAATGATGACTATGATAATAAATAGACCTTTGTTTTCCAAGTGTAAAACTAAGTTACGATAATTATGAGGGAAAGCGTAATCCTCAAACAAGAATCATGAAGATGGAAACTAAGTAGGAGCTTTGGGAGCAATCATGAGTACCATACTCTAATGGTAATGTCACTAATAAAAATAATTCCCTTCTTGCCTACCAATATGGATTATAAGCTTATAGTTAATGATTGAGTACTCCATATTGAGATGATTTTGAACATAATCATATCCTTATATTCATAGCCACACGAGAACTATAGAAAAATTAAAAGGGAAAGAGAGATAACTCAAAGCCAAAGAACAGAAAAAAAAAAAAAAAAAAACGAAAGGAGAAATCATCCTAATACAAATGGAGGAAAAAAGAACCAAACAAAGAAAAGAAAAAGGAATAAAGAAAGTCGTAGAAAAGCCTAACAAACATCTATGAGATAAAACAAGGAGGATCAAAGATCATACTAAGGGGATATTGTGTCATTTAAGTCTATCTTCCTTCCAAGAATAGAGTGTCAATGACATAATATCTCCTTGGAAGGATTCAAGCAAGGAGAATATACATAAAAAAAAGAAAGATAGAACATGACATAGCAAACATGGGACAACAAAAACCATAGCTTAGTAGACAAAGATATGCACATAACAAAATGAAAAGATAACCTATATAAGAAAAGATGGAACTAAAGCTAAGATAGAAGCTGGCAACTCAAGAGTGTGCAAGGAACAAAAAATAAAAGAAAATGTCAAAGTCCTTCCAAATGGATGCCTTGTAAAATAATTATACCTAACAATAGGAATCTAGTGCCATCTATATTTATTAGAATTTTCAAAAAAGCCGCTAATACTTGTAAGTGATGTGTTTTAGAATAAGAATATAACCATTTAATAAAGAATTGAAAATTGAAAGTGGTGTTTCAATGTTATAAGATGGGACAAATTATGGTCTTAGTGAGATATTAAACCACATCTAAATTTTTATCTTATTTTTATAATGCCATGAAACTAAATTTGCATTCCTTACTATTTTCATACAAGTAATTATTCGTTGGGGATAATAGTAACAACATTGAATATGTAGGGATAAGTAATAGTTGGCAGAACACAACATCCAAGTAGGAGTGAAGTACATGACAATACAAACTATATCATTTGGAGTTTAGTGTTAGTCTAAAATCGAGAAAAATATAGTGATTACCCAAGAAATGACTTAAAAGTCAAGAAAACAATGATAACTATGATAATAAATAAACCGTTGTTTTCCAAGTGTAAAAATGAGTTATGATAATTATGAGGTAAAGATAATCCTCAAGTAAGAATCACAAAGATGGTAACTGAATAGGAGCTTTGGGAACAATCATGAGTACCATACTCTAATTGTTATGTCACTAATGAAAATAATTCCCTTCTTGCTTGCCAATATCATTTATAAGCTTATAGTTAATGATTAAGTACTCTAGAATGGGATGATTTTGAACATAATCATACCCTTATATTCATAGCCACACAAGAACTATAGAAAAATTAAAAGGGAAAGAGACAACTCAAAGCCAAAGAACAGAAAAAAAAAAAAAAAAAGGAGAAATCATCATAATACAAATGGAGGAAAAAAAAACCAAACAAAGAAAAGAAAAAGGAATAAAGAAAGTTGTAGGAAATCCTAACAAACATATTCATCTATGAGATAAAACGAGGATCAAAGATCATACTAAGGGGATATTGTGTCATTTAAGTCTATCTTCCTTCCAAGAATAGAGTGTCAATGACATAATATCTCCTTGGAAGGATTCAAGCAAGGAGTATATACATTAAAAAAAGAGATAGAACATGACATAGAAAACATGGGACAACCAAAAACATAGCTTAGTAGACAAAGGTAAGATGGACATAACAAAATGAAAAGATAACCTATATAAGAAAAGATGGAACTGAAGCTAAGATAGAAGTTGACAACACAAGAGTGTGCAAGGAACACAAAATAAAATAAAATGTTAAGAGTCCTTCCATATGGATGCCTTGTAAAATAATTATACCTAACAACATGAATGTAATGTCATCTATATTTATTAGAATTTTCAAAAAACCTACTCATACTTGTAAGTGATGTGTTTCAGAATAAGAATATAACCATTTAATAAAGAATTGAAAATTGAAAGTGGTGTTTCAATGTTATAAGAAATGAGACAAATTATGGTCCTAAGTGATATATTAAACCACATCTAAATTTTTATCTTATGTTTATAATGCCATGAAACTAAATCTGCATTCCTTACTATTTTCATACAAGTAATTATTTGTTGGGGACAATAGTAACAACATTGGATATGTAGGGATAAGTAATAGTTGGCAGAACACAACATCCAAGTAAGAGTGGAGTACACGACAATACAAACTATATCATTCAGAGTTTAGTGTTAGTCTAAAATCTAGAAAAATATAGTGATTACCCAAGACAAGACTTAAAAGTTAAGAAAACAATGATAACTATGATAATAAATAGACCTTTGTTTTCCAAGTGTAAAATTGAGTTTGTGATGTCCCCATCTTTTAGCAACTTAGTGGAGTTCTTAGCCTTTACGTTCTCCAAAGGCTAAGTGGAGAAATAAGAAATTGATTAAATTAATTTCTTATAAAGTCATTAAATAAAATTAAAATGTGACTTTATATTTAATTAGTTTAATTAAATATTGTATTGCAAGGAGAAGCTTCTAGATAGTGCATTAATTATTGGAAAGGGGGAAGCCTCTAGTAATTTAATTTTCTAAAAGCACAATTGATTATTGTATTGCAAGGGAGGAGTTTCTAGAGAATGCATTAATTATTGGAAGAGGGAAGCTTCTAGTAAATGCAAATAATTAATATTTTATTTCCTTCTAGAAGGGCAAAGGAAAAATATAAATAGAGGTGGAAGCTTCATTGTTTAGCATCAGATTATTGTATTGGATGATTGTGAATTGCATTTGATAAGAGCTTGGAGGTGTGAGTTATAGATTTGTTCTTGGCATTAGAGGACGTCTATCATCTCTTGTAACATTCTAGACATCATTCTCTTGGTGTTTGGCCATTGGAATTCATTGCTATGTATTTGATTTTATTAGTTTGAGAACTAAAATTATTTCAGCAGTGGTGCAATCTTCAGTTTGCATAAATTCTTTCTTGTTCATGTTATATTGTTTCAAAATTTATGCAAAAATATTAGAATCTTTATGAGCAGTTGGTTCAGTTCTTGGGCATTTCTAGGGTGCCCATTATAGTGGTATTAGAGCTATAAGTCTTGCCATCCTGTTGAGATCTTATAGGGAATTTGAAACATTTAGATAGAGGGAAAAGTGTTTGACAAAATGCTCAGATGGTTACTAGGTACATTAGAGGCGGGGCAACGTTTGCAACAGAAGCAGAATAGGAAAATGGATATGATGTTGCAACTTATGGCTAGCAAACGAGTATCAATATTGATGATTTGTATATTGCTCCAGTGTAGGAGGTAGTTGATTCCTCAGGTGGGATCGAGACATGTATAGAGCCACCCAACTATGATGTTGGTGATGTGGACATTTCAACAGAGTTAGTAGATGTGGGTTTACGCTCTAGTATTATTGATTTGCAATCTAGTGTTGAGTCATGTGTGCAGAGTCAAGAGTCCGCATATGAAGCTTTGTTAGGGGATGCCGATGCAGCAATAGTGGGATTAGGAGAATGTGAGGATACTGTCATATCAACAACCACTTCTGTGTCAGTTGAACCATCTAGTGAGGAGTTTAGCAGTTTGCATGCAGGGGTTGATGTGTCTTCTAATGGTGGCACAGATGTTGATTATGAGTTTTCATCAACTATAGATTTGGTTCAATTTTCTGTTGCAACAGTTAGTGTTGTTCCTATGTCCATATATTTCAATGCGACTACACGTATTTTTGATACAATTGGCATGAGTACATATGGTATGCTTGTAGCTACATCTTTTTCAATACATGTTGGTGATGATTAGGATTCAGTCCAATATATATTATGTGGGTGAATATAGGGAAGAAGAGTTTTCATACATATTCTATGAAGTTCCCTTCTAGTGACATTCTGACTTCTACATCATCAACACAAATTTGGGGTGCTAGGTTGCAAGACATGTGGTTGGTCCTAATGATGTTAGTTTGCAGTTAGTTTAATGTCTACAGGGATGTCACATACTACTTCAATTGGGATCTGGGTGGAGGTTGGAGTTCATTGTGTTGTTAGATTACTTTAGGACAAGCAATTTCAAGGAGGGTGGACTGTTATGTCCCCATTTTTTAGCAACTTAGTGGAGTTCTTAGCCTTTACGTTCTCCAAAGGCTAAGTGGAGAAATAAGAAATTGATTAAATTTATTTCTTATAAAGTCATTAAATAAAATTAAAAGGTGACTTTATATTTAATTAATTATTGTATTGCAAGGAGAAGCTTCTAGATAGTGCATTAATTATTGGAAAGGGGAAAGTCTCTAGTAATTTAATTTTCTAGAAGCACAATTAATTATTGTATTGCAAGGGAGGAGTTTCTAGAGAATGCATTAATTATTGGAAAGGGGGAAGCCTCTAGTAATTTAATTTTCAAGAAGCACAATTAATTATTGTATTGCAAGGGAGGAGTTTCTAGAGAATGCATTAATTATTGGATGGGGGAAGCTTCTAGTAAATGCAATTAATTAATATCTTATTTCCCTGGCTTTGATACTACTATAACCTAGCTCTGATACCACTGTAATGGGCACCCTAGAAATTCTCAAGAACTAAACCAATTGCTGAAAGAGATTATATTGTCTTTTCATAGATTCTGAAACCATATAACATGAACAAGAAGGAATTTATGCAAACTGAAGATTGTACCACTGCTGAACTAATTTTAATTCTTAAACTAATAAAATCAAATACAGAGCAATGAATTCTAAAGGTCAAACCCCAAGGGAATGATGTCTAGAATGTCACAAGAGAGGATAGACGTCCTTTAATGCCAAGAAAAAATCTATAGCTCACACCTCCAAGTTCTTATCAAATGCAATTCACAATCATCCAATACAATAATCCAATGCTAAAAAATGAAGCTTCCACCTCTATAAGTCCCGCCATCCTGTGGAGGTCTTAAGAATTTATGTTTGAGCATGCAACAAGAGCTTTATAATTTCCACAATACCAGAGCAAGACAAAGTAGGAGTTCAGACTTGCAAAGAGAACAGGCTAGTTCATTTGTGTAGAGGGACATGCAATCTAGTCATACAGACACATAGGAGATATTCTTTGAACAAGACAGTAGTATGGGTGACCGATATGATAGGAATATAGGATTAGGTGGAGGTAGGAATATCAGTCTAGATCAAGAAAATTTAATGTTTAGATGGTTATTGGATACATTAGAGGAGGAGAAGTGCATGCAATAGGAATAGAATAGGTGAATGGATATGATGTTGTAGCTTATGGCTAGACAGATGGGCATCAATATTAATCCAGGTGATGTCAACAATGAAAATGACACCAAGCTTCAGCAGGAGGCAGTTGCTTCCTTAGGTGGGATCAAGACACATATAGATTCATCCAGCTATGATATTGGTGATATGGGTGTTCAACAGAGTTAGTAGATGCAGGTTTATGCTCTAGTATTATTGATTTGCAATTTGGCAATGAGTCATGTGTGCAGAGTCAGGAGTCTACAGTTGAGGCTTTGTTGGGAGATGTTGATGTAGATAGTATAGACACATCCGATGATCCATTCAATGATGCTATGAGATGTGCTAGGTATGATAACCTTTGTCAGATATTGGGTGATGACTTTGAGGAGGTTTTGGATGGGTCCCAAGATCAATGCTTACAGGATCTTACTATTGAGGTGGAAGCTGAGACATGCGAGGAGATTGATATAGCAAGGGTTTCCATTTCTTCAGATGAGGAGTTGGTTCAATTTTTTATTGTGACAGTTAGTGATGTGCTTGTGTCCATATATTTTGATGTGGATACACCTATTGTTGATACAATTGGCATAAGTGCATATGGTTCACCTATAGGTACATCTTTTTCAAGGCATGTTGCTGATGATCAGGATTCCAGTCCAATATATATTATGTGGGTGGATACAAGGTAGAAGAGGTTTCATAGATTTTCTATGGAGTTACCTTTTGGTGACATTTTGACTTCTACATCATCAACACAAGTTTTGTATGCTAGGCTACAGGACATGTGGTTGGTCTTGATGATGCTGGTTTGTAGTTGGTTTAGTGTCCACGAGGATGTCATATACTACTTCATTTCAGATCTAGGTGGACGTTGGAGTTCATTGTATTGCTGAATTGCTTGAGGACATGCAATTTCAAGGAGGGTGGACTGTAATGTCCCCATCTTTTTAGCAACTTAGTAGAGTTCTTAGCATTTACATTCTCCAAAGGCTAAGTGGAGAAATAAATTGATTAAATTAATTTCTTATAAAGTCATTAAATAAATCAAAATCAAAAGGTGACTTTATATTTAATTAATTTAATTACTTATTGTATTGCAATGAATAAGCTTCTAGAGAGTGCATTAATGATTGGAAAGGTGAAGCCTCTAGTAATTTAATTTTTTAGAAGCACAAATAATGAAGAAGCCTTTAGAGAATGCATTAATTATTGGAAATGGGGAGCTTCTAGAAAATGCAATTAATTAATATTTTAGTTCCTTCTAGAAGGGTGAAGGAAAAGAATCAATAGGCATGAGAGCCTCATTTTTTAGCATCAGATGATGGTGAATTGCATTTGATAGGAGCTTGGATGTACAGTTCTGTTCTTGGCATTAGAGGAGGTTCATCCTCTCTTATGGTATTCTAGACATCATTCCCTTGGGGTTTGGCCTTTGGAATTTATTTCTATGTATTTGATTTTATTAGTTTGAGAACTAATATTATTTCAGCATTGGTTTGCATAAATTCCTTTTTATTCATGTTATGTGGCTTTAAATCTATGCAAAGACATTAAAATCTATTTCAGTAGTTGGTTCAGTTCTTGTGCATTTTTGGGGTGCCCATTACAGTGGTATCATAGCTTGCTTGCAAAGTGTTTCATGAAGTTATAACCGGTAGGTGCCCATTATAGTGGTATCAGAGCTATCACCCCTATTCATTAAAGTGGTAAAAGGTATCAGTGCTATAAGTTAATAACCACTATAATATGCTCTGATACCACTATAACTTGGCTCTGATACCACTGTAATGGGCACCCTAGATATGCCCAAGAACTAAACCAATTGCTGAAAGAGATTGTAATGTCTTTGCATAGATTCTGAAACCATATAACATGAACAAGAAGGAATTTATGTAAACTGAAGATTGCACCACTGCTGAAATAATTTTAGTTCTCAAACTAATAAAATCAAATACATAGCAAAGAATTCCAATGGCCAAACCCCAAGAGAATGACGTCTAGAATGTCACAAGAGAGGATAGACATCCTCTAATTCCAAGAACAAATCTATAACTCACACCTCCAAGCTCTTATCAAATGTTATTCACAATCATCCAATACAATAATCCGATGCTAAACAATGAAGCTTCCACCTCTATTTATACTTTTCCTTCACCCTTCTAGAAGGAAATAAAATATTAATTAATTGCATTTACTAGAAGATTCCACCTTCGAATAATTAATGTATTCTCTAGAAACTCCTCCCTTGCAATGCAATAATTAATTGTACTTCTAGAAAATTAAATTACTAGAGGCTTCCCCCTTTCCAATAATTAATGCACTGTCTAGAAGCTTCTCCTTGCAATACAATAATTAATTAAATTAATTAAATATAAAGTCACCTTTTAATTTTATTTAATGAATTTATAAGAAATTAATTTAATCAATTTCTTATTTCTCCACTTAGCCTTTGGAGAACATAAAGGCTAAGAACTCCACTAAGTTGCTAAAAAATGGCGACATTACAGAGTTGCGATAATTATAAGGGAAAGTGTGATCCTCAAAAAAGAATCACTAAGATGGAAACTAAGTAGGAGCATTGGGAACAATCATGAGTACCATACTCTAGTTGTAATGCCCAACAATATCAATTATAAGCTTATATGTAATGATTGAGTACTCCACATTGGGATGCTTTTGAAAATAATCGTACCCTTATATTCATAACCACATGAGTGCCCAACATGGTTATAAATATAATTGTAAGATTGAGGTTAGAATCATCCCTTTAGAGAAATAAGTCATCACGAGGGTGGTTAATAAATTACTTTATTTATTATATATAATTTAGTCAGAGTATCAAAAAATGATTAAAAGATGTGTGTGTGTGTGTGTTGGAAATATTATGATAGGCTAAGTTACTGAGAGGGGAGGGGTGAATCAGTAACCAATAAAACTTTATCCTTGATTAGCAATTAATCTTTAATGTGAATTTTGAGCTAACTGAATGCATGAGAAACTGAAAAACATGAAAGCATACACAACACTTTAACACATAAGATTTGGTGACCTAGAAACCTTCCAAATAAAAAGTAAAACTAGGGTGAGGATGATACCCACAAGCTTTAGTACTGTAGTTTAAAGTTGGCCTATTAAGGCTTACAATGATCACTTCTGATGATCTACCCTGCTAAGAGCAATAAGGACTGCTAGGTCTACCTTGCAAAAGGATTTACAAAATATACAATGAAGTATACACTCAGTAAAGAAATTTACATAAGACTATTAGGTCTACCTTGTTAAAGGATTTGACTCATCCACCTATTAGGGTGAAACAATAGCCGATCTCTGATCTGCAACTAGGTTTGTTAAATGAGATTCTTCTAAGTGTACACATCATCTTGCTGTGATAGATAAATCTTTGCTGCTCCTTATACTGTTGTAGCCTTTTTAATTCACTCTTATGCTCTTCTCTAGTGATTACATTACTTCTCTTCTGTTCTACATTTGGATGTGATACAATACATTACATATATACCAATCCAATTACACAATTACAAATTCGGCCACAATACAAGTTTACACAAATATTACAAAGTCGGCCAAAGTGTAGAACTCAAGTTCTGAAGACTGACTTGGTGAAGTTTTGATACTCGATATCCACTGTCAATGCTCAACATCGTCATGCACTTGGTGATGTAGAACCTTGGTCCATACTGATCATTTCCTAGTAGTCTTGAACTTGGTCTGCATTGGTGACTCAGTGAATACTGTGAAAGTTAGCATATAAATTGAATCACTTGATTCATACTGCATAGCTCGATCAATGCTATCACCTCAAGCTCATTATAAAGTGAGTCACTTGGTTAACACTGAGTAGCTCGGTTAACACTAGACTCACATCACATTAACTGTGAACTTAGTAAGCATTGCACAACTTGGTTTGCATTGGTAAACTTTTCATCCACTGAGATGCTCGATTTACACTGCTGATCATCACCTTAGTAGTAACTACTCGGTGCAAACTAAAATCTATCCAGAAAACTCGGTAGCAACTGTAGAACCCGGTAACAACTGAAATGCTTGGTTAACACTTTTAACTATATAATATGCTCGATATGAACTTACAATCTGAATAAGTTGTAGACACTTAAAATTGTCCTAAACACTATATTAATTTATTTAATATTTCCCTTGACATTATAATTGATTATTTATTAATTAATTATATCTGTCATATTCTTCTACTTATCTAATTAAATTTATTTAATTAAATAAGTTGATTTCCTTAATGTATTTAAATTTAATTTGAATACTTCCCCTAATGTATTAAATTTATTTAATGCATAGTGCCCCTTAAATCCCTTTTTAAATAAATTCTATTTATTTAACTCCCTCCATTCCATTAAATTCTATAATCCTATGATTAAATTAAATCTTATTTAATTTAATTCTAATCCCATCCTAAAACCTAGTCTACACCCGTCACTCTCATCCTTCTAAGCCTACCCACTACTTAATGCCACTTTATTGTCCTAAACCTCTCTTAATCACCTTTTTAGCAACTAAGTGGTTGCTCACACATGTGTGAGCAACGCATGATCCAATAAATATTCCACTTCATTTACACCTCTAACACCTCTTATACATTTGTCCCCCACTACTTCCCCCAAGGTTGCTCACACATGTGTGAGCACACTTTGAGCCATTGAAATATTAAAGACTCTTTTTCACTTTTGCATGGCTTGTTCTTTAGCCCATGTGTCTCCCTTGTGCAACATAGGTGGCACCTCCCCAAGGCCTCTTTCAAACCTATAAATAGAGCCCTTGTCTCAAGCATTTTCCATCTCCCTCATTTGCATTGTTATCATGCTAGTGTGATTCTAGAGCTTTTTAGATATTTTATGCTTAGGACTAACCTTTGGTAGTTGTTTGCATCACTTAGATTTCTAGTTTATATGATCTTTCATGGTAGTATGATGTTGTAGGTTTCTTTCTTGCATTGCATTTCCATCTCACTTCTAGAATCCTTTGAGGATTGACTCACTCATAACCATTTCTTGAAGCTATTCTCCATTCATCCTAGCATAGACTCATTTCATGTTTCATTTTCATTAACAAGGGATTCAATAGTTGTGTTTGGGAAAGCACATATACATCCCTCACACTTGAGCACACCAACAAGGCCTCTTATGGGTGCCCTTGTTGAGTTGCTTTGAGGTTATGTGAGTACTTTGATTTGTAGTTACACAAGGTGTTGAACTCAAGTAGATTTTAGTTGTATTTTAGTTGATTTTTTTATCTCTCATATGCACATGTTATAACTAATATTTTCTTGTTTACACGTGCTCCCGATAGGTTAGGTTTTTTTATATACATTTTGGCACACCCGATGGCACCCATGTCCCTAGTCTGTCTTAAAAAAAATCATCAAAAAATTGTAACCCACTATTAAAACTATTGTCTATGCTAGGATGTAGTGTCTTCTATAAAGATATATCATCTTTGATACAATGTCTATGCAGATCAGTGTCTGTGCATACTAGTGTCTACACATATCGTCATCTGTGCAGATTGGTGTCTCTACCATTGCTGTTTTAAATCCAAGTGTCACTGCATTAGATCTGAGTTTTAGCGTCTCTAATATTTATAGTGTCATCTTCATGGTGGGCAGACATTTAAAACATACTGTGAAACCAAATTTTCATATGCAATTTTATAGAGAATTGTCATCTACGATCCTTAGTTCGTCATCTGTGTTGTGTGTCAAGTACTTTGTCATCCCTAAGTTTTAGCATTTCTGAATCTAATTTGTCATGTATGACTGACAACTTTTTACTGATGACTAACTGTACACCCCTATTTTCTAGTGTCTATGAGTTTTGGCATCTGCGCAATTCTGTTGTCTATGCCTAGTGTCTGTCATCTCCACTTTTTGGCAGATTAAAACAATTTTTATCACTTAACCCATTGATTGATTGATTGACAGGGATTTCTACCTAATTTTTATTACAGGAAACAAAATTTCAAGAGCTTCCTTTTAAGGACTTTAATCATATAAAAATTTGTAGTGATTTTAATCACTTAAAAGTTTATAGTTATTTTAATCACTTGGAAAATTTGTAGTGATTTTGATCACTTGTAGGATTAGATGGTTAATGAACTTGTATGAAATAATCATTTTTCTTTGGAATTTATGTTGCAAACTAATACCTAAAGACCAAACACACTCTTGAATGCATTAAAGATAAAAATATTACACACATACACTCTTGAATGACTTAAAGAAAATTTACACACATTTCATTGGAATGAATGATGCTCAAACACATTCTTGAATGCCATGAAGGAATGAACAAGTTTTTCATTGGAATGCATTTTTAGGCTAGCCAAACACAATCTTGAATTCTTTAGAAGAAATTGACATGCTTTTATTGGAATGAATGTTTAGATAGCAGATACACTCTTGAATGCCTAAGGTCAATGAAGCTTGCTATGAAACATTTGGATTTGGTGCTTAAAATGAATTCACTCAATCTTGAATGACTTAAAGGAATTGGTTTCATTTTCAAAAATTTTCTTATGTTCATGATTGATTTAATTTTGTTGAGTAATCCTCACTTTTCATTATGTTCACGATGTTGTCAAGTTAGAAAGAACAATGCATGCTTAAATATGAGTGTATTCAAGAGTAGATTACAAAACTTAAAGCTCCATTGGGAAAGAACAAGTTTCTTTTAACCCCAAGGCCACTTACATAGTCTCTCCTCTCATGCCTTCAGGTGATCTTGAGTGCAAAAGAAAGAAGTGGTCTTGTTTATTTTTTTAGGAGGCCTACTTGGGGATTTCATCACCCCTTGGGATGACCTCAACTCCAGTGTTCTCGTAGAGTATAAGAATCAAGGGGTTTAATCGAAAGACACTTCTCTTGAAAGTAAAATTTTGTCACTCTTAGCTAAGCCCCAAAGAACTTTATACCATTGGGAAGTGAAGGCAGAGATTTGGGTTACCATCTCCCCTCGACTATGTGGCACTATTTTCTTTCATCTATAGATTTGGGCCTCACATACCTTGCATATATCAATGAATCCCTTTAGATAATCTTTGTACATCCTAGTGGTTGCCTTATTAGGATTGTTGGTGTGTTTAGCATGCTTGATTGTTTAAACATCCAAAACTAATGCCACACATCAAACAAGTTCAAAAATGAGCGAAATGGTGAGCTAAACTTTCAATGAGTGAAATAGTTGTAAGTGGGTTCTCTTGACCTACGGTTATTTTTTAGGAATTCTTGTATTTGGTCCACCATTTGAAAGTCATTGGCTCTTTTGGTCACAAGCTTATTTTTTTTTTGAAATTGGGTTTATTTTGTTCCTGCCATGACTGACAAAGTCAAACCTAAGAAGGTAAAATTGTCCAAACCATTTGCCTACAAGGAAAGGAAGAACTTAGCACACAATGATAAAAAATTCTGATACACTATCAAGGAAATGAGACCATTATGATAGAATTCAATACAATGCTAAACTTAGAAATTGGTCTACTTTTCCTAGAGTGAACTCAAGATTTTTGTTCCCGGTAAGAGAAGATTGAGTTAACTGCATAATGACCGTAACACTTTCATTTTCCAGAACAACCCCATTTCCCAAATTTCTAGTCTTCCATTTGCAAAATTTCCTCTAGAGAGCTTGATCGTTTGAACTTTAATCTTTTGGGCATAAGGACATCTTAGTTACAAAACTTTTGAGATTACAACACTAGAACTTTATCTATAAGCAAACATTTCTCATAATGACACTCACTCATTTAGGATCACAAGTCATCTATAAATAGCGAGTAATCAATTTAGTGTCCCATCTTGCCTAAAGATCACTTGACCATCTTTGGTAGGAGAAAGATACTTTTATCCTATAACCACACTTCGTTTTCTAAATTAACAAGGTCTTTTGTTTACATTTAGGTTGTTGGCCCTTTTATCACATAAGATTTAGTTGCTCTCCTGCACATTCTTCTCTTTCTTCCATAATCTTCCACCCATTGTTTTGGTCACTATTGTATGGTACATACACGATCCGATAGATTCACATTTAATCCCATGTCTCATTTGTTAGAATCATTAAGGAAACAAGAGATTGAGAATCCTTTTACTCCACGAACAACATCATTCGGGAGCACATTTCCCTCTAGTTCAAACTTTGGCATGCCTAGCTTAACATCCACACAAGAAATATAAGATCCTTTCTACAACACAACTTTGGGAAGTAATTCACATGATGACAAAGAAGTATACCAAGAGAAAGATCCTATTGACAACAAAAATATCCCTAGTGATGTCCGAACATTTCTTGTAGATCCATACAATTTGTAAATGATGGAAAAGTCTATTAGGGAAAACAAGACTGAGATCTTCCTATACTTGGTTAAAGATGGTGTTAATGTCCCTACGAGTTTTGATTAGAGCACCTTGTTTAGATAGATTATGAAGGGTGGTGCTCCAGTGTTACCAAATTCAAACATAGCTCAAAAATTTGGCAAAGAGAAGGAGCCCCCGGTGAGAACTAGTTTCGTACCTGCATCAAGTGTCTCAACACAACCGACATTCCAATTAAGTGCATAATATATCCAAAAAATCATTAGTGCTATGCCCAACACTACTAATGCTAGTATTCTACAGTCAACCTTGATAGGTCCAACTGTAGCATGCTTAAACATTGGGCAAGTGCCTACTCAATAGATGGCAATTCCAACACAACCAATGTATTCTTCTTATTTGAAAATGCCAACAAGCATGGTGAAAGCATATGTGCCAATTCCAATGACTGAATATTAATACATTGGCCAAAATGGGGTACTTCCACCACCTCACAATACGTTTGGAACTCCTTACAACTTGGGAGGTGGGTTATCAATTTTGAACAACCACAAATGTAACCAAACCAAGATCTAGCCCAATAGTTGCATGAACTTTGAAACTTGGTCCATACTATGAGAAACAAAGGGGTGAAGGATTTCTCTTTTGAGGAAATTTTCCCCTTTCCATTTGACAGATCTATTAACATGATCCCATTTCCACCAAACTTTGAGATTCCTAAATTTAAAAAATACATGGGAGAAACATGTCCTATCACACATCTCAAGGAATTCTCCGTTTTGTGTCAAGAAGTAGCCTATAGTGAGGATTATCTTAAGAGGCTCTTCACATGAAGTCTTGGAGGCCCCACACTAGAGTGGCTAATGAACTTACCTAAGGGTTCCATTGCTTACTTCAATGATTTAATAGGGAAGTTTGTAGCATAATACTCTTACAACATTGAACATCATGCCTCATTAAGGGATTTGTGCAACACAAAACAACAAAATGGTGAAACATTTTCCAACTTTCTACAACAGTGGAGGCATCTTGCTAATCACATGCCATATAAAATTGAAGATTCCCACCTTGTGGATATATTTATAAAAAACATTATATGAGATGTCTTTCCACATGAAGATGGCTAGTCCTGAGGAATTTTCCACCTTAGTCAAGAAAGACAAGAACATTGAAAATGGACTCCTAGACAAGGGTCCCATTAAACATTATAGCTCTTCATCTTTGAACAATGACACAAACAACAACAAACCCAAATGTTGGTCTAAAAAAAAAGGTGGTACCCATGACGGTGTCACTGATGTTAAACGTGTACAAAACCTCCAAGGTGGAAACACCAAAAACAACAACTATCATAACCGAAACAATAATAATTTAAACCATGACAATCAGAATCAAAACAATCAACAATCTCGTAATCAAACACAATTTTTTCCTTGCAAAAACAATACTAACAACAATTACAATCGTGACTATGAACGAAATTGGAAGTTCACTAACTTTTGTAAACCCTTGGATGCCATATTCCAAAGACAAGTGGATCACAATTTGATGGTGTTTCCCAACACACAACCCTTTGATGAGAATCAACCCAAATCAAAATGTTATAGGGAAAATGAATATTGCAAATAGCACCGCATCAAAAGACATGACAGAAACAAGTGTATCAAACTCAGGGTCTTCATTCAAAATCTTGTTGACGATGGATAAATTGAGGTAAAAGGGGGACCAACCTCTAAAAATGCTAAAGTGAAGATATTTCAAAAGCCATTTCCTGACCATAACAATGATAATAACAACAATAGAAACAAGAATATGAACAATGTAAATCAAGCTTCCACAACAAATGCATTACACTATGACTATTCTACTAACCACATATTAGGGTTTGACTCCTATTGTGGTAAAATAGAAGCAAATGATGAATGTGGTTTTGACTCCATGTGTGGTCACATTGAAGAGGTAGGCACTCATGTGAATACCCTTTTCCTACAAGTAGCTGATTGTGATGCAACTACTCAATGAGGAAGAATCACTTTGCAAGCCACCACTCCCAACCCCACTAATCCATCAGTTCCACCATCACTTGCTATGCCAACCACCTCACAAAGAACCGCTTCTTGCTATGATGTATTAGCCCAATTAGGGAAGACTCCTACACAAATATCCATTCTAGAACTCCTCACTACCTCACCCATCCACAGAGAGATTTTGGAGAGTGCTCTTTTAGAGTCCCGTGTGCCTAAAAACATTAATGCATCCCAATTCACTGCTATTATTGGAAACCTTTCCACACAACAACACCTTGTCTTCACAGACAAAGATTTCCAAGGTCCTAACCAATACCACAATTTGTCGCTCCACATTAAAGTCCTTATACAATGACATAAGATAAAAAGATTCCTTATAGATAATGGATCCAGTTTGAACCTTTGTACATTAAAGATGATTCATTTCTTAGGGCTTCTAGAGGACCTCCTAGATATCAATAAAAGGATAAAAATCAAAGAATATGATGAAAGAAAAAGAGAATCAAAAGGAGTTATCATGTTACCACTAAAGGTTGGGCCAGCTGTCATAAACACTGAATGCCATGTCCTAGACTTGGATTTGCCATATAATATCTTGCTTGGTTGACCTTGGATACACACACTCAAGGTTTTCCCATCTACATATCATCAATGCTTGAAATTTCCCTACCAAGGAAGAGAGATCACAATTCCAGGTCATCTGTTGCCTTTTTCCTTTTGTAAAAGATTGGAAGGTGCACCAACAAATTTTTTTTCAATCAGTGAGTTTGCTAAGGTTATACCTAAATCTCTCACCATAATAGAATCACCTTCCACAATAGTGCCAGAGTTATCCAATAATGATTTGAGTTCCCGTAAAGGAAAAGAGAAAGTCAAAGATACTATGGTCAGTACTACAAGGAAGAAGGTTACTTTTGCTAAGCTAGGAATGGGAGAGTATAAGTTTGAAAATGCCTTGTATGTTGGACAACTACCACTTTCCCTTTGTTCCTTTGGAAAACCTTCACAACTACCACCTTCTACAAATAAGGATACTATACATGTTAACAAAACAACATTTGAACATTGGGGTTCACTTAGTGATGAACACATGGAATCTAATATCCTAGATTGGCTATATTTTGTTGGAAAAGATGAACCTGTGGAACCCCCCAAAGATAAATATGTTAAGGCCCATCCCATCATTAAAAACATGGGATATCATGGTACTATCCATGGACCTAAAGAAGATGGAATCAGACAACCCTTTGAGGCTAATAGCTATCCTAAAGGATGTGGTTTGGGCTCAATTAAACCCAAGGTGTCCTTTGCTGACAACTATTGTACAGTTGAACCTGATTCTGAGACTGGTGAGGAGGAATTCTTCAAAATACCCTTCCAATATATTGAGGATGACCTAGATAACCATGTCCATGCCATTACCATAGCTGACCTTTCGTCCACTGACCTACCTCTCACCAACCCTGACATGATAGACTGGGACCTTCAGGACACACCACCAGCTCTCAATATCTGTAACTCTAACAAAGCAGTGATGACATTCTTTGGCCTTAAGAATCTCTAAGATTACAAACATGAGATCCAATACAATGAAGAAGCCTACTTTGGTAGCCAAGTCAACTCTCTTAGTCGCAAAAGTAAAAAAGAAAAGAAAAATAGAAAAATAGAAGAAACATCCTCCAGTGAAAACTCTTTTAGAGAACTTTTGGATGAAGAAAAAGATAAAATAAAGGACACATTTTCTGGTGAAAACCTCCTAGAGGTGCCAGAAGAGGGAGAGGTTAACTTGCCATTCGGATCTTTACCACCAAAAAAGTCATCTATATTGAATGAGGACACAATTCCAGTCAATCTGGGTATGGAGGATAATCCAAAAATCACCTACATTGTAGCTACCTTAAGTCTCAAAGAACAAAAGGTGATGACTGAGTTCTTACAAAAGGGAAAATTCAATTTTGCGTGGACATAAAAAGACATGCCTAGAGTAGACAAAAATTTGGTTGTGCATCACTTAATAGCAGATCCCAAGATTAAACCTATGAAGCAACAGTTGCAAAAAAGGCATCCTAAGGTAGCACTTTTAGTCAAAGAAGAACTACAAAAAAATGCTAGAGGCAAAGTTTATCCACCCTATTGATTATCCTGAGTGGGTTTCCAACATTGTTCCTATAGGAAAAGCATCTGGGGGCATCTATGTCTATTTAGATTTTTGAGATTTAAATGTCGCATGTCCTAAGGATGATTTTCCACTTCCTAATATAGACATTATAGTGGATTTGACTGCCGGACATGAGATGTTGTCTTTGATGGATGGTTTCTCTGGTTACAATCAAATCAAAATTGCAAAAGAAGATCAACATAAAATGACATTTACCACACCATGGGGGACCTTTTTTTACCAAGTCATGCCTTTTGGCTTGAAGAATGCCGGTGCCACCTATCAATGCGCCATGACTACAATCTTCCATGATCTTCTACATATCATAATGGAGGAATATGTTGATGACATCCTAGGAAAATCAAAGACACATGATTCCCACATTGATGTGCTCACCACCATTTTTGAAAGGTTGGAGAAATATAAAGTGTGTCTTAATCCAAAGAAGTGTGTTTTTGGGGTCAAATCAGGCAAGTTTTTAAGCTATATTGTGTCAAGAAGAGGTATTGAGGTAGATCCTACCAAAGTGAAAGCCATCATGGAACTTCTTGCACCTACCACATTGAAACAACTCCATAGTTTTCAGGGGAAGTTACAATCCATCATATGATTTGTGTCCTAGTTGGAAAATAAGGTCCATCCACTTCAACATTTTCTTTGCAAAGACACTAAGTTTCAATGGGATTGCTTATGTCAAAAAGCATTTGAAAAAATTAAGGCATAATTGGATAATCCTCCAGTTCTAGTCCCTCCAATTGTAGGACAACCATTGATTATATACATTTCAGCCACTTTAACTAAATGACAATGGTAATGAGCAAGCTATATATTATCTAAGTCGAATAGTAGTTGGCTATGAGTTGAACTACACTGCTATCGAGCGAGCTTGTTTGGCAGTAGTTTTTTGCACACAGAAACTACACCATTATCAAAGTATGCATCTCATTGCCAAGATAGATCCACTCAAGTATTTTTTGTCAAAAGCTTCCCTCACAAGTCAAGTTGCAAAATGGGTCTTGATTTTAAGTGAATTCAATATTGTCTATAAGGATCGCAAGGCTATTAAGGGAGAAGTAATTGTAGACCACCTTGTTGAAGCTCCTCTTCAAGGATACCATCCCATTATAACAGACTTTCCAGATGACACAATTATGACTATTACCCGTAGTGCACAATGGAAGCTATTTTTTGATGGGTCCTTCACACAAAAGGGATCAGGGGCATGAATTTTGTTTGTTATACCGCAAGGAGACCTCATTCCTAAGTCTTATAAAATTTCATTCCCTTGCACAAAAAATATAGCTAAATATGAAGGATTAGTCATAGGGTTGCACCAAGCTATCAGATGGAATATCAAAAGCCTTCTTGTCTTTGGAGACTCGCAATTGGTCATTAAACAAGTCACAAATGAATACCACACAAAGGATGAAAATTTGTTGCCATATAACCGGATAGTTGAAAATATTAAACAACACTTCATAGAGATAGTCTTTCAGCAAATACCAAGGACGAATAAAAAAAAAGCAGATGCTATGGCTACCATCGCCTCCATGTTTGCCATGCCTGAATATAGTCCTAAGTGTGAGTTTCTTGTTGAGAATCTTTTCCTTCCTGCTTATGAGAAACCTAATTTAGAGCTTGTGTGTGAGATTATTGGTCCTGAGTCTCCATAGTACACCAATTTTTTTTTTAATCTTCATCACGAAATGATTCCCAACACCCTCTCCCCGAATCAAAGAAAAACCTTCATCCGTCACACTGCTTGATATACTATCCTAGGTGGTACACTTTTCTGGAAACACTTCAATGGAACCCTCCTTTGATGTCTCAATTTAGACAAAGTCAGAATGAAATTAGAAGAGGTCCACCAAGGAATTTGTGGTGCCCATTCCAGTGGCCTTGCGTTAGTAAAAAAGCTCATTAGAATGGGTTACTATTGGCCTACTATGGAAGTGGATGCTTACCATTTTGTGAAAAGATGTGTTCCTTGTTAGTAGCATGGCGATTTGATACATGCCCCTACCCAAGACCTTCAACCCACCATCGCCCCATGGCCCTTTTCCCACTAAGGATTCGATCTTGTTTGTCAAGTATACCCAAATTCTGCAAATGGCCACAAGTATATTATTACTGCCACTGAATACTTCACAAAGTGGGTCGAGGCTATCCCATTAACCTACGCCACTAGAAAATAGGTTTCAAAATTCATCTTGAACTACATTATCTATCATTTTGGTATACATTAAGACATCATGACTGATAATTGAATGCTTTCAAAAATTAGGAAGTTACCACATTTTGTAGGAAATTTAGAATCACCTAGCATTTTTCTACCAAATACTACCCCAAAGACAATGGCTAAGCTGAAGCTACCAATAAAACCATTTTGAAAATCCTAAAGAAAACCATTGACATAGCTGGCCATGACTAGTACCTCCAAATTGCTCCCACCGTTTGGGCCTATTGCACCTCCATCCATACCCCCACAGGAGCCACTCCATTTTCCCTTGTTTATGGTTCTGAAGCTGTCTTACCCATCAAAATTTAGCTCCCTTCCCTCATAATCTCTCTCAAGAATCTAATGTCTAAAGAAGAATACCAAGCTTCTCGCTTGCAAGAGTTGCAACTCCTCGATGAAAGATGCCTCAATGCCCCAAACCACCTCCATATATATCAAAATCACCTTCAACTTGAGAATTTGAGGTGGGTGACTTAGTTTTGCAGCATAACATGAAGAACCTCTAGAACTATGAGAAGAAAGGAAAATTTGAACCTAATTGGCTTGGTCCATTTATCATTACAGCCAAATATGGTTCTGGGGCATATCAAATTGCCACTTCAAAGGAAGATCTGCTCCCTGAACTTGTAAATATCCAAATACCTCAAGTGGTTCTATGCTTGAGTCTTGCAATTCTTGTATAGTGTTGTTATAATTCCAAAAAATACAAAAAAATCAAAAAATCAGAAAACTCCCAAAACATTCATAAAATGTTCCTAAGGAAAAGACTAAAAAAAAGAAAAAGTTCTTGAAAAAATTATTTTGGTCCATTATTTATAAGGCTCATCTCACTTCACCCCTTTTCCACCATTTCATCCCACCTTTGTGCCAAAGTCCTATCTAACTTGCACTTTTCATACATCCATTAAAAAGACCTCTTATCTGCAAGGCTTCTTTTCACTCCCATTTTTCAAAAGAGCTCTGGTCTGCAAGGCATTTTTCTATTAAGTGCTTGTCCCAATCCCATTACACTGAGCTTTTTCCCATGACAATGACTACAACAACACCTAAATGAAATCACCATTTGAGACTTAATGATTCGAGACAATATTCTTTTCATAGTCCTTGCCCAACTTTGCCCAACTTTTGCGATGACATTAAACAAACATATAGGATGAATCCTTCTTATGCATGGTATAAAAATTTTCACATTCTAAGACTTAACGTTCTTTGTAGGAATTGTGGACTAATTGACTATTTGGTTATGAGGCCTCTTTTGGTTGATTTTCATTTTGTGTGTTAGTGGTAGCCTTTAGTGTGTGCCTTGATCATCCATATTTTGGTATCACTTGAATGGCTTCAACTGACTACACATACCATTTGCAGTATGATTTATTTTTGATCCTTTAGTACATATATGTCAGTTTTGAGTTATGATTATACATTAATCACTAGGGGCAATGGGTTAGCACACTTCCCACCAAAGACCTCTAAAAAAGTTTTGGGTGTGCTTAGACATCTTCAAGTGCGTATATGTCATTTGTTCCATCATAGCTATGTAGACTACATCTATTGTCCTAAGGTATCTATTATGTTGAGAGTCTAGTCTATGCAAAGGAAATTTGTCATCTATGCTTCTATAGCATTTGGTGCATCACTCCTTTGCAAAATCAAACTAGGGTGTGCTCTCCCATATAAACACAACTGAATCCCTTGGTATCATGTAGTTAGGATTCATGTAGTATAGGGTTTCATTGTGCCCTGCTTAAGACAAGAGTTCTATTTATTCCCTCTCCTATGCTACGCTACTTGGTTCCTATGAGTGAGGATTTTTGACACATGTCTATTCATTAGGTTCATTTTCATATTTACATTTTAAGTTCAATAATTTCACTTTGCATTCATTAGTGTCTTTTTCTATTATTGACATTTTAGGATACATTAATTGTCATATTAATTAGGCATTTTATTCATTATTAGATTTCATGATTAGTTCATTACATTAATTCATTAAGTGCATCCATTACAATCATCATCTTTAGTGGCATATACATCATAAAACATCTCACAAAGCATATAGTACATCCATACATGTAATATAACACAATGCATACATCTCATATTTTCCATTGAACCTGTATCATTCACACATTAGGAATCATATGTAAATCATAGGCAATATAATATCACACACATCGTACATCACAATGTTAGTATCCACATCATAAAAATCACATGCATAAGCAATAATCATCCATATACACATAGGCCCATTGAATCATGTCATATATATCAAAAGAATAATAAATGTCCATTTACAATCCATATACAAAAGAATCATGTAGTGTGATCATGCACAAATGCATCATCAAAAACTCACTGCATCTGCACCTCTATGTCAAAACTACTCACTATAAAGAATTAGCTTGTTGGCTATGAGGGTCTTGCCCCTCTTGTATCCCCTCCTCGTAGAGGCTAACACTATCCAACTGACTACTTTGACCTATCTCGACCCCTGGTAGTCCATGAGTTGGAAGCCTCTCAAAAATCTAGTTGTTGCTGATTGACAAGTACGACATCATGAGATAGGGACCTATAGTAGGCCACCTTACACACAACCCATGTCTCTTCTTGGTGGGCTACCATAGACTCCTACATCACAACCATGGCTACCCCAGGCTGTACTACCTTTTTAGCCACATCCCACTGTCGGCGATACTCATCAATTTGTGCTTGGTGCATCTCTCGCTCTGCACATAAAATGGCCACCTCTTGTCATAGGGTCTCTATCTCTGCCAGCTCATCTACCTCCTCCTACATCCAATTTTTTTGAACTCTCTAGAATCTATCCTTGCTTGCAAGGTTGGCAAGGCCTCTTGGGAACTATTTTCCATTGTTTGTTGAGCCTATACCTTTGCCTGTAATGCCACCAAGGCTTGACTAGGCACTATTTTCCCATGCCCGCTCCACCTGTATCTCACCCTGGAGTCAGGAAACCTCTCTCTAGAGACTATCCTACTCCACCCTGACCATATCTGCATCTTGTGCCCCTAGTGGTCCCTGTACTTGTGGCCTTGGTGGCCCCTATCCCTGTGGCCCCTATGGTGGCCCCGTCGGTGTTATTACCCTCCTCTGGTGGGCTCTGCACCCTTGTGGACCTTGTTGTGCCCCTTGTACTAGTGGTGGCACCATCACTACATGTCCACCATCCCTTGCTCCATCCCCCTCCCCTTATGCCTACTTTGCTATTGGTGGTGCTCCAGGTACCATCAATCCCATTGGCTAATGAGCTACCCACCACTGTATATAGGCCGATGTCATCCTTGCATCCCCTTGGTCTTATCCTTGTACCCAAGGCACTGGCTACATCGATCGCTAGGATATCCTTGCCAACCTTATACTAGTCCCATGAGCCTATAGCCTACCATACTCCTAGGATACCAGTGGGTATACAAATCTATTTGGGACTACATCCTACATCCTCCCAAACTATTGTTGCACCCTAGAGGGCATATACCTCATAACGACATGCATAGTATGCCTGATCAACCATTAGTCTGTCTGTGTATATGGAAGATATTTCTGATCCTCGCTATCATCCTCTCCCCCAATTGCTAGGACACTACCCCATCACTCCACACTGTCATAGGGTGTCCACTCAAACATAATGATCTCATCAATACATCTTCTCCAAAAACTGATAGACTACATGGAGGTATATTGGATAGGTGGCCTATACTAGCATGCAAATGGCTCACCAGGCTGCTAGGTCTCCCATTTGATAATGGGGTGTGTAATACCTATATGCTCCCATGACCATACCATGAGTAGTGACAACCCTAGACCCATGGTCTGCTATGCCTTGTAGGTGCACATATGTATGTCATGATATAGCTTAGCTAGAATGGTTTGACCCCGATAGATGACTACACCATCATCCTATAATAATGTGCTAAGCACCCGTGTCCACCCAATAGAAAATCTATGCCCAGCATGGTCTGGTACCATCCTCCATATAAGTGAAGCAAGGTACATGGAAAGTTGTGTAAATCTCTACTCCAGTGCATCTCTCCATGTCAGCCACAACCTCTATATCGACAACCTCTACCATTGGCACCTGAAGCACTCTTGCATATAGTGATCAACACCCTCTATCATGTACTTACGATACATCCTATGGATCAACACTCGTAGAATCTGCCACACATCCAACAAAGTGACTGTCACCTCTTTAGTAGGCAGATGGAAACTTGACGTTGGTGTATGCCACTGCTCAATCAAAGCTAAAAGCTATGCTGAATGCACTCTCAAATTTGGCCACTTGTGGACATGCTATAACTCACACAGTCTAACATGTCCTCACTTGGCCTCGGTCAGTCAATCCCCTCACACCATGGTCAAAAAATAGTGCTCCTATGACCAAAATACCACCATCTCCATCTATAACATAGATGTGAACATGGTTAGTTTCCACTATCTTATGCTACCCCCCCTAGTATGAGGCATCCTTTCCTATTCTTTTTCAATTTGTCCCAATCAACAAAGATGAAAATTAATGTAGACGCCAATCTGTGTAGATGCTAATCAACATAGCCACCGATCCACTAAGATGCTGATCAACATAGACATTGATCAACGAAGATGATAGACAATAGAAATGTCATGTCGACATCTTTAGCATCTATGCAGACGCTGAATTCCCTATCGATGGCTGCCCAATTCTTGTTTGTGGAGACAACATAGAGATTGTCATCTCTGCCCCCTTTTTCCCTCCTTTGTCATCTACAAAGATGAAAGGATGTATCCTGTCATCTCCCTAGACCTCCCAGTCTCTATTTTGTCATGTTCGTAGATGACAGGGCAAGGACTGTCATCTCTGCCTTGACCGAATTTTTGGCCCCATAAATATGTCATAAATCCTAGCTACAAGATTAAATCAAAAATTTGACAAGGTAGGATAGTTGGCTCACCAGTGAGCCCATCTTAGCTAGTCTCTAGTGCTCCCAAATGTGCTTTCCAACTTGTAATCTATTGATTGGATCCATCTTTTGCTCTGGTTCTCTGCTCTCTAGCTATGCAAATGACTCTTCCTTGAGCCCTTGGAGGCTTATATAAGCCCTCCAAGGCCCCTTTTTGAGCTCATACCCTTTCTTGGGCCATATTGACCCCTGTTTATCTCCAAGTCATGCAAAATGTTCATCTATTCCTTTTTCTTACCCTTTTCTCTTCTCCTAAAGACCTTTTTGTGAAAATTGCCCAAAATTTATTTTTTGCGCTATTTTTGCGAGGGGGCATCATCCTCCCTTGTCATTGCTTTGACACCACTCTTAGGACTCCTATCCTTTCTAGGGTAACCTATATTTTATTTTCTTTGATATAATGTCGTCTCGACATCACATCAAAGAGGAGTAAAATGTAGACACTTAAAATTGTCCTAAACACTATTAATTTATTTAATATTTCCCTTGACATTATAATTGATTATTTATTAATTATATCTGTCATATTCTTTTACTTATTTATTTAAATTTATTTAATTCAATAAGTTCATTTCCTTAATGTATTTAAATTTAATTTGAATACTTCTCCTAATTTATTAAATTTATTTAATGCATAGTGCCCATAAATCCCCTTTTAAATAAATTCTATTTATTTAACTCCCTCCATTTCGTTAAATTCTATAATCTTATGATTAAATTAAATCTTATTTAATTTAATCCTAATCCCATCGTAAAACCTAGTTTACACCCATCACTCTCATCCTTTTAAGCCTACCCACTACTTAATCCCACTTTATTATCCTAAAAATCTCTTAATCACTTTTTTTAGCAACTAAGTGGTTGCTCACACATGTGTGAGCAACACATGATCCAATAAAGCTTCCACTTCATTTACACCTCTTACACCTCTTATACATTTTTCCCCCACTCCTTCCCACAAGGGTCCTCACACATGTGTGAGCACACTTTGAGCCTCTCAAACATTAAAGGCTTTTTTTGACTTTTGCATGGCTTGTTCTTTAGCCCATGTGTCTCCTTTGTGGCACCTATGTGGATGCCACATAGATGCCACCTCTTTAAGGCTTCTCTCAAACCTATAAATAGAGCCCTTGTCTCAAGAATTTTCAATCTCCCTCATTTGCATTGTTATCATGCTGGTTTGATTCTAAAGCTTTTTAGATATTTTATATGCTTAGGACTAACCTTTGGTAGTTGTTTGCATCACTTAGATTTCTAGTTTGCATTAGCTTTCATGGTAGTATGATGTTGTAGGTTTCTTTGTTGCATTTCATTTCCATCTCACTTTTAGAATCCTTTGAGAATTGACTCACTCATAGCCATTTCTTGAAGGTATTCTCCATTCATCCTAGCATAGACTCATTTCATGTTTCATTTTCATTAACAAGGGATTCAATAGTTGTGTTTGAGAGAGCACATCTACATCCCTCACACTTGAGCACACCAATAAGTCCTCTTATGGGTGCCCTTTTTGAGCTGCTTTGAGGTTATGTGAGGACTTTGATTTGTGGTTGCACAAGTTGTTGAACTTAAGTAGATTTTAGTTGTATTTTTGTTGATTTCTAATCTCTCATATGCACATGTTACAACTAATATTTACTTGTTTACACGTGCTCCTAACAGGTTAGGTTTTTGCATATACATAAGTATATGTCACTAATAACAAACATGATTGGAATGTCAACAATCTCCTCCTTTGACATTAGTGACAAAAAAACTTATCAGTCAAAACTAAATTGAAGAATGTTCAACAAATATCAATACTAATTGTTGGAAATATTATGACAGGCTAAGTTACTGAAATATAAATAGAAAGTAAAACTAGGGTGGGGATGATACCTATAACTTTAGTACTACAATATAAAGTTAGCTTGTTAAAGCTTACATTGACCACTTTTGATTATTTTACCTATTAGGAGCAATAAGGACTGCTAGGTCCACCTTCTGAAAGGATTTACAAACATACAATTAATTTTGCACTCAGTAAAGAGATTTACAAAAGACTATTAGGTGTATCTTGTGAAAGGATTTGTCTAATCCACCTATTAGGATGAAGCAATAGTAGATATTTGATCTACAACTTAGTTTGCTGAATGAGATTCCTTTGTGTACTGATCATCTTTCTATGATAGATATGTCTCTACTGCTCCTTATGCTATTTTGGCCTTTACAATTTACTCCTACTTTTCTCTGATGTAATTCACATCCATATTTCCACACGTTACATTCATCCATGCATATAATAAAATGCATTTACATATATCAATCTAATTATACAAATTATGAAGTCAACCTTCATACAAGTTAACACAAATGTTACAAAGTCAACCCACATGAAGACATTCAGGTTCTTAAGACTGACTTAGTGAGGTTCTAATACTTGACATCCAATGCCAATACTCGACATCGTCATGCACTTGGTAGACATAGAAGCTCAGTCCATACTGATCACTTCTAAGTAGTCTTGAACTTGGTCTACACCAGTGACTTGGAAGGCATTGTGGAACTCATTATATAAATTGAGTCTCTTGATTTACATTGTATGACTCAGTAAACATTGTCACCTCGAGCTCAGTATAAATTGAGTCTCTTGGTTAACACTGGAAAGCTTGGTTAAAACTGAACTTTCATCACATACACTATGAACTTGGTGAACACTGCACTACTTGGTAACCACTGATAAACTTGGCATCAACTAAAATGCACGGTTTACATTGTTGGTCTTCATATTAACTGAAGCTGCTTAGTAACCACTGGGATGTGTTCAAAGGACTTGGTAGCAACTATAGAACTTGGTGACAACTAAAATACATGGAAAATACTATAAACTATACAAAGAGCTTAGTAGCTATATATAATCTAAATAAGTGTGTGTCACTAATAAAAAACTTGATTGATATATCAACATGATGATACCCACAACCTTTAGTGCTACAATATAAAGTTGGCTTGTTAAGGCTTACAATGATCACTTCTGATGATCTACACTATTAGGAGCAATAAGGACTGATAGGTCCAACTTGCAAAAGGATTTACAAAACATACAATGAAGTATGCACTTGATAAAGAGATTTACATAAGACTATTATGTCTACCTTTTAAAAGGATTTGACTCATCCACCTGTTAGGATGAAGCATAAGCTAATCTCTAATCTGCAACTAGGTTTGCTGAATGAGTTTCTTGTGAGTGTACAAATCACCTTGCTATGATAGATAAATCTTTGCTACTCCTTATACTACTGTAGCCATTGTGATTCACTCTTCTACTCTTCTCTGATGATTACATTACTTCTCTTCTATTCTATATCTAGATGTGATACAATACATTACATATATACCAATCCAAATAAACAATTACAAAGTTGGCCACAATGCAAGTTTACACAAATATTACAAAGTTGGGCAAAGTATAGAAACTCAGGTTCTAAAGACTGACTTAGTGAAGTTCTAATCAACATCCACTATCAATGTTCAGTATCATCATGCACTCGGTAGACATAGAAGCTTGATCCATATCGATCAATTCCAAGTAGTCTTGAACTCATTCTACACTGGTGACTCGACAAATACTATGAAACTTGGCATATAAATTGAATCACTTCATTCACACTACATAGCTTGGTTAATACTATCACCTTGAGCTTGGTATAAACTGAGTCACTTGGTTAACATTGAGTAGCTCAGTTAACACTAGAATTGCATCACATTAATTGCAAACTCGGTAAGCACTACACAACTCGGTTTGCACTGATAAACTCTGCATACATTGAGATGCTCAGTTTACACTGCTAATGTTCACCTTAGTAGTAACTAGTTGTTACAAACTAAAATCTGTCCAAAGGACTTGGTAGCAACTGTAGAACTCGATAACAACTGAAAAGTTTGGTTAATATTGTTAACTGTACAATATGCTTAGTATGAACTTATAATCTGAATAAGTGTGTGTCACTAATAACAAACATGACTAGAATGTCAACAATACAGGATGGTGCTAAATTATTATATTTATTATACCTTATTCATTATATATATTATTTATTATTTATTTTTAAATGACTAAAAAATATATTAACGAATCAATTATAATAATATTAATAACAACAAAAATATATATGATAAGTTAATGATAGGATAGAGCATTATTATTATTGTTATTATAATCTATTTATTATATATATTATTAATTTTTAAATGACTAGATAGTTATATATAATAAATAAATTACAATATTAGTAATTAAATGAAAACACATTGATAGTTTAATAAATATTAGGGATATACTCTTATTTTTTCTTATTAAATTTTAATATGTTTATATTTGATTGTTTGGCGACAATTCAATAAGTTTTGGGTTTGCTAAATTTAAAATTAAATATGTTTTTAAATTTTAGGAAGATGTTAAAATATTTATACCATCAACCCCTTAAATAGAAAGTTCTTATTCTCTATTGTCACATTTTTGATTGAAGGTGAATATAAGGGAAGGCTGTTAAGGGCATGTAAAAGTAAATCATTTAGTTGTCGATTTGGAGTTTTTTTCTTTCTTTCTTAGAGCATTAATAATATTAGAAAAATCCCCTTCGATTTCCAAATTATGAAGGCCTAATTTAATACTTAATTTGAGACTTTCAACTAATTTAATCATTTAAGCTTTGTTATTTGATAAGACAACCATTAGTTTGGCTAGAGATGCCACCTCAATGCCTTTCATGTGATGGAATGTGCATCTGATACTAGCTTGTCAAGGATTTCCTCTAGAAGTGCCATCAAAATTTAGTTTAACCCATCCTTCCTAGGGTGGGTACCAGACACATTTTGATATAGCTTATTTGATCTTTTGATTGGTTGTTAGCAACGGATGGGAGTTTAAGGCCACTTCATTGATGCTTCATTGATCAATAATATTATGAAATTGAGTTATCAGATTTGGGTAAGTTCATAATTTCATTATTAACTACTTCAATAATTATAGTATTAATTTTTTTAATGAGTTGGGTTGAGGACATATGCTTTGTTTTGAAAATTATATGATTTCACTCCTTCCAAATTTTCCAAATTAGGATTGAAGGATACATTTTTCATAGCATATTGTAGATTATTCCTTTGTGGTAGGCAAAGCTTTAAACATACATGAGATATCACTCATAGAAGTGGATATAAATCCTAATTTGGAACAAAGAAAAATTCAAGATTTATTAGCATAAGGGCAATTGAAGAGAATATGGTTTACAAATTCATTATCATTTTCGCATAATGGGCATCTACTGGGGTTTTCATATCCCATCTTGGTAAAGTAGTATATTGTTAGGATCATTTTCTATACCACTTGTCAATACATAAATGGAGTGGTAAATTTGAATGTGGTCATAGGTGATTGTTGATCAACAAATTATATCAATATTTGGTAATGTATTAGCTAGAGTTGGATGAGACCCAAATTAGAATGTCACTTTTATTAGTAAGAAAAATGTTATGATTTTGGAGAATTTTAGTCAAGTTTCTCTTTTCTATCTTGGGTATAATAATTCCATTTAGAGATTTCCATTTGTATTCATTGAAGGTATTGTTAAAGGACATGGATAAATAATCTTTAATGTGGTTATCCCCTAGATTTTGGAGAGTAGCATTTGAGATTTCAAAGTTTGACATAGAAGAAATGGGCTTGTTACCTTCCCAAGACTCTTCCCAAAATAATGCTTGCTCCCCATTTTTGATTTACCAAGTTATTTTTTACTAAATATGTTCTTACATTCAAGCATAAAATTCCAAATTTGTGAATCTTGGGTTAGACTAGTCATTCTAAATAGACTTGAGGGGTTACCACCATTGAGGTATTTGAATCTTAGGATTTTGTCCCATTTAAGATCTGGGTTCTTATATAGGTTATAGACTATCTTGGATTTTAGTTCATTACTTTTTTCTTTAATATTTTAAAACCAAATCCCCCAAGTTCCTTGGGAGTGCATAATGTATCCCGTGCTATCAATGAGAATTTATTTCATCACTAGATCCTTGCCAAAAGAAATTTCTATAGATTTTATTGATTTCATATTTTGTATTACTTGGAAGATGGGTGCATGAATGCTAGCATATAGGAATGGTTGAGAGAACAAATTTTAACACTACCACTTTTCTTGTTGAAGATAAACATCTTCCTTTCTATGATTTCATTTTCAGTTTTGTCTTAGTTATTATGTCATCCCAAGAATTAGATGATTTAGTTCCTTTATTAAGGAAAATACCTATATATTTAGAAGGGAGTTCCCCTTTTCAAAAAATAATGATATTAAAGATATTAGCTTCAACATTAGGGTTAGTATTTGAGAAAAATATTTTCAATTCAGCTTGATTAATTTCTTGTCCTGATGCTTAGCAAAATTGATAATATATTCTTAGAATTTCATGCTTCTTCAATGGTACTCTGAACAAAAAATATTGTATCATTTATGAATTGTTGATGAGTAATATAATAAAGGTTAGAGGTAATTTTTCTTCCCTCTAAATGTCCTTTGGTTTTAGTATTATTCAGAGTTCTCCCAAAACCTTCATCTATGACAATAAAGAGAGAGGGAGATAAGGGACCCCTTACCTCATTCACTTAGATAGTTAAAAGAATTTTTTTGGGGTACCATTAAGGAGAACTGAGATTTTGGGATTGGATATACATTCAAAAATGAGATTGATCCTTTTCCTTTTCAAAACCTATTTTTTCAAGAATCGTACATAAAAAGAATCAATCAACTTTTTCATAAGCTTTGCCTATGTCTTATTTAATGAGCACACTAGCCTTTTCATTTTTTTGGAATGAGTGAACAACTTATTGGGAAATGATAACTCCATTAGAAATATATTTTTCTTATGCAAAACCTATTTTTTCTTCACTAATAATTAGTGGAAATAATTTTTGAATTTTGTTTGCCTTGGTTTTAGCAACAAATTTATAAATTTTGTTACAAAGTGCAATAGGTACAAGATCATTAAAACCCTAAGTTTTCTTTTTTTAGAATTGGGGTTAGGAATATTTTTTTTTTTATTAAGATAGGTTTTGAAGGGACCCTAAAACTCAAATGCAAAGTAGGTATTAAACTATACAACCTTTAGATGAAATTGAAAGATATTCAATACATTCTTTGAAGAGGAATGGGAAAACATAACATAGATATAGAAGGGGGTTCCAAACAACTTGCAACCCCCATGAAAACTTACTAGTGGCAAAGGAAAGTATAAAAAATTAATAAACAAACTATCCTTCAAAAAAGACAACAAATTTTAAGATTTCCCCTTAATCCCATAGTTTTGGGGATTAGGAGAAGAATAAGAGGGAGATTTGTTTGGATATTTTCATTTCACAATAATGAATCCTATAATCACCTAAAAATTTTCATCTAGACTATTAGCCCCCTTCTCAACATTTTCGCTAAATTAATTAATCATTTTACTAGGCCAAATTGCTGCAAATCAATTAATTTGACTATGACCTATAGTTTAACTATATTGTTCTAAGTCCTTATTTGATTAAAATAAAATGTCTTCTTTTAATTAAATAAAAGACCCTATTCTTCTAAACCACTCAATATGCACACATAAAGTCCTTTTTCTATTTTACAAATTAAAAGAAAAGAATTTTTGTCTCGAAAGAAAAGTCAACTTCTTTTCATTAGTTGACTTGATCTTACATATGGATCATGCCTAAAGTTAACCCACACCCTTTATCATCCATCATCTTGATATCAATCTCCACCATCCATGCACCTTTAAAAGAAAGAGCTTTCCCCTTCTCAAAGGATCCACACTCTTGAGTATTGTTATGCTATAGGTTTATCGATCAAGCTTCTTGAGGGCTTGTGGAGAACTTCTATTTTCTTGTCTAAACATCTCATACCATTACATATTAGCCTAGATTCATATAGTATAGCTTCTCTTGCAATAATCTAGATCATCCAGTTAATTAACATGGACTTGTAATACTCTCACTTGCTTAATTTAGTTGCATTGTGCATTCTTTTCTAGCCTAGTTCATGCTTGCATTACATAACTTGAGAGTTCTTTTAGACACTTGTATTCGTGCTTGTCTTAAGAAACTCCCATTGAATGGTTTACTAGAAAGGGTTGTGTCTCAAAGGCTCAACTAAGAGCTATTCATATTTCTCACAACACATCTTTGCACTTCATGGATAGGGAGCTCTAAGCTGACATTCAAGAATTCCAATTCATGGGATCACTTGAATAGAACCGTTTAGAGTGGTGTACATTTATAGTGTACACACCCCTCTTCAACCTTGGCTACCATAGGGTGCCAGTCCAATAAATCAATAAAAACAACACCCAAAAAGATAGGGTCAACAGTAGCATCCCCAACAACACAAGATCCACTCATCGTAGAGTCATCTTGAGTAGAACTAGCTTCATTAGTCTTATCCATAGAAGCCAAAATAATATTAAATCCATTTATAGCCTTAACAAATTCAACAACACCATGATGAATTGGGACAAAAACATAAAAAATTATGTGATTAACATCAAGAACCTCGGTAACAACATTAGTGAGAGGAGGCACCACAATATCAACCTCAGAGGCTCATATGAGAGCTATTCATATTGCTCATAACAAACCTTTTCACTCCATGTATAAGGAGCTCTAAGATGACATTCAAGAATTCTAATTCATAGGATCACTCAAATAGAAGGGTTTAGAGTGGTGCACATTTCTAGTATACATTTTTGGCACCCACCATGGGGGACGACACTCTGGTCTTAATCCTAATCCACATTTTCTATTCATTGTTTTCTCTTTTACTTTTTTACAGTCACAAATATCATGTGATAATTTCTCAATATCGTACGATATTTATCAATATTGTCGGGCAATACTTTTCCAGTAAAAGTATCACACACCCATACTAAAATTTATCTTCACAGTATAGTAAGTTGTATCACATGGCTATAGGCAAAACTATCATACAAAAACAAAGTTTCATACTGATATACTAAAAGGTATATCATCAAGGCTGAAATTGCTTTCTATTCGGGTGTTTTGATAAGTTTTTCAGTCTGTTGCTATCTATCTATTGGGTTTATTAGGTCTATTATAGTCTAACAGAGGTTTGGTTGTGACTAACTTGTGTTGGACTAATGATTGTGCTGTATGTATTTTCCCTAAGTTCTTGAATACTTAACTTAAAAAAACACATGTCAAAGCTTCAAATGTAAAAAGGCTACTAACATTTGTTTGCAGGGCTTCCTAAAACCATAAAAACCAAACAAGGACTTGTATTTCCATTATTTTGTGTCCACCAACCCTACTAATTGTTCAATTTCATTGGAACATAAGACTTGTGATTTTAGTCACTTGGTGTTAGGAAAGTATGCTCTTCACCTTTGTGGTGAATCAGAAATCCTATGCTGCCTTTAGATTTCAAAAGAAAGAGGATTAAATAAATTTTTTTGGCATGTTTGGGGGAAACATTTGGGATAGGAGAGTATGCTCTTCATCCTCGTAGTGAATCATAAATCTTGACTCTCAAGAGTGGATCCAATTTGTTTTAGTTTAGAATCTTTTAGAGGGCTACTCTTGAGAAATCAAGAGAATCAACCCAAGTGGAGACAAGAAAACTTGACTATTCCAATCCACTATAATGTTAGGGCTACCAAGGACAAAAATCCTTGGTAGATGTAGTGTGTGTCTTTTCTTAGTGTAAGTAATTGTGGGATTGGGACCATGAGGAAAATGCTAGGCAAGAATGCTTAAGGTGCTCTTGTGGCCGCGAGGTCTGTTACCTTCAGCAAAACAAGGTGTCCTATAATTGGGTGCAAGAGGAACATTACAAATGGAAGCCATTTTAAAACACTCTAGGTTAGTAACTACCTTATTTTTTTGCTCAACTTCTTGGTGCAAGGATCGATCCTAGTGGATTACCTAGATCATCCCAAGATTTTACACTCACCATCTACGTCCCCTTGGTTATGCTTATGACATCTACATGACAAAACCAATATCACCTGTGGGCAACCACTTGGTGTGAGGCAAAGAGGCACTTAGTGTGGGCCAAGTTGTTGAATAATGAACCTTGAATTTTAGGTAGATCTACTTGGCAAGTGTTTTCAAATGTGTTGGACCTGTGTAAATGTTCTCACAAATCAAACATCTCATTAGCATTGGTAGAAATCTGTTCTAATATCACAAGTATGTATTGGCAAGGTTGCTTTGTCCCTTATTCAATTGTTTGAGATATGCAGAATTCCCTTGGTATTTTCAAACCATATTGTTCTTCGATGAAAACTAAGGTCCTATCCTATCCACACAATATTTTGGTCTAAAAACATTCAATTATCAACCTAAAACACAAATCTTTTTGGGTCAAAACTACTCTTTTTCACAATTCACTAGCACACTATCGTACGACTATTAGAGAAAAGTCATATGATGTTATTTTCCTAAAATTGTATCACATGACTATTATAAGTTTTATCATCTAGTCATAGTGAACTATATTGCCCTCCTTATGGAAAAGTATTTCTTGAGAAAAAAGTGTTGCTTGGTTATTGTAAACTCTATTGTATGATACTTTTTGTTGTACTAATATCGCCTAACTCTTTGAAAAGTATCTCTAGTTTTTGTCACTTCCAAAAAAGACTCTAAATTGCATCTTAGTTGATCTAGGGGTGTCATCACTTCATCTTGCTTGAACTTGGAAAAAAATCTTTGTGTTAGGTACTGTTCAATGTCAAATAGATGGGTTTAGTCTATTAGATGTAAGCTTAAAATGATCACTAATGGTCACTTTTCAAGATCCAGTTACCTTTTTATTCTAGCTAATTTCTATCAAGCTTCTTGCTCATACTCTCGGCTTGAGTCACTAGTGCTATAAATGTTTGAGCACTCTTGATAAGCCACTTTCTTATTCTATCTTTGCAAAGTGATCATTCTTGACCTGACATGCTTCAAATCTAAAACACTTCTCTTTTCCTATTAAACAAAGACAAATCCTTACATGCCAGTCATGACTAGGTTCCAAGCCAGTAGATGTAGTCATCCTTCTTTCACCTTTGAACAATTGGAAACCCCACCTAGGTGCCCTTGTGAAAAATCTTTTGTGGAAGATCCTAACTCTAATATAATACTAGAAGCTAATATCTGGCATAACCCACTCTATAGATTTAAGAATCCATCTAGTACACCCTTTGATACACTTAGGGATGAAAATTTTTTCCTACTCACCATGCATCCTAAGGAGATCAAATGCCTCTTAGAAGAACAAGTGTGAGAAAATGAAAGACAAAGAGGCCATACACACTAGAGAAAAAGATTATCACCAAGCTAAGCTTGATGCTCATGCACGTGATAACAAAATTAGGAGAGGCTACTACAACAACCCATTTGATAACACCCCGTTAGTGGTAATGATGGAAACATCACATCTCCTAGGACTCCTAGAGTCAATGTAGGAGCAAGCTCATCACAACCTAGATATTCACAATTACATTGTGAAAGTGATGATGAAATCACTAGTGAAGACATGATGAGATTCCAACAAGACGAGGTCACCCAAAATTGAATGCTCAAAGCATTGGAACAAAATGTGGACCAATAATTTCAATGTATGAAAATGAAGGGATGGAAAATCCCTCACAAATTTTCCATGTAAAGGATAATAAAAAAATGAGAGCTCACTAAGGTTGAAATTTTGAGAGAGGAAATGCAAGAACTTAGAAAACAACTTGCACAAGTACAAGTCTCCAAAGAACAATCTAAAACCTCCTTTGTTGAATCTATATGTGCTCTTCCTTTTGATAGGAGTCTTTACATGCTTCCATTTCCTAGGGATATAGAGGTTCCTAAATATGGAAAATATGATGGAAATGGTGACCCTCATGATCATGTGAGGCACTTCTACACTATTATCATGGACTTTATGCATGAAGACACTTACCTCATGAGATTATTTTCTAGAAGTTTAAGAGGACAAGCCATGGAGTGGTTTACAAAACTAAAACCTCCTCTCAATTTTTTTGATGAACTTGCACAATGTTTCATTCAAGAGTATTCCTATAACATTCAACATCCTGTTACTATGTTGGATTTCTGCAACATCCAACAAAAATAGGGAGAACCCTTTGCAACATATCTCCAACGATGGAGATTTCTACATTCTAGATACCCTTAGAAAGTTCTTAAGATCGAGAAGATTGACATCTTTGTCAATATACTTGTACTAGAGCTTTACTTCAATGTTAGAAAATAATTGTTCACATCTTTCAATGCCATGGTTGAAAGTGCATACTGCATTGAGAATGTTGCTATTAGAAAAGGTGACATTGTCTCGAATAGAGACAAAAATGGCAATAGAAATGGAAAAGACAAGAACAAGCCTTGGAATTAAAAAAAATGTTTTCAATGATGTAGTAGTGGATGCTCCTAAGACCAAGGAGTTTGCCTTTAACCTTTCCAATTCTATTTACATTGTGAAACAAAAAGAGGCTTCAAAGCCTCAAACATCTAACAAAAACAACATGAAATTTGCTAAGAAAAGATGTGTTTACACACCTATGGTCGAACCTTATGAAGGGTCTTGAAGACCTTACTTGCAAAATAGTTGGTCACACTTACAGACAATTCTCGACCCTATGACCCACTCATTAGACCCCCTTGGTGGAGAGAGGACCCTTTGTAATGAACCCTTTTGGGGGTCATTTGTTTATTTTGGCCTTTTCTTTTATCTGTATCCTTTTGCCATATTTTTCCCTTCTATTTGTCATTCCTTTGCTTATTGTTTAGTCAGGTTAAAGCTGCCAATTTACAATGAGAATTATGATTGGTTGGTCAATGATTTCTGAACTACTCATCTCCATATTTTTTTATTCATTGCCGTTCCCCTTTCTCTTCAAATCCCTTATATATCCAATATACCTTCCTTATTAAGAGTTGTGACTCTTTGGTGAAATCATGCCAATTGGTTGTGTTGTACTCAACCTTTATAATCACACATTAACTAATTATTATTGGGCTTCCTATTTGGGATAGAGATAGTATTTCCTAAACCACTTTATCACTATCCTAAGAAGCAACGTGATAGATGACTATGTATTATTTTTTCATTATATCTAGAACATTAATAAATATGAGGCATATTGAATATGTAATATTTCCTAATTTCTATCACCTCAATTATATACGATATAACTATTCTTATGACATTATTATAATATAATGGTTGTAGTTAACTGATGCCTTAGTCTCCTTTTTATGAATTCTGCAACCATCATTGATTGTCATCAACATAGACATCATGTATCCATTTGATGGCAATCATTGTTAATATTATGGGGGTATTTAGGAATCTATAATGAGCATGAAAATAATGTCTACAATCATTGGATTAACATACTCTTGGCTTCACTTGATATTACCTAGATTGTATCTATTATGTCATTTTCCTTTGATTAATAGAGTCAGCATAATACATATATTGTCTTTATTATTATTCTTTACTTTAGCTTGTCAATAATAAGTAATATGTAATAAGCCAATATGATATGATTTACTATTTAGTTAGTTGACATTATAAATATATTATAATTTATATATCATGATACAATTAATTAATATATGTTTACATAACCTATTGTTTATTTATTTATTCATGTTAATGATTGATAATCATTAGGCAAGAATAGAACAACAACTAGGTTCAATTATCTACATGCTTAATACTTGCAAATCATATATACTCATGCATATATGTAAGAATCAACTTCAAAATATTTATATTATAATATATCAACTATATTACTAAATTATAATATAGGATGTTGCTATATTATATTATATTATTATTATTATAACATTATATGATATTATTATATAATTAGAATTTAATATTACTTTATAAAAATATTATTATTTTAATATCATTATTAATATAAATTTCTAAAAAACATTTATTTATTATTTAAATTATATACTAATATGGGGACATGACAAAATCAAAAGTCATCCTTAAAGTTGTCAATGATCCTAAAAATGCTTCATCATCTAAACAAGCAACTACCTCAACAATCTCTAGTTATGACCTTTTTAGTTAGCTACAATGAACCTCAACACCTATATCCATTTTTGAATTATTAGAGCTATCTCCTTTACACAAAGATATTATTGAAAAGGCCTTATGCTCCACCAACATCCCCAGAAATATTGATGTAGAGAGGTTCCAAGCTATGGTGAATCACATTTCTTCACTCCATTATCTCAATTTTTTTGAAGAAGATGACATATCTCTTAGTCATCCCCATAATATCACCCTCTAGATAGAATTCCAAATCTTTCGTACTTGAGTTCATTGAGTCCTGATAGACAAGGGTGCAGGGCTAAACATTATCTCTTTCAATGTTATCAAACAACTAGGCATGTCTAAATTTTCCATCGACCTTAGGCACAAGATCACCATCAAAGCCTATGATGAGGTTGAAAGGCCTTCTAAATGAATTATTGAGCTACCAATCTATGTTGGTCCAGTTGAAAAAGATGTGGTCTTCCAAGTTCTAGACATCCCACTTACATATAATTTGTTGCTAAGAAGATCTTGGATTCATGATATGGAAGAAATACCATCTACCTATTGTGAGTGTGTAAAGTTTCTTTTTAACAATAGTAAAATAGTTGTCCCTGAAGACAACTCAATGTCCATCAACACACTATCTTCTACTAAAACACTCAATCATCACAATCACTCTTCTCATGAGCTTAAAACATCCCTAACAAAGTGTGAAAAAATTTGAAAATGATGAACCTAAGTATGGGTGAGTACACTCTAGATTTTATTACTGCTCTACTAGTTTCTCCTTGATCTTATGGTAAACCTTCTGCCAAGTCAAAGCCCTCAGCTTTCACTATGACCATTTTTGGCACTTTTGTTCAATCCTCAATTCCCTAGAAGCAAAAAAAGAAGCCCAAGCTATCAGAGATTGGATATATAAGGAAGATGAAGAAGTAAAGGAAGTCATAATCACTACTCCTATCTCTCCTAAGCAATATGGAAAAGGATGCAAATTTATAAAAAACATGAGCTATCAGGGCCATAGGTCCTTAACTAGTAACAAAAAAGCTCTCATAGAACCCTTAAGTCATACTAAGGGGGCATAACTAGAGATACTACTGGCCTAGGCTTTGGGATAGAAGATGAATTATCAAGATTTGATAGAAGAGCTCTCATATTTAGTGAATCAGAGGATGATGAACCATATTTGTCCACAACTATTCCACAAGAAGAGGATTATATGCCTCCCACTTCTTTCCTTTGGGGAGAAGAATCAAAAATTACCTCCAATGATGCTAAGGTTTCTACTTCTAGATAACATGAACATGAGGAATCTGACCATGAAGACTCAAATAGAGGAAGGATAAGACAGATTATTACTCTCTTGATTTCTAGGAACTAGAGTATAGATTCTGGTGAGTATGAATGGGAAAGTCTCTCAGATGAATCTTGCAAATTAGGAATGGATGCTATCCATGCCTATGCTACTCAACTAGACATAGTTGAAGAGTCTAGTCTAGGGTCTGATGAGTTTGGTTTGAAAACTACTTTAGTGTATCATGCTAATCCCTTTAGGTCTATTCCTGATCTGGATGCCTTTGGAACTTTCAAGGCTCAACCTCTCATGTCACCAGAGATGACTCCTTTCACATAGGTAATCTTGAAGCCTCTACATCCCTCTCTTTAATCCATCCCAATCTCATAGATTGGTTTTCTCAAAGACTTGAACTACCATATTTCCAAAATGACTATGAGATCGCTTGCTACCTCAATGCTATTGAACCCATGATATATTCCAATAGTAAACCCATAGTTAACATGATAGAAATAGATATCAAATACCGTAGTCATAAAATCAAAAGAAAAAATAAGTGATTAGATGGAAAAAATCACTTTGTGGCAATATTTGAACCCAAAAAGAGTAAAAATAAAGACATGTCTAAAGGTGAAAACCTCTTTGAGGCACCTATGGATGAGGTACTTGGTTTTCTGCCAAGCTATTTCTTGGATAGATCTTTAGTTCTCATCGAACCCACACAACCTATCAACTTGGGTACAAAGGAGTCTCCTAAAATCATTCATGTGGCTCTGTCTCTAAAGATGGAAGAAAAGGAGAGCTTTGTTAAGTTATTTCAAGAAAAGAAAAGAAATCTTTCCTGGACCTAGTTAGATATGCCTGGTCTTGACATCGATCTAATTATGCACCATCTATCTATTTCTCTTGGTGTCAAACCTATTAAAATTTTTTTGAGGAAGATGCACTGACATGTGGCTCTTTTGGTCAAGGCAGAATTAGAAAAACTCCTAAGTGCAAACTTTACCAGAGCCATTGATTATTCAAAATGGATCTCCAATATTATACCTATATCTAAACATGATAAGTCCATTCGAGTGTGCACCAATTTTAGAGACTTAAATAAAACACACCCTAAGGACGATTTTCGACTACCTAACATAGACATAATAGTGGATATAACTATGAGTTATGAGATGTATGCTTTAATGGAAAACTTCTCTGGGTTCTCCCTTAGAGATCAGGAGAAAACAAATTTTACATGTGCATGGGGTACATTTTTTTGGAATGTTATGTGCTTTGGTTGAAAGAATGCATGATCTACCTATCAAAAAGCCATGACCACCATCTTCCATGATATGATGCACAGAAACATGAAAGACTATGTTAATGACACATTGGCCAAATCTAAACAAAGAAATACACATCTTGATGACCTTAGTTTGGTATTGTACCATATGGAATAATTTCATCTTAGGCTAAGTCCCAAAAAGTGTGCCTTTGGTGTCACATCAAGAAAATTGTTAGGCGACATCATATCAACAAAAGGAATTAAAGTTGATCTTGAAAAGGTGCAGGCCATCATGGAAATGCCTCCTAGAAATATTGGTCAATTAAGAAGTCTTCAGGGATGTTTGCAATCCATTAGGAGGTTCATTTCTTAGCTAGCTGATAAAGCTCAATCTTTCAATAATAACTTGCATAAAGGATCCACATATATCTAGAATGAAGAGTGTCAACAAAGCTTATATTAGATCAAAGGGTATTTGGCTAAACCTCCAGTATTAATGCCACTTATCCTAGGAAAACCTTTGATTCTATACATCTTGGTTACAAACTCTTCCCTAGGAGCACTCTTAGCACAAAGTGATGAAACTGGAAAAGAGTGTGCTATCTACTACATCATTCACACTTTGGTGGCATATGAGATTAACTACAAAAACATTGAGAAGGATTTCCTTGTAGTGGTATTTGCCTCTCAAAAGCTTAGACATTATATGTTGGCTCATAGAGTCCATCTCATTGCTAAAATTAATCCCCTAAAATACTTATTGAGTACAGATGAACTTATCAGCCACCTAGCTAAATAGATGATGATTCTGACTAAATTTGACATTAAGTACATCGAACACAAAGTTATCAAGGGGCAAGCCATAGATGACCAAATGGATAATTTTTCATTAGAAGATGCAATAATTATGCAGATTGAGTGATGTAGGCAAAGGATGAATAACTAGGGCGAACAACTCACCCAGCTATCCAAACCACCCTACAAGAGTTAACACAATAGAAGCAAACACAAGGAACAACAACCAAAGGAGGAAGACGAGTGAAATACTTTTATTGATTCTTCAAATATTCAACATACATGCCTAGCTGTAAGGCCTTCTAGATTATGGCCAATTACAAATACATTCACATTTAAAGATCCAACAACAAATTTTTACTTTTATTTCTACTCTCTAATCCTCTTCCCAAAACTTCCTAACTCTAAGGCTAAACACTCTATATATACTTGCCCAAATGGCTTACGAATTATTCTAGAACATTACATAAGAGGAAGGCCGACCCAACAATGGTTTGGACACATACCAAGAAAAGATCTTGACATAAATGTCATGATAAAAAAAAAAAATCTCTCAAGTTGGATCATAGAAATCACATCCAAATGTAGACACTTGGCATACACTAGGTAACTTGGTACATGAAGGAAAATTGGCACTTGAAATCAATTGGAAACAGGCAACTCAACATTAATTGGAAACTAGCAACTCAACATGAACTAGAAATTGGCAACTCGACATCAACTGGAAATTGGCAATTCAAAATCAACTAGAAATTGGTAAGTCGACATCAATTGGAAACTAGCAACTTAGCATGAACTAGAAACTGGCAACTCAACATCAACTGGAAATTGGCAACTCGACATCAACTGGAAATTGGCAACTCAACATCAACAAGAAACTAGCAACTTGACATCAACTAGAAATTAGTAACTCGACATCAACTAGAAATTGGCAACTTGGCATCAACTAGAAACTGGTAACTCAACATCAACTAGAAACTGGCACTCGACATCACCTGGAAATTGACAACTCAACATCAAATGGAAACTGGCAACTTGGTATCAACTAGAAACTGGTACTCGACAACAATTGTTAGAATAAACTAAAGTGCAGGATTATAAGGAAACTTCAGATACTCCTACATTAGACAACCATGGTTGGAGAAAAATGATTCTCTTGAATCATGTAAGTGTCACAACCTGAGCTAAATCCAACTCAGATTGAGAAATCCATGTAGCATCTTCAATAGGTCTATTCTTCCACTTCACCAAATATTCATAGTAGTCTTTTCCTCTTGTACTTTTACCAACTCTCTGATCTAGTATCTGTTGAACCTCTTCAATTTTCTCCTTAGGATAATCACTAGGTACAAAAAATTCATCATCTAACTCATGATACTTATACAAATCAACAATATTGAATATAGGAGATATATCCATGTCATCAGGTAACTCAACTTCATAAGCATTTCCATTGTCAATCTTCTTCAAGATCTTACAAGGTCCAAACTTCTTCATCTTCAACTTACTATATGTTCCAATTGGGAATCTTCCTTTCTTTAGATGAACCATCACTTCTTCACCAACTTCAAAATAATGATGTCTTCTAAAATTATCAACATTCTCCTTACACTTCTAATTACTTACTTCACTTATGCAAAGACTCCATAAAATCAAAAAAATCTTCTCCTGCAATGCTTTTATTTTATTGGCCAACAACATCTCTCAAATTTGATATACCTCTAGGATGTATTCCAGTAACAATCTCAAAAGGTGTCTTCCCTATATTCCTATTCATAGAATTGTTATATACAAATTCAACTTGTGCCAATACCATCTCCTAATTACTTGACTTATTCCCAACTAAACATCTCAACAAATTACCCAAGATTCTATTCACAACCTCTATCTATCCATCTATCTATGGATGGAATGTAGAACTAAACTTCAATTCAGTACCCATCTTCTTCCACAAAGTCTTCCAAAAGTAGCCATCAAACTTACTATTTCTGTTAGAAATAATGCTTCTTGGTAATCTATGCAATCTCACAATCCCTTTAAAGAAAAGTTCAACAACATGCTCAACATCTGATGTCTTTGTACATGGTATAAAATGAGCCATCTTAGAAAATTTTTCCACTACAACAAATATGGAATCATACCCTTTCACAATCTAAGGCAATCCAAGAACAAAATCCATACTAATGTTAGTGCAAGGTTTCTCAGGAATAGAAATAGGTGTATATAAACTAGTCTTTTGACTCAGTCCCTTTGTAACTTGACAAACTCCACAACTCTTTACAAGTTTTTGAACATCCTTATACATTTGTGGCCAATAATACTTCTCTTTTAGCTAACTCAATGTCTTATCAATTCCAAAATGTCCAGCCAATCGACCACTATGCTTTTCCTTAATCAGATTCAACCTCATAGAACTTCTAGAAATACACAATTAAAAACCTTTGAACAACATACCTTCTTAAATGAAATACTCATCATACTTTCTTATGTGATCTATCAGATTTAGTGCTCTATACTCTATCCACGCCTTAGAAAAATCAAGAAACATCATACAACTTTTTTATTTTATCAAAACCAAGAACTTCAACCTTCATTTTAGTCAACAAAGAATGTCTTCTACTCAATGCATTAGCAATTTTGTTAGTAACTCTACTCTTGTGATTGATCACAAATATGAAACTTTGGAAGTACTCAATCCACTTCATATGTCTTTGATTCAATTTATGTTGACTTCCCAAGTATTGTAAAGCTTTATGATCAGTATACAGTACAAACTCTTTTGGAATCAAACAATATCTCCACTTCTTCAATACGTGAATAATGGCATAAAATTCTTGATCATACACAAAATACTTCCTTTTAGCATCATTCAACTTTTCACTAAAGAAAGCAACAGGCTTACCTTCTTGACTTAATACAACTGCTATTGCATTACCACTTGCATCACATTGAACTTGAAATACTTTGTTGAAATCATGCATAGCCAATATAGGTAATTCAGCAACCTCTTTGTTTCAAAGTCTCAAAACTCTTATCAGCTCCATGTGTCCACTTGAAGTCCTTTTTATCTCCCCTCATTGTCTCAGTCATAGCATTACAAACAGAACTGAAATTATTTATAAACTTTCTACAAGAACTAGCCAAACTATGAAATGATCTTACCTCACCCACATTCTCAGTGTAGGCCATTCCAAAATTTTTTAAACCTTCTTAGGATCCATCTTAAATCCATCAGCTAAAATCACAAATCCCAAATACATAATCTTCTCTTGCATAAAAGAACACTTTTTGAAATTAATCAACAACTTTTACTCTTTCAACCTCTACAATACTTGTCTAATATGCTCAAGATGTTCTTCCTTAGTCTTACTGAATATCAGAATATCATCCAAATAAACAATCACAATCTTACCTAAAAATCTTTTCAGAACTTCATTCATCAGCCTCAAGAAAGTACTAGGTACATTAGTCAAACCAAAAGGCATAACCAACCATTCATACAAACCATATTTTGTCTTGAAAGAAGTCTTCCATTCATCACCTTCTCTAATTCTGATATGATGATAGTCACTCTTCAAATCAATCTTGGTAGAATACTTTGCTACACTCAAACAATCCATTACGTCATCCATCCTTGGCATAGGAAACCTATATTTCACTGTTATCTTGTTAATGGCTCTAGAATTAGTACACATTCTCCATTCTCCATTCTTTTTAGGTGCTAATATAATAGGTACAACACATGGACTGAAGATTTCTCTGATCAAACCTTTCTGCAACAACCCATGCACTTGTTTGTTAAGTTCTTCATTCTTTGCAGGTGTCAATCTATATGGTGTTTTTTTTGGCAAACTAGCTCCAGGAATCAGACCCATACAATGACTTATACTTCTTACTAGAGGTAAACCATCAAGAATATCATCAACAATAATGTCTTTATACTTATTCAACAATTCTATAATTTCTATTGGTACTTGACTATTACTAGCTTCTGCTACCTAGTCATTACTACCAAGACTTTTTCCTCTGGGAACTATGGCAAAATAGACTTGACTCTTCTTCACTTCCTTTTCAAATTGTTTCCCATTAATGATGCAAACTTTTATTGTAGTGCAAATAATCTCATTTGGACTTTCAATCAAAGTTAGCAATGTTTGTTTCTTCTCATTTACCCAAAGAGTTTATTGATTCAATCTTCCATCATGTACAACATATCTATCATATTACCAAGGTCTACCCAATAAAATATGACAACAATCCATGGGCATCATATCACACAAAACTTCATCAAAGTAATGTCCAATCTTGAACTTCACAAGGCATTGTTTAGTTACCAATATCTTATTCTCATCTTTGATCCATGAAACATGATAAGGTTTGGGATGTTTTAGCCTCTACAACTACAACTTGGGAATCAACTCTTATGATTCTAGATTTGTGGAACTTCCACTATCAATGATCACTTTGCAGCATTTTCCAACCATCTTACATCTTGTCTTGAAAAGATTTCTCCTAAAATATGTTCCTCATCACTTCCCTTATTACATAAGGTTCTTCTCACCATTTTATTTTCTCTAGCCTTAGGTCAACTTGGTGAACCCTCATCATCTTCTTGAATCACAACATTTTTGTTACCTTGCCCACTTTTAGAGGATCTACATTCAAAAGATCTATGTCCCTCTTTACCACATCTAAAAAAATTACCATAAAATCCACCTCTAGAATAGGAATTACCTCTTCCTAGGTAAGAATTAGTACCTTGGTAAGAATTACCACTTTTCCATTTGGTCTTGCCTTTGTCATCATTCTTCCATTTGAATTTGCCTTTATCTTGCACAAAACTTTCAGATCTGCCACCTTCACCGTAAGATCTACCTCTACCTCTTTGTCTTTGTTCATGCTTCTTTGTCAAGATCTTCTCAACTTTCAAGGCTTATTGGTATGCTTCGTCTACACTTTCCAACTTGACAAAACTTATTTCACCTTGATTTCTAGATCTCAATCCATTAATGTACCTTGCAATTTTCTCAACATCATCATCCACAAGTCCAAATCTTATGTCCAATCTATAGAATTCCTTTGTATATTCTTTCACAGTCATGTCTTTTTGTTTCAAATTTTGCATCTTTCTCAACAAGCTAACTTGGTAATCAATAGGAAGGAATTTGTTCTTTACCTTGTTCACCATCTTTGGCCAAGTTCTGATATTCTACTTTCCTCTCCTTTGTCTATCAGTTTGCAAGTGCTCCCACCATAGTGATGCATGAACTTTCAACCCAGTGACTGCAATCTTCACCGTTCTATTATCAGAAGTGTCTTCATACTCAAATAACTTCTCCATATTAGAGATCTAATCCAACACAGCATTGGTATCCAATTTTCCATCATAAGGAACAACATCTACAATAGGCATTTAATTTTCCCTAGACAACACTAACAACAATCTTTCCTCATCTTGATCTTCTTTAGGTTTTAGATTATGGTTTGGTGTTGTTGCTTCATCATCACTTACATCATCAAGATGTGTTCCTCTCCTTTGGGCTATCTCTACAACATCTAATCTGGCTGCAATTTGTCTCAACTAATCCAATATAGCATCATTGACATTTTTTCTACCACAAACCATTTTTACAAATCAGGTTCCTGCAAGATCGTAACCCTCTACAAGTTATAGGTCAAATTTACAGATTTTCCACCCTACAATCAAATCCAAATTAGGGTTCTACATGATCCAATCTCCACAAGGATGAACCTAAAGCTCTGATACCAAACTAACATAGGAAAATGATGAATAACTAGGGCCAAAGGCTCACCCAGCTATCCAAACCACCCTACAAGAGTTAACACAATGGAAGCAAGCACAAGGAACAACAACCAAAGGAGGAAGAAGAGTGAAATACTTTTATTGATTCTTCAAATATTCAACACACATGTCGATCTATAAGGCCTTCTAAGTTATGACCAATTACAAATATATTCACATTCAAAAATATAACAAATTATCACTTTTAGTTCTACTCTCTAATCCTCTTCCCAAAACTTCCTAACTCTAAGCCTAAACACTCTATATATACTTGCCAAAATGGCTTAAAAATTATTTTGGAACATTAAATAAGAGAAAGACCAACCCAGAAATGGTTTGAACACATCCCAAGAAAAGATCTTGACATAAATGTTGTGATAAAAAAATAAATCTCACAAGTTAGCTCATAGAAATCACGTCCAAATGCAAACACTCGTCATACACTAGGTAACTTGGCACATGAAGAAAAATTGGCACTCGACATGAATTAGAAATTGGAAACTCGACATGAACTAGAAATTGGAAACTCAACATGAACTGGAAACTAGCAACTCGACATCAACTGGAAATTGGCAACTCAACATCAATTGGAAACTGGCAACTCTGCATCAACTAAAAATTGGCAACTCAACATCAACTGGAAATTGGCAACACGACATCAACTAGAAACTCAGCATCAATTGGAAACTGGCAACTCAACATCAACTGGAAATTGGCAACTTAGCATCAACTAGAAACTAATAACTTGGAATCAACTGGAAATTGGCACTGAACATCAACTAGAATCCGACAACTCAACATCAACTGAAAATTGGCAACTCGACATCAATTAAAAATTGGTACTTAGTAGCAACTGTCAAAATGAACTAAAGTGCATGATTACAAGGAAACCTTGGATGCTTCTGCATCATTGAGTTTCTATATGCTTCCATCATGTATATCACTAAAAGAACTTGGAATATGTTCTTATATGGTTCTTATACCTAGGATGGGGCTAGTGTAGACATTATGTTTGTCACATGTAATGGTTACACAATCCAAATGTGTGTAGAAAATATAGACACATTTTTGTAAACCATTATTCTTGAGAATATCCATGAAAGAGGGCATCTCAGGAGGCATCTTATAGCTCTCTATCTATGGTGTGCAAAGGCTATGAGATCATGGCTCTAAAATGAACCAAACTATGCAACCCTTGCAAGGTGCATCATAGAACGAGAGATTCAAAGAGTAGAGGCAAGAGTGCCAATATTCAAGAATCTAGAATAAAATGCAATGTAAATGCAAGCTATTCTAAATGAAATGAAAGCTAATAAAGAGAATTAAGCTAAATCATAAATGAAACTAAGATAAAAAGTATGCCATTATGTAAGTAGAATGAGAGCTAAGCTAAAATGCAAGAATGCTCCAAGTCTCCAAAATCACCAAGAAAACCTACAACATAACAATAGCATGAGAGACTAAGATTTTTGAATGAGGAGAGAGCCCTCCCTTTTAAAGAAAAATGGATGGTAGAGATTAAGAGGAAAAAAAGGCATAATCAAGGGAGGAAAATGCATATTGAGTGTTCCATGTGCACAAGCATCTCAACCAATCACAATTAATGCTTGACTTTTGAGAGAATTTGGAATGTGTGGAGGAGAATTAAAGTTATTTAAAAAATGGAAGATTCCTCTCACATAGAAAATTGTGCATTCATGTGTAGATGAAAATGCCTTTTCTTTTATTTCTAAAATAGGAATAATGCTTTATGTGTGCAACTTAGGATAAGAGATGAGTGGAAAATTTTATTTTATTAAAAGGAGGACATGTTCTTTTAATTAAATATGAAATTAGGATAAAGTGGTCAAACTATAGGATAAAATCAAATAAATGAATTTTTGGAGATTTGATCAAGGATAAGCATTAAACAAATTATACAAAAATTCTAGAAAGGGGGTTCATAGTCTAGATGACCTTTTTTGGGTGATTAAATTTTCTCCCCTTTGATTAATGTGTGATAGGTCTGGGAACACATTATGTCAAAGAATGAAGAAGCCAAGATGATTGAGTGATCTGATTATGAAGAACGAAGCAAAGAGAGATAATAGATCTTGAATGCACAATTTGATAGAAGTAGTACTAAACACTAGGATAGAGTAGATTTCAAAACTCAAGAAGAGTACTAAAAACAAGAAAATAAGATAGATCAAGAGAAAATAGATAGTTGTAGCAAAAAACAATTTGCAAAAATGATAGAATATTCATGCCTCCTCAGGATTGAAATCAAAATGAGATAGAGGAGATGCAAAAATAAGCTAGATTTGATCAAATCAGAACAAAGAAAATTTCATGATGATAGATAAGAGATTAAGACCATAGAGTGACCACCAAGCAATGAAGATATGCCCCAATTTTGACCAGAATTGACTACAAAGAATAAAGCATGAAAATAAGGTCAAATTGAGTAGGAAGTGGATTTTCAACATGAAAAGTTGAATAGAAGAAGATATGAAGTGTATAAATGATGAAGATATGAAGAAATAAAGATGCCCCAATGAAGATTCAAAGATTAGACTTGAAAAGGTTAGCTAACTACATAGAAGAAGGTAGAATTTTAAAATACAAATTTGACTATCAAGATGAACTTGGATTTCAATTTTGATCTCAAAAATGGATCTAGGACATAAAAATCATCCAAGAATCAAAAGGTATATAGATTTGATGATAGGATAGAAAAGAGACAACGAAAAATCAAGAAGGTGAAAAGACTTGATAAGAAGAAAGCAAAGAAAGATATAAAACTAGTTACCCTATATGTTTGCAAAAAGGATGAAGATAGAGATCTTCCGATATGTAAGAATGAAAAATTATTCTATAGGATGAACCTATAATGCAAGCTAATATGAAAAGTGGTTTACCAGTAAGAAACACATAACATTTAGACTCTTATTTCATCATTCAGCATTTATTAGGGACATCATGAGATCATACAATCATCACTAGCATAACTATGAGGATATGAATATGATCTATATTAAATAAGTATGTGGAAATCCAATCTAAGCATCAAAGAAATGTAAGTCAAGATGACTACATCATGGGATTCCTAAGTTTAGTATAGCAAGATTACAACTATATCAAAGAATAAGCACCAGGATAACCCCCAAGTGCGGTCTTGCAAAAATAGTCAAAGATGATACATTTGTGAGTCAAAGTGTCAAATGGAACAAGCATGAATGCTCAAAAACACCTTTAGAAAAATAAAGTATACCCACAAGAAAAAAGCAAGAAAACATGCCCCATGCCCCCAGTTTTCTAGTCACTAAAATCCTTGAAAGACTATTAGGGAGGGAACATATAGTAAAGAAAACATCATAGATGACACACAAAGAAAATAAAGATCAACATAGCTTAGCCATTTAAGTGTTTAAGTGCGTGTGTGTAAGTTACTTGGCCATTTCTTCAAGATTTGATTCTAATAGAGAGAAATATTGTGACATCAGAGACTGTAGGTAAACTATTTGAGAACTGTTAAAAAACACTTGATGTCAAGTTGAGAGTAGTGTTAAGCAACACTATTTTGTGAATTCCTAAAGAAAACCTAAGGTACAAGGAAACCTTAATAAGCTAAGCAGTTATGCCCATGAGATGAGGACAAGAAACAATACTAAGCTATGAAATGTGTTGTGAAGTGGGTGAGTGAGACTGATAGACATAGGTGCAAGGGTCTTAAGTAGTGCATGTTTCTAGGTTTTCACCACTTGATAGATTTTTTTAGGACTTTTTTCAATTTGTTTGTATTTTTGATTTTTTTAATAATACATCAAAGAACTTATTGCTAGGTTTTCACTGTGATGATCATTCTTTTAGGACATTTTTATTCTTTTTAGAAAAATTTTCAGCATCATATATGATTTTTTTGAATTTATTTTGAGTTCACTAGTTCTCAAGCAAGATCACATAAATTATCCCAATGTCTAGCAAGGTGTAGGACATGATGCAATTATAATATGGTGGATAAGAAAAGTGGATATGCAAGGAATATGAAGCAAGTGAAAGTGGTCCTCAAGGACTTGACTCCTCAAGAGTACCCAAGCTAGGGAAATATAGCCATATAAAGTAGGTTTTAGATAAGCAATGGAAGAAATGGGAAGGAGAATGTATAAGATAAGAAATGAAGCCAACAAGCATGATAGCATATAGAATAAGTGATAGAAGCCAATAGCATGAAAATGCGTAATCCAAAAGAGTAGGCATGTCAAGAGGCCTAAGAACCATGTTTTTCTTTATTGTGATCAAGACCAAGGGGGTCAAGTGGATAGGATAGTGATAATACAACAACAGGGATAAAGTTAGATATGAATGATATGAACGAATGAGAAGGATTGGGTGAGCAATAGATAAGATAGACAATGCATTTGGATAGCTCAATAGTGTCAAGATCAAAGAGGAAGAGGGAATGGATGAATTATGAAAGAATTACGCATGACACTTGTTTGCCAGGTTTTCATCAAGGTACTTATCTGAGGTGCCAAAAGAAGTAGTTTTCACCATAGGATGAATTTTATTTCTCTTTAATTTTGCTACCAAGGTGCTACAAGAAGTGGTTTTCACCAAGGCATAATTTCATTTTTTTCATTTTTTTTCTTTTTGATTTTTTCTTTTAATTTTTAGAAATAGGTCAAGATTTTTTTAGTTCAGATAATGCTCCTATAGAAAGGATAAGTCATGATAAGCTAAGACCATAGATAAGTATTCTCAAAGATGTTGATAGGATGATGGAAGAGAGATGGTAGTAGGATAAGAATTCATGTCCTAAAAGAATTGAATGAGCATGGATAGCCAGTAAGTGTAATCTTTAGAGGATTTCATGAAGATAACTACAATATTGGGAATTATCAACATTGACACACACCTTGAAGGGTTTTGGAATGATGGAGGAATCTTGGATGAAATAGCTTGAGGTTTATATATATGATGTGGTAGGAGAATTTTAGAAGGAGTGGAAGTCTTTGGAGGCTTGAATGTCAACTTTGAACTATTTTCAATATTAAAGTCTTTCAAAAGAGACTTGGGAATCCATATAGCTTTAGATTTTTCATTTCCTTTGAATGCTTTAGAATGCATATCTTAAATAATGGATTTAGGAACCCATATTTTATTTGATTAAAATTTTTAAATAGTGGACCTTTGTGGCCTTTTGAATTTTTTTTCTTTCTTTGCATTCACATATCAATTAGATGGGACACAATGATATTCATTTTTCAATGAATTCTTATGTTTATGCTCACTTCCAAAAGACTTAGGATTTGTGGATGAATACGGCTGATATGAGTAGTTTAGATGGATAGATGGGTGTGAAGAGTTCAAGTATGAGTGTCTTTGTTGATCTTGAAGTGTGATGGGAGATCTAGGAGTGGAAAATGTGGGAGATAAAGGAACATAAGGTCCCAATATAGATGAAATGTTTGAAGGCTTTAGATTTGATGGACAAGAACCAAGGATAGATTTTGGAGATGAAAATGGATAGTAAGTAGGGATATCAAAATCTTTAGAGTGAGTAATGTGACCATGGGAATCCATAGACTCATGAGTAGCTTTCATAGGAGCAACACTTTTAATAGGAGCGTTTGAATCTTGAGCATATTTTTGAGGTGGATATGGAGAAGTAGAACATGAGAGGATGCTTTGATCTTGACAAGTAGCTTTGGATAGCATATGAAGAGAAATTTTATCATAATTTTTAGTAAGCTCAAGGGAAATAGTGGAAGTGATGTCTTCATCATACTTAGGAGGTGGATAAGACATAGGATGTGGAGGAGTAACATTTTGAAGGAGATGAAAGGGTGCTTGATCTTGATCTTTATTTGTAGCTTTATCTTTTTGAGAGTACTCTTGACATGGAGCCACTTCTAAGGATAAGGGAGAATCAAGAGTGAATGGAGTAGTTCTTGGAGTTGATAGGTGGGTAGTAGGAAAAATAACAAAAAAAATAGAACAACACAATGTGCTACTACACAATAAAATATATTATATTTCATTAACCATGATCTCAAATGAGTATATAGTGCCTTTTTATAGGCAAGCATAAAATATTCTAGAGAAATCTAGCATTAGCTGAGAAGAAAAAATATCTACAAACTTTTGAAAAATATTACATCCAACTCAAACTTCTAGAAAATACTTTAACCAACCCACCCTAAACCTAAACCTAATAATCTAGAAGCATCAGGCAATTAGTAGAAATTAATATTTCTAACACTCCCCCATAATTTCTACTATCAAAATTTGTAGCATACAAGTTCCAATGTGCCATGTAATCTTCATATCTGCATGAGTAGTGTCTTCTAAGGCTATGGCCTTTAATGTCTACAAATATTTTGTCAACAATTGGTTACCAATGATTTCCTCTTTTCATAGGATCCACTAATAATCTTGATAATCTTGCCTCATCTATCATAAATGCCAGTGATAGGATTTATTAATAACATTTTGCCTCTTTGATTCCTTGCTCTAATCTATTTCCCAATGTTGTTGCATTCCTTCTTACACTTGAATTTTTTTTACCTAAATAAACCTTTGATCATTTTTGCAATTCTATGCCAATTTGATCCATAGCTCCATCCATAATCCATTTTGATGTAACCTTCCATTAAATATTTATTGCACTCTGTATTCCAACATGTTTTATCACAATGATTTTTCAAGCCACAAATATTACAAGGATGTATATCCCAACATCTATCCTTTGTATGCCCTTTCCTGTTACAATGTGAACATTGCTCAATCTTTATGGTTTCAATTGATTCTCTTGAACCTTTATTCATCTTTCCACTGCCTACATCATATCCAAGACCTACATATTTTGGCCTAACTATAGTCTCAATCAGATTCCTTAATCCCCATTCATCCTTTCCTAAACCTTTACCTTTGAAACCCATTCTTTCAATAATATTCAAGGCAATACTATTATTATCATAACAAACAAAATCTGCAAACTTCTTGTCATTTACTTTCTTACACTTTTCATCATAAACACTTTCAGCTTCAGAAAAATCACATTTCTCAATCCCATAATCACTCAAATCATTTGTGTCACAAGATACATCACATACAAATGGTTTTACATTCAAACATTATTTCTCTTGTTTCAAAGTAGACAAATCCTTCTTTAGCATACTATTTTCCTCTTCCAATTTCTTCACATTTTCTTCTAAAACTTTTTTTTTTCTCAGAATCATCAAGAAAATTTAAATTTTCTTCTAATTCTCTATTTTTCTCTCTAAGCTTATATGTTTCCTTCACTTGCCAATTATGTACTTCTTCCACAAATTTTAGCACATCTTCTAGCTCTTCAATTGCCTCTATATGAACACTAATTTCATTTAACAATTTAAACTTTTCTTCTCCCATTTCATTTCTTACTTTTTCCAATTCCTTTTGCAAAATACCTTTTTCACACAATAATCTTGCATTTTCTTTCTTCACCATCATTAATTCTTCTTCTAATTTATTTGTCTTCTCTTTTTGAACTCTACTAGCTTTTCCCATTGAAATAAAAGAGATTAAAGAAACTTTATCCTTTTTCAACAACTCACTATTGTATCCTTTCAAGATTTCTTTATGAACTTCTTCAAAGCTTTTGTTACAAATAAATATTTACCCCTTTTAACAATTAACACATGAAACTTCATTCATTCATTCTTTGCAAACTAGTATAATAACACGTTTGAAACAAATCAAGTCACACATTTTACTCCTCATAGAATTATAACTTTAAACAACCATTCATTTTCAGCCTTATCTACATTTCCATTTGCTATCTTAACTTCTCAACACAAAATATTAACAAAGATTCACACAAACTCAAATCTTACCAAGATTTTGTAGCCATTGACTTTGTAGTCTTCAACTCTTCAGGATTTTGATCCTTGTTCTCTAAAATACTTATCTTCCCATGATCTTTAACCTAGGGCTCTGATACCAATTTGATAGGTGGGTAGCAAGAAAAATAACAAAAAAAATAGAACAAAATAATGTGTTGTTGCACAATAAAATATATTATATTTCATTCACCATGATCTCAAATGAGTACATAGTTCTTTTTTATAGGCAATCATACAATATTCTAGAGAAATTTAGCATTAGTCGAGAAGACAAAATATCTACAAACATCTAGAAAATATTATAGCCGACTCAAACTTCTTGAAAATAAGTTAACCGACACACCCTAAACCTAAACCTAATCATCTATAAGCATCAGATGATTACTAGAAATTAATATTTATAATAGTAGGTATAGCAGTGCATGAAGGTTGAAAATATTTAGGCTTAGTAGAATGGAAAAGGTTTGCAACCAAGTGAAGGTTAGCTTGAGTTTCTTTTAGAGGTAGCCCTCGAGGGTACACATAGTCAATGTGGAAAGCATTAGGTTCTTTTTTTGATAGAGGCATGTTGGAAAGATTTGAAGTGTTGGGAGATGCATGAGTGTTGGAAAAAGTGGAAGATGCAATGGATCCACTACTAGACATAGGGTCATTAACTTAATCTTTCCCAAGAGAAGTATCTTTCACCACATGAGTCACTAGAGGTTCTAAGATCAACAATCTCATCATCAACGAGGTCTTGCACTTTATGTTTCAGCTCTATACAATCAGAAGTAGTGTGGTCATTAGATCAATGATAAGCATAATAATCATCCAAGAAAGGATTTCCATAAGAGCTAGACTTAGGCAATGCGATGAGCTTGGTGCCAAGAAGTGTTTGCAAAGTGTCATCACAAGAATCTTCTAAGAGAGTAAAGTTATATCAAAAGTATGCCTAGAGTCATTTTGTTCCTTCCCAAGTAAATAGCATGCATACATGTCTTCATCATTATCCTAGTCAAAGGTAGGTCCATCATGAAAGCTTGGCATAGGCTCAAAGGAGATATCACTTTCTTGTTCTCTAAAGAGGTATTTAGATCTAGAATATGAAGACATTTGATGTCTTGGAGTAGAATATGTAGACCTTGAAGAAGATGACCCATGTGTATGTAAAGGTCTTAAGGGAGATTCATTTAAGAATGAAATCTTCTCCTCTAACCTTTTCTCAAGTTTAGACTTGATTTCTATCATGCGCTTAGAGAGATGAAGGTAAGAAAGGTCATTTGTATCTTCTAGTACTTTGTATTGAGAATATAGATCTTGAAACTCTTTAGTGGCATAGAGGATATCATGATCATTTAGATTTAGTTGAATTTTGGTAGCACATGGCTTGAATTCCATAGTTCTAGATAGATAATCAAGCATGAAGGAGACTAGATGAAGATAAGGAGGTGACACAAGATAACTTGATGTCCAAACTAGAGAGGTGGATTATTCACTTGCCAATATAGTAAAGATAGAGTAAAGTGGCTTGTTAAGAAAAGTGTCCAAGTAATTTATGACACTAGTAGCACAAGTCAAGAGCTAGACAAGAAGCCAAATAGCCAAATAGATAGAGCAAGCGGGGTGACAAGTGAACAACTTTCCCAACCCAAGAGTGTAGTCAAGAAATTAAGGTAACCATTTCAACAAAAATATAATTAGCAAGTGGACATAGACCATGAAGATAGAAAGACTAAGAGAACTAAGATCAAAGATTCACTTTAAGCATGTTTAAGCACTAGAGAAATAGAAAATAAAAGTAAAATGATGAGACTCCCCTTAGTAAGCAACAAAAAAAAATGTTTAGACTTGATGTTTTAACTTGATTGACAAAGTTTGACAATAGTTGATAGCATAGCAAGTTTGATGTTCAAAAGAAGTTTCTTTCCAAGAAAGATAGTGACACATGGAGTAGTCTTAAAAAAATCAAGCAAGGGACAAAGAAACCTTGCATGATACAAGCATATGTGAGGTCTCAAAAGAAATCCCCAGAACTATTGTCATGTGTATGTTCAAAAGATTTCCATGAGTCTAGCACATTCAAGATATATCAAGCATAGTCTACCTAAAGACATGGTTCATTACTCAATAACTATGCCCATGCTAAGAGCTCCTTTTCCTCACACCAAGTGGTTTCCCACAAGAGATATTGGATTTGTCATGGAAATGCCATAAGCATAACCAAGGGAACACAGATGGTGAGTGTAAAATCTTGGGGTGACTTAGGTAATCCACTACGATCAATCGCTGCACCAAGAAGTTGAATGAAAAATAAGGTAGCTACTAACTTAGAGTGTTTAGAATGGGCTTCCATTCATAATTTTCCTATTGCATCCAATCAAGGGACACACCACCTTGCGGTGGGTAATAGACCTCATGGTCACAAGAGCACCTTAAACATTCTTTCCTAGTGATCTCCTCATGGTCGCAATGCCACTAGCGATCATACTAAGTGAAGACAAAAAATACATCTACCAAGGTTTTGTGTCCTTGATTGCCTTGAGTTTATAGTGGGTTGGAAGAGCCAGGTATTAGCTTGTCCCCACTTGGGTATTCCTCTTAGGTTGTCCAAGAGTAGGCCCTCTAAAGGATTCTAGACTAAACAAGAAGTAGATCAACTTTTCAAAGTCAAGATTTTTGATTCATCACTAGGGTGGAGGGCATACTCTCCTATCTCAAGAGTCTTTCCCAAACATGCCAAACAATGTTCAATTAACCCTCTTGCTTTCAAAATCTAGAGGCAGGTCAAGATTTTTGATTCACTATAAGGATGAAGAGCATACTTTGCTACCACAAAAAGACTCTGATGAGAAGGCCAAATAAAATGAACAACTAGTATAATGCCACACTTAAAAATTAAAGGAAAGAGAAAACATTTTGTTGTTTGATTTTTATGCTTTGGGCAGCCCTACAAACAAATGTTAGTAGCCCTTGCACATTTGAAGCTTTGACATCATTCTTTTTATCAATGAAATGAAAAAATCCCTAAAAAACAACCAAGGTTAGAGCATAATAAATAAGTAAGACCTAAAACACAAAGTGGTTAGTTACCTCAAAAATACAAGTTATCTTCCAACCAAGTGTATGCAAAGAAAGTGTAAGCCAATCACAAATGCTCTCAATTTTACTCTTTGCTTTTGACCTAGTCAACAAGATTGGACTTTTTTGCTATGATTATGATCCAAAAATAGAAATTCAAAGAAGAGAATCCTATTAAAATTGAGAGAGCTTTCCAAAAATGCAAGAAATTCAAAAATATCTCTTCATTTGTGCCCTAGGGAGCCATTTTGTCAAAATAGACCAGATTTATCAAGTTGAGTTTTTGGGCCCTAATATGACTTATAAATTCAAAATATAAGGAATGAACCCCATGTATAATTTATAGAGATTTCTAAAAATGTATATTTTTCTAAAAATTTTGTTGATTTAAGACCAAACAAATTTTTTTATGAAAAAAAATGAAAATTTCATAATGGACCCAAATTAACTAGAAATAATTTAAAAATTAGATCGAGTTATTTAAAATGCATCTTGAACCTGAAAACAAAATTTTAGATCCTAACCCAAAGCGATTTGGAAGATATGCTCAAATCTTTCAAAACTAGGGTTTTGGCCTTCAAACAAATCTACACAAGGGTTAGGCTTAAAACCAAAGTAAGAAACCTAAAAAACCACTTGATTAGATCTAAGAAATTTCTATAAAAAATAAATAGTGATAATGTAACCAAAATTCAAGCAAGAAAATTGAGCTAGAAACTTGGTTCTAGTCCTATGGTGGGTGCAAAAAATGTGTGGAGAAAATGCAGACACACTTCTATAAACCATTATTTTTGAGAATACCCATGAAAGAGATCATCTCAAGAGGTGGCTTATTGCTCTCTATCTATGACATGCAAAGACTATGAGATGGTGGCTCTCAAATGAGACAAACTATGCAACCCTTGCAAGGTGCACTATAGAATGAGAGATTCAAAGAGTAGAGGCAAGAGTGCCAATATCCAAGAATCTAGAATAAAATGCAATACAAATGTAAGCTATTCTAAATAAAATGCAAGATAAAAAAGAGAACTAAGCTAAATCATAAATGAAACTAAGATAAAAAGTATGCCATAATGTAACTAGAATGAGAGCTAAGCTAACATGCAAAAATGCAAGAATGCTCCATGTCTCCAAAATCATCAAGAAAACCTACAACATAACAATAGCATGTGAGGCTAAGATTTTTGAATGAGGAGAGAGACCTTCCTTTTAAAGGAAAATAGATAGTAGAGATTAAAGTCAAAAGATTCATAATCAAGGGAGGAGAATGCATATTGAGTGATCCATGTGCACAAGCATCTCAACAATCACATATAATGGTTGACTTTTGAGAGAGTTTGAAATGTGTGGAGGATAATTAAAGTTATTTTAAAAATGGAAGATTCCTATCAAATAGAAAATTGTGCATTCATGTGTAGACAAAAATGCCTTTTCTTTTATTTCTAAAACAAGAATAATGCTTTATGTGTGCAACTTAGGCTAAGAGACAAGTGGTGAATTTTATTTAATTAAAAAAGGGACATGTTCTTTTAATTAAATATGATATTAGGATAAAGTGGTCAAACTATAAAATAAAATTAAATAAATGTTTTTTTAGAGATTTGATCAAGGATAAGCATTAGACAAATTATGCAAAAATGTTAGAAAGGGGGTTCATAGTCTAGATGACCATTTTTGGCTGATTACACCCAAAGTCTTATAAAAACCTACTTTCTTGCACTAACAATATTGCAGAGTATGAGGCTTTAAAAAATGAGATTAAAATGGATTTAGAATGGAGGATCACAGAGCTACATATCTATGGAAATTCCCAACTTGTCATACACTAAGTCAACAATGAGTATCAAACCAAAGATGACAAGTTGGTACCTTATAATAAGTTGATTGATTCTCTACGAGACTATTTCACATTCATGAGATTTCAAAAAATTCCTAGAGCATAAAAAAAGGCTGCAGATGCCATGGCCACCCTAGCATCTATTTTATAGTTACAAGAACATGAACTATGTTTTGAGTTCCTAGTGGAAGAATATCATCACCTCACTTATGACTCCTTTGATAAACACGTGATTTGCACCATTGTTGGTCATGACTCATCTTGCTATTCCATCATTTTCTCCTATTTGTGTGATTAGATTATTCCTAACAATATCATGTGAAACCAAAAATGCCAACTCCTTTGCAATGGCTTACACTACACCTTGGTCTTTGATGACTTGTATAGGAAGGGCCTAGATGGAATGCTCCTTTGGTGTTTAGAGCTAGAAGAGTCTGAAAAGGCATTAGCCATGTTAAATACAATTGATTAATTGTGTATTATCTTTGATGTTACACAAAATGTCATATCATTACCAATTAGTGTAAGACGAGCTCACTCAGGCATTGAAGATAGTTTTTTGTGTCTGCCAAGCATTCTAGAGTTTTCCTAGTTCAAAAGATAGTATCTACTAAGTTCACACGGTGTTAAAGGAAAGTTTGCAAAAGTTGAGTGTTAACCAAGCTCACTTGGTTAAAGAAGGAAATGTTGGATGAAGTTGGTATTAACCAAGCTCACTTAGTTACCAAAGGAGCTTTGCAAATATGCAGTGTTGACTGAGTTCACTTGGTTAACACAAGAAAATCATTTCTAAGTTAGTGTCTATCGAGAAAGGTCAGCTAATGAAGGACTTTCTTATTTTGGCATATTGAGTTCAATTGATTTATCTATTGGTTCTAGCCAACTGAGAAGATTAATATTAATTATTCTAGGTTATATTCAAGCCAACTTGACAATATGAAAGCTATAAATATAAGGTCAAGTTAAGGATTAGAAAGTGTGTAATAGTGGAACATAAAATGAAGATTTGATGATGCCAAGAGGAAGTGAATTAGAAGGATAAGAAAAATTTCATTGTTGAGATGCAAAGATACATTTGATCAAGAAGGATCAAGTATACAAGCTAGAGTTAAGATTTGTAATAAAAAATTTAGTTGCATCAAGAATAAGGTCTTCTCATTGTTACTCTCTAACCATTGTAGCAGTTAGCTAAATCTCTTAACAGAGTTGGCTTAACAGTCATATGTAAATCCTCTAACAAGGTGAAATTTCTATTGAATTTTCTAAAGACCTCTAACAAGGCCACTCCTAATAGGGTGATTCAATCCTCTAATAGGGTCACACCTAAAAATGTATTTTGTAACCTTTAATAGGGTTGGCTCCTAAAAGGGCTCGCTTCAAAAGAATGAAAATCAGTAACTAGTTGCAATTGGTGGTTTTTCCCAAACTGGGTTTCCACATTAAATATTGGCATCAAGTGTGTTCATGCTATACCTCTTATGTGTATGCAACTAAGTTAAAGTAATATTAATCACATATAATATCTTAAGTTTTTCATGTTAAGCATTTGCCGAGCTATTTCAGTATTTATTGAGTTACAACATTTTTGTCTATTTACCAAGCTTTAGTAGAGTTGAATTTTCATAGAGTTTATTTTGTACTAACATCTAAGGGATTTAGGATTTATATTATTGGTAATTGATTTACCCCTCCCCTCTCATTTACTCCTCTTATATTTCCAACAAGATGAAGTCCAAGATGGCATTTACAAGGCACACTCCAATGGTCTTGCACTTGCTCAAAAAATGCTTAGGATAGGAAATTATTGGCCAACCATGTAGGTTGATGCTATTTGATATGCTAGATCCTTTAAGAAATGTAAGCTTCATAGTAACTTGATTCATGCTCTTGGATGTGAGATCATACCTTCAGTTACATATTGGCCATTTCAACAATGGGCCTTTGACTTGGTAGGAAAGAATCATCCAAGTTCATCCAGTGGTCACAAGTTTATTATTATAGAAACTAAATACTTTACAAAATGGGTTGAAGGTGTACCCTTATCTGCTGCTATAGGAAAACATGTTTCCTTATCTATACTCAACCACATTATTTATCACTATGGCATCCCATCCTCCATCATTACTGATAATGAAAGACAATTAAAAAACAAGGACCTAAAATAGTTGTGTAAGAAATTCAAAATCAAACAACATTGGTCCTTAATCTACGATCCCCAGGGGAAAAACCAAGCTGAGGCCTCTAATAAAAAATTTCTCAAAATCTTACACATAATGATTCACAAATCAAGAAAAGGTTGAAATCTACAGATCAATCTAGCACTACGGGCTTACAAGACCACCATTTGTACTCTTACAAGGGCTATACCTTTTTTGTTAGCCTATGGCTCTAAGGCTATATTACCCTTAGAAGTTGAGATTCCCTCACTAAGAGTCTCCCTACATGGGTTGATAATTGATGAAGATCATAGGGCTATGAGGATACAAGAGCTAGAAACCCTCAATGAGTGTTGTAAGGTTGCTTTCAACCATATGAGGCTTATCAAAAGTGAATGTCTACTACATACAACAAGAAGGTTCATCTGCATGAGTTCCAAGTGGGTGAACTTGTACTTAGAGAAAACCCCAAAAATTTGCAGAATAGGGAGCATAAAGGGAAATTTGAGCCTAATTGGTAGGATCCTTACATTGTAACAACAACATTTGGATCTAGTGCCTATCAACCTTCTAATCCTGAAGGGGAACAACTTGTTGAGCTTATCAATGTGCTACATCTAAAAAAAATTTCTACTTAAAGGCTCACAACTAAACTCTTTGTATATATCTATTGATCCTAAAAAAATTCTAAAAATGAAAAAATGTCCTAAAAAATGATCATCTTAGTGGAAATCCAGTAATCTTTGATGTATCACCAAAAAAACAAAAAATAAAAAAATTTCAAAAATAGGTGATTTTTTAAAAGAGTCTAAAAATAATCTGCCAAGTGGTGAAAACCTGGAAACATGTGCCACTTGAGACTCTCACACCTATGTCTATTAGTCTCACTCATTCCCTTTGCAACATGTTTCCTAGCTTAGAATTGTCTCTTGTCCTCATCTTACGGGCACAACTACTTAGCCTATTTGAGGTCTCCTTGTGCATTAGAGTTTCTTTGGAAAATCATAAAACACTATTTCTCAACACTTTCCTCTTGACATCAAGTGTCTCTCAATATTTTTTGGATACTCCACCCATAGTCTAGGATGTTGTGATATTTCTCGTTATCAGATTCAAGTCTTGAAGAAATGGCCATGTGACACACACACATTTAAAAAATTAAAGTTGTTGAGCTATGATGACCTTTATCTTCTTTGTGTGGTGTTTATGATGACTTCTTTGTTGAGTGTTTCCTCCCTAATAGTATTTCATGGATGTCATGGACTAGAAGACTGGGGGCATGGGGGATGTTTTACTTACTTTCTACTTATGGGTGTACTTTATTAGTCTAAGGTGTTTAGAGAACTCATGCTTGTCCTACTTGACACTTTATACCTACAACATATCATCCTTGTGTCATTCTACAAGACCACACTTGGGGGTTATCCTAGCACTTATGCCTTGATATAGGTGTAATCTTGCTATATCAAACCTAGGGAATCTAACTACATTGGCCATCTTGACTTACATGTCTTTGATGCTTAGGTTGGATTCCTAAATTCTTATCTAATATAAATCATATTCATATCCTCATAGTTATACTAGTAATGATTGTATGATCTTACGATGTCCCTAATAGCCCCTCAATGATGAAATTAGAGTCTAAATGTTTTGTATAAGTAAACCAATTTGCATATTAGTTTGCATCGTAGGCTCATCTTTAGCTTAGTCTTGCATTTTTGCAGATGGGGAGAGATATCTCTTCAATTTTCAATGAACATATCAGCTATTTTCTTTCATTCTTCCTTCACTTTCTTCTTGATCATGCCTTTTAATCCTCTTGATCTTTTGCTTCACCTTTTTGCTATCCTATCATCACAAAGGGTTAATCTAAAAATCACATCTGATCTATCCAAGTATTGCATTTTTAGAACATTAGTCTACATCATACACATGAGAGCTAAAATTATACATGAGAGAGATCCATGAACATCTAAACATGAGCATAACACTAAGCATACATGAGAAGGAAAATGAAAAACCACATCAAAACATAAACTCAAAAGTGCTGAAACATCCATATACAACATTTGTAGAATGAGGAAAGTACACAAGAACATAGCTCAAATCTAGTATCTCATATATATATCAAATGTGTCATAGTATGTATACAATATGGGACCTAAAACTTGGATCAATGTCTCAAAATACATATGGTGCAAAAAAAATTGTCATCAAAACATCAACTTGGACCTAAGACTGGCTTCCCCCCTCATGAGTAGGTTATGCTTGGGGAGGAGCCATTGGTGCCCTCTCTGAGTACATAGGTACCCATCAGTCTACTAGAGTTTCCATAATGTACATGTCATGGTAATAGGCTGCCTTGGCCATCTATTGCTCCACCTCCCCCTAGGCCTCTACTAAATCACCCTCAAAGATCTCTCTTGCCTATTAACCTCTACTCACACATCCCCTAGCTATTGGTCTTTGACCACTATGGTCATCCTCAACCCCTATAGCTCTACCTCTAGGAACTAGATCTTGGCATATTGGTCATCCTCCTCTTAATCTCCTCTGAGAGGTTTCTCTTTTCGTGCCTCTACCCAAAACACTCTCCTGAGTCTCAATGGAGGCTCCTCCTCCTCCTCCTCTTTCTCCTCTCTTGTAGCCTAGGCCTGCATTCATCTCCTCCTACCAGATCAAGAACTACTCCTAACCTCCATGAGCCCACCACCCCTATATCCACCTTCACCACCATCTCCTCCATCTCCCCCTATCCTACTACCATAGGTAGGACATCTAGTCATGTGAATCTAGGGAAAGGATGTCTCTACATCTCATAAATATATGTCAGGTCTACTCTTGCATCTACCACATCTGGGTAGTAGTCCTAGGATTCCTGCATCAAAGGTATTGTATCCCTCACAGTGATCTAATAATCTAGTATAGGCAACCAACCTTGTTCCTCCCCATCATGAAACCATGCATAATTGGTGGTATCCACTGAGATCCATTACTACTTGCCAAATTGATACCATACTTGACTAATAACAAAACACTCCACTATCTTTGAATATCTCCCAACTAGTGGCCAACTATAGTGCATATACTTAAGCTCCCATGCATCAGACCATTTGTGGCACTCATAGTATAAACACCAGACAAAAGAAGTGATTCATCAATGAGACATCGGTAGTAAGTCACATGTACATTGTGGGTCCATGGGATGAACCCTATATACCTAAAAATGAAGGGCTTGCTGCACTCTCACGGTTGCACCCATGGTTGAATAATGACAATATGCTCCATGCTCATATCTGGGCCAAAAATATACCATATGCCCATGTCTACCCCTCTCTATAGGCTATATTATGAAGCTCTTGATACATATATATAATAACTACAAGTCCCCATTGCATCCTCTGGGGCAACCCCAAAATTTTTTCTACTAGTCTACCCCATCCTAATGGGAAGTCCTTCTAACCCTTATTAGTAACTAGAGTTTGAGAAACCACTGAGCACAAAAGGCAAGGTAATGGATAATTAGATCTATAGTCATCTATGCACCTCTCCTAGCTCAACTAGCAATCCAAGATGGTCACATCTTGAAATATCTATTGAACTACTAGTCCCCCTTGCGTCAAAGTTTGATTGCAAAAAAATTGTGACATGTAAAAACTCACATCTGTACATCACATATAGATATTAGAAACTTTATAACAAATAAGAAACCAAATATAAAACTCACCAAATCTCTATAGCATAGCATACAAAGGATGTGATATACATCCTTCATGGTGATGATAGCCTCACCCATTGGTAAATAGAAAGTATTGTGCTTTCTATTCCACCACTCAACTAAAGCACTTAGTAATCCATGGTTTTCCCATATATGGGGTATGCATGTAACCCACTTTAGGCCCATGCTCAATATAGCTCCCTTCACATCATCATTTAGATGCTAAAGGAAGTGCAAAACTACCACTTTGGGGGCCCTGATATGAAGCACAGGAAAAATAATATGCAAAACCAAGACAAATGAACATAAAAAGCATCAAGATCTTCTATAAACATCATTGACCATGTAAAATGACATAAAATAATGCTTAAACATGCATAAAAAGATCAAGAATAGACTGTATGACACTTTTTAGTATGTCTAGGCAATACTTTATGTTGATTATCACATGATACATTTAATAATTCCAAGGCAATACTTTTTACTTGGGTAACATTTCGCACCATGTGAGGTGATATTTGGGTATATTTAGGGCGATACACTTTATGAAGTTGTGTTATACTTATAGTTTGACATAAATATCACATGATATTTCTTAAAGTATCTATGAAATACTTTTAAAGTATCACGTAATATTTCTTGTCAAAACCCTTAAAAAACTAAAAAAATGCATTAAATGCTTCAAAAAAGGAAAAAATTTTGATAACTTATAGGGGTCTCATACTTTGATGGCTGGTTGGGTAATCAAATGCACTTGAAATGATGTTTGTGGGTCAAAATGCCTACTAAATATATATTCTCTCTCCAAATATCTTAAAAGCTCTCAAAACCACAAAAGATAAATGAATTGAAAATGATCCTTGGACCCTTTATATAGCCTTGTGACTACATTTTGAATCATTTTATAAACTTTGTAGAATTATGCAAAAAATTGGACCCCAAGCTAATCTTGACATCCTAGATTGATTTTTGGGATTGAAATCAAAATCCAAGTTCATCTTGCTAGTGAAAATCACATTTCTAAATTCCATCTTCTTCTTGGTAGTTAGCTAACCTTTCAAGGTCTAATCTTTGAATCATCAATGGGGCATCTTCATTTCTCCATGTTTTCATCATTTCTACACTCTATACCCACTTCAATTCACATCTTTCACTTCTCAATCATCTTTCTACCTGAATTGACCTAATTTTCATACTTTATGCTTTGTGGTCAACTCTAGTCAAACTAGGGCATTCCATCACTCTATAATAGTCACTCTTTTGTCATTATCTCATATTTGTCATCATGGGATTTTCTATATCTCAATTTTCTCATATTTGACTCATTTTGGCATTCTCTTTAGCTTATTTCAATTTCAGTCCCGAGGGGGTAGAAATACTCTATCATCACTTGCTACAACTATATATTTCTTAGGAGAATATGTTTGATATTTTCACTTGCTCTTGATTTATCTAATTTTATTTGTGTTAGTACTCTTCTTGAGTTTTGATATCATCTCTATCCTAGTGTTCAATACTATCACTATCAAACTGCACATTTAGGACTTGCTATCTCTTTCTGCATTTCATTCTTCAGAATCAAATTTCTCTATCTATTGCTGCCTACTTGGCTTCTATATTATTTGATGTCATGTGTTCCCATATCAATCACACATTAGTCAAAGAGGGGCAAATGTAATCACCTAAAAATAGTCATCTAGATTATTAGCCCACTTCTCAACATTTTCTCTAAATTAATTAATCATTATCCTAGGCCAAATTGCTAAAAATTAATTAATTTGATTATAACCTATAGTTTGATTATATTTTTCTAAGTCCTTATTTTATAAAAAGAATATGTCTCCTTTTAATTAAATAAAATACTCCATTCTTCTAGCCTACTCAATGTGCACACATAAAGTCCTTTTTTTGTTTTACAAATTAAAAAAAAAAGGCTTTTTGTCTCAAATGAAAAGTAAACTTCTTTTCATTGGTTGACTTTCTCTTACATATGGATTATACCTAAAGTCAACCTACACCCTTGAATATCCATCACCTTGATCTTGATCTCCACTATCCATGCACCTTTAAAAGAAAGAGCTTTCCCCTTCTCAAAGGATCCACACTCTTGAGTATTGTTATGTTGTAGGCTTATTGGTTGAGCTTCTTGAGAGCTTGTGGATAACTTCTATTTTATTGCCCAAATATCTCATACCATTGCATATTAGCTTAGATTCATACAGTATAGCTTCTCATGCAATAATCTAGATCATCTAGTTAATTAACATAGACTTGTAATACTCCCATTTGCTTAATTTAGTTGCATTATGCATTCAATTCTAGCCTAGTTCATGCTGGCATTACATAACTTGAGAGTTCTTTTCAAAACTTGCATTCTTTCTCTTATCTTAAGAACCTCCCATTGAATGGTTTAATAGCAAGGGTTATGTCTTAAAGGCTCAACTGAGAGCTATCCATATTTCTCACAACACACTTTTGTACTCCATGGAGAGGGAGCTCTAAGCTGACATTCAAGAATTTCAATTCATGGGATCACTTGAATAGAAGGGTTTAGAGTGGTGCACATTTCTAGTGTATAAACCCCTCTTCAATCTTGGCTTCCACAGAGTGCCAGTTCAATAACTCAATAAAAACAACACCAAAAAAGATAGGATCAAAAGTAACATCCCCAACAACACAAGATCCACCCATCATAGAGCCATCTTGAGCAGAACTAGCTTCATTAGTCTTATCCATAAAAGCCAAAATACTATTACATCCATTTATAGCCTTAAAAAATTCAACAACACCATGATGAATTGTGATAAAAGACTAAAAAATAATATGATCAACATCAATGACCTTAGTAACAACACTAGTGAGAGGAGGGACGAAAAAAATAACCTCCTTTTGATAGGACACAACTTTTGGAATAGAAGATGGGGCAATATCAATATCCTAAAGCTAAAATATAATAGGAGCATCTTGGGACACTTTCAGTACAAATTTTGACCACCATATAATACTGCCTCAAGATCCCTATCCACCATGAGGAGAATCTCTTAGAGTTGAACTTTTCAGCCTTTCAATTAGCCACAACATACCTAGTATATAAGAATTTCCTACATCTAAATGGGAGACACTCATAATCTAAAGGTTGGATATAGGGGCTAATAGGACTATAGAGTTTAACCTATGCTAAGAAGCCTAGAGAAATATTTCTAATGAAAAGTATCCTTATGTAGCTAGAGTGCACTATATCAAAGGATTCTTAATCCACCAATAAGAAATCACCTAAAGCCTCACCAATTTCCTCAAGAATAAAATCATATGAGAGATGAAGAGGGAGATAGGAATTTTGTAAAAAGATTAAGTGGTAGGAATAAAGTCCTTATGCCAAGGTTTAACCATCAAAGGGAAACAATTTTCCCAAGTGAGAAAATGACTACATAGAATTTATTTCCTATCATCCGTATGATCAAATCTTGCAATAAAAAACCCTAAGCTAGAGGAAATATCAAAACATAATTTTTAAGATATGGATCCCAATGCTTAAAGATCCAAGTGTGGAGCTCCTTAAGAGATGACCAAAATCCCCTAAATTGGAAAATTAGCACATCCACCTCAAGGGCTTCAATCTGTTTTTCAATCTCAAAAATTGTATCTTTGTCCAAATTGACTAAAATAGGGCTATAGGAAGGAAAATATTTAGCAATTGTAAACTTAGTGCCAACCCTTATACCACCACCATTATGCATAGATTGGATGTATGAGGGCCCTTTTAAAACCCCCAAGACCTCTTCCCATGCCTTAGCCTTGAGTATGATCACATCATTAGCAAAAAGTGAGATCCATTAATCCCTTCTCATTGTAAAGAGGGTACCTAAGACCCCAAACCACATGAAGGACCAATCACAAAAATAACAGGATCAACCTTTCTCACCACAGTCTCCATCCAAGCCATGCCACCAACAACCCACTATGTAGGTGGAAAATCCATAAAAAAAGGGGCCAAAGACCCAACAATATGTATAAACATAGAGGAAGCATGTCCATACAGACCAATTCCATCATAAATTGCACTAGGATCCATATAAAAAGGACCAACAACTCCTACGATTAAAAAAATCTAGCATGTCCAAAACCCTAGCATGCACAATGACATCAACAACAAGTGGGGTATGTTCAAGATCACGATGGGCCAAACTATGGCCTTAAGTGGCAATAAAAAATTGGAGATTAGTGTTAGTCAACTTGATGTGAAATGTTGAACAAGTTACGAACCTTATATAAAAAAAATTAGTATGAAAAATCTAACATGTCCAAAACCCTAGCATGCACGGTGACATCAACAGAAAGCAAGGTATGTGCAAGATCGTGATGGGCCAAACTATGGCCTTAAGTGGCAATAAAAAATTGGAGATTATTGTTAGTCAATTTGATGTGAAATCTTGAACTAGTTATGAACCTTATATAAATAATTGTAAGAATAGAATCTATGGTAAATTTAATGTAGTTTCTAAACTACTATCCCTTTTCTGATAAAAAATAATTTAATTGGTCAAAATTTGGAATTTCAATGCAATAGGACAAATAATTTAGGAAAAAGTAAGTATGTGTATGTCTAACCACCGTAATCACAATAAAATGATAATTTTTTAAAGATTCTAGATATAAGAATTAGACTCATATTTGGATGTGGTGCATATTTGTTTGTAATTTTTGTCCAAGTAAATAATTAATTTTGAATTTGTTTCTACAATATTTTTTGGAATAAAAAACTCTCATGTCTAACCACCTTAACTCATTCAAGCATATACAAAATTAAAATTCATTTTTATTTTTCTCATCGTTGGAAAATGATAGAATGTGACACATCTTTCAAATTTTGAAAATATTATACCATTTGAAAGGTTTTTTTCAGTCAATATGTAAATTAACACTTTATAGGTAACTCCATTAGAAAATAAGTAATAATTACTTGTTGAATTAATAATTTGATAAACATTATATTGATGGAAAGATGATACTATCCTTAAGAAACACTTTTATTTCATCAAGTTTAGATGAAAAGTGATTTTTTTTCATATTGCCACTTTTTGGCCCCTCATGTTCCTACATAGACCCAACGATATTTCAAAAATTGTTAAGATCTAAATAACTATCAATTTTTCATCAAGACTTGGCTAGGAATGTATTGTTAAATCCTTTAAGTACATATCCTAAATTTATTGCCTCTTCTAAGTCTTTGATGACATCATTTCCTAGGAAATGTAAACATTTTTTGGAGAAAAATAAAGGGAACCAATAAGGTCTCCTAGCTCTGTTTGGTTGCATTTTTTTGATAATTATCTGAATTTCTTGCTTAGTAAATTTAGCTTTTAGTATTTTATGTTCATTATTTATGATTCTAACAATGTTAACGAGAATATCATCTTGTTCTTTTAGATTAGAGCCATCCTAGTTTAATATTTTGTGAAAATATGATATTATTGCATTAACAATTTCTTTAGGTTCTTCTATCTTTCCCATATGATTATTGGTTTTTTATATTTTATTAAGGTTCCATATAGCTTCAGTAATATTAAGGAAGAATTTTTTGTTTTCATCTCCAATATCTAGCTATATTTCTTTAGACTTTTGTCTCTAATATGAGTCTTCTTTTGGAAGTATGTCTTCAAGCTCAATCTTGAGTGCCCTTTCTTTTTGATAGGTTTCATAATTCATGCATTGTTCAATGGTTAATTTATTTATGTTTTCTATTTTCCCCTTCATTTCAAAGATATTACTAAAACATTCTCTATTCCATATTAAGAGTTTTTTTTTACTGCTTTGAATTTTTTTACAAAAATATAATGATTTAGATCCCTCGTTGTTTTTTTTACCACCATTGTTCTATTACAACAAAGATATTCTTATCCTTGAACCACATCTGTTCAAATTTTAATGGATAGTTTGCATGCTTGGAATCTCTAGGTATATTAAGTTGAATAAGGAAATTGTATGAGCTAGAGAAGGGTAAAATTTAAGCCTTGAGTGTGTAAAGAAAATCATACTAGTCTCCCTTAAATAGAAACCTATCTAGTTTATACGTAAGGATATCTTTCCCTTGTCTTTTATTGTTCCATGTGAAGATTCCCTCTTTTCTTTTTAATATCCATTAGTTGGTTCCTATTAATCCAATAATCAAAGTCAAGTGTTGTGTTTGTTATTTTTGAGATTCATCCACTTTTCCCACAAGGGCCTAAAATGGTATAAAGTCCCCTCCTATGAAGAAGGTGTGTTCAAAATGGACTTTATTAATGCTAAGCTCACTCAAGACCAATATTTTATCTAGTATTTGAGTGGGCCTATAAACATTAATAATTACAAAATTCAAGTTGGATTCTAGACTTTTAATTTTACCCATCATCCAATAATTATTGGAGTTGATAGGGCTATAAGTTACTTTGATGGGGTCCATTGAAATAGGTAAACCTCTTAAAGCCCCCTCTAATGAAAACCTGTGAATTCTCAAAACACAATTTGTTTCTTAAAATTATCTATTTCATTAAGATTTAGCTTTGTTTCTTGTATTAACATTATGTCAGGTTTAAATTTAGTGGTGTGGTAGTTTAGCATACATTCTTTGCCAGGGGCATTAATACCCCTACCATTCCATGAAATAACTTTCATAGTTTTGTGGGATTGTACTCTCCCCTCCACACATTAAGTATTGATGTTATTTTGGGTTGATTCTTAGCTTCCCCATATTTTCCCTTAAGTTCATAGATATTTTCTCCCCCTTTTTTGTGAGTTTAGCATGACCTAGGGTGATTGGGCTATATTTAGTGAATGTATAACTCTAAATTATTTTTGATATTATTTAACTCAATCATTTCTTCTTCAAGAATTTGCTAGGAACTTTACTCTGTTTTGAATTCTATTTAAAAAAAATAAAAACTTCTCTTTCTTTTTCAATAGTGTCCATTACCATAAATTCCTCAACAACACTATTAATATTTCCAGTAAAAATATCTTCACTAATTAATTATGTTTCATTTGGGGAAATTATTTAGATGATATCTTTGTTTATGTTAGAATTCAAATTATGATTTAAGGTGAGTTGGTCAGAGGCCAAGGCTCGAAGGGGGTGATTTTGCATTAATATCAAAATTCATATTTTTAATGTATTCTTCAAGAACATTATTAAAGGTAGGAGATGAAGCTATAAGATTCAAAAGATTGGTATTTAAGTCTATAATTCTTGGTTAGACACAATCAGGAATCTAAGGAAAAAAGTAAAATCAAGCTCTAAGCGGCTTAGTTGGGGATTTGGAAGCCAATGGAGTATTGGTCTTAGTTTGAAAGATTTTAGGCTCCACAACTTGGTGGGATTTTATTTTGTTTCCAATTTCTCTCATCTCGAAGACTAAGGTGATTTCTTTAGAATGCATAGGGAGGGGTTCTAGTATGTTATTAAAATCATAGGTGAACATATGGGATAATGGATACTTACAAAAAAAAGCCCCTTTATAAGTTTTAGTCAAGGGTTTAAAAAAAATAATTTTGTTGTTAAGATCAGTTGCATTAGGAACATGATTAAAGTTGATAACTTATTCTTTTGGAAAAAAAAATTTATATGACTCTTACCACTCCATTTTATAATTCTTGCATAAAATTATAGAGTTATTGAGTTGCTATAATTTTAATGGGGTTTAAAGAGAGAGGGGAATAAAAAAGATTCTTCTATTTCTATAATGTCCCCCATAATACTACCTATTCTTCTTAATATATTGTGATGCAAAAGTTCCATAGGATTTTTTTAATGCAAATCCATCTTATTTTTCAAGGATTTGTGTGTAAGGATGTAATGAAATTAGGCTCCATTTAAAACTAATAATTGAACTCGCTTCATATAAATGATCTTCACTTTGTATGAGATTATTTAGTAATTCTATACTACTAATGTTTAGGGGGAAAAGAGAGGAACTTTAATAGGACTATAGAATTCCCTATTTTTAGGCCACTAAGCCATTCAAGTATGCATGTCAGGGAAAGAGGAGAATTTACAAATATGACCCCACTTATGATCAAAAATAGATTAGCTAAAACCAAGAGGAAGAAGGGAACCAATACTAAATTCAAATTACAAAGGGAAACACATTATAAGGAAATGCACTCTTTAGCCCTTGGTAGGATAATGTGAATGTGAAATTGAACCAATTGCTTGAATAATATAAATATAGATATTATGTTAATAATCATCCCAATTAAGATGTAAATCTAGGGTAAAGATATGAAAGGAGATAAAATACAAAAGACTCACTTTGCAATGCATAAAGAAAGATGTATTTTAGCTCCAAAGCTCATTGATCTAAACTATTTTTTAATATCCGTCTACAAATCTTGGAATGAAATGATGAAAGGAAAAAAACCCTAAAATATCTCTATAAAAGGATACCAAAGGCATAGGTCGACTTGGAAGGACATTTTGGTTCTTAAAATTGTTGGGTGAATTCCTACGAGCCTTTCTTGCTTGATGTTGGGAATATCAACACAATCCTGGTCAACAAAGAAGACTGAATCACAAATGTTCAATCTTGACACTTTAGGATCTAAAAAACCTAGATGGTTTTACCTATATCAATGTTTCTTAAGGAAAGCTTAAAGATCAACAATGTAGATTTATAACTAACACTCTTAAGTTGGCAAGTATCTTCTCAAGGATAAATCAAATGTATGAATATTTTGAATGTAAATTAAATATTGAAAATAAAATTATGAAATGCTTGTGGATAGAACCTCACCAATCTAAAACTATATATATCAACTTACAAGAATTATGTAAAGATGAGTCCTTAATCCAATTGGGCAATATAGAGTCAACCCCCACATAATCTTATAATCAAACCTTAAGAGACAGTGTGCACCCCATCAACCATTGGACACATAAGATATAAATGTGATTCCTAGTCTAAATATATTTAACCCCAATCAAAGAAGACCAATTAAAAGGATACCATAACTCAACATGAAAATATCTGATAATCAAGTTCATGCATTACTCAAATCCATCAAAATAATAACATAATCCAAAGGGACAATGAAGAACATGAGCAATTAGAAAACTATATGCCATAATAGATGCCAAGAAAACATCATTGTATTAACTTCATTAGTAAGGAAATACAACAGAGTAGTTTAGTTGCATATCCAAACAAGTAATTGCACAAAATGGAAATTAATTCATAATACCTTTTCTAGAGAGTCGTACTTGGTATTATATTAAAAAAAAATGTCATGTTATATCCATGTCTCAAAACCTTTCTTCTTAAATATGTGTCTAGGTACCTTTTCTCATAAAAATGAAAAGGTGCAACATAGCTTTAGACCCCTTCATAAACACAACTGAATAATAACTAAAAACATAACTAAACAATAATTAAAATCATGAAAATTAGTTCAAATTTATTGAATTTATTGAATGTCTATGAACTCTTCAGGAACACCTTGAAGGATATTTAGATAAAACTTGATCCATTTGGAAATTTGAGCATGTATATGCTAGACAAATTTTGAAACTATGAGAGAAAAGGCTTGTAGATCAACCCACTCCTACCCTTAAGAAATTTTAACATCTATTATAAACTTTATGATTTTTTCTTCGATAGTAATCATTTTGTTTAAAAATTTGTGGAATGAATCTTTTTAAAAATTATGATCCTCTTTGAACTTGGTTATCAAGGCCTGGGGTAACATTGCAAATTCATGCCTCTAGCCTTCCAATGGTTTGATCTTACCTTCTTCATTTCTAATGGCAGGAAAACATGGATGATCAACATAAGCAATCATTTTCAAATTTTCTTCTAGCTTTTGATGCTCTTGATTTATATAACTTAGATTCCTTGTAATAGTATCAATGAAGTCAATGATGTCCTTTATTTGTGCATGGGCATCTAGATCCCTTTTTGTGACTTTGAAGAGTTTGTTCAATTCATACATTGAAGGGCCCCGTTTGCTTTCTATCTTAGAAAGTATGTCTTTCCCTTTAATAAATAAATCTAACATATTTAAAATATTATTAAACCACTCAAACACCTCATCACATTTAGCCAAGATAAGATTTAACATGTAGAAAAGGATCTCCTACAATGTCTTAAAAGTACAGTCTTTATGATCAACATATGGAGTCATTTCTTTGTTTTGTATTTCTTAAATAACAATAGAGGTTTTATGAATCACAACGGCTTGAATGTTTTTCAATAGGCTTTAAATCATGTAAATCCTTCTCTAATATTTTAGTCTTTACTTGCATTTTATTTAATATTTAATTCATTTAAACTTCTCTTCTTTGCAAATCTCTGAATAGTTCCTACATGTACTTGATATGTACTTGATTAAACATGGATTCATGTGTTAACCTTAATGCAACAAGCACTGGGTTTGTGCTATCTAAAATTTTCACCAAGGCCATCCCCTCTTCTCCCTAAGAAATATCAATAATCCTAGACTTATTTAATTTGAAGGTAACCCAAGTTGTAAGGATATCTATTTTAGGATCAAACCCTCTCCCCTCAACCTTTTCAAGTGATTCAAACTCTAATACAAAGGTTGAGTCCTCTTGTTTCCTAACTTGACCCAATAGAACCAATTCTTTTAATATTAAACCATAAAGTATTAGGATGTCACTCTTTCTAAAAAAATTATCTTGCCTCTTCTTCAGTACATAAAATAAAATCCAAATGCAACTCATTCATCATTTGCTGAATAATTGAGGCATGCTAAGACTTATCAACACCTTCCAATCTTTTTTTTTCTTTCCTCAATGTCCCTCATCTTATCGAAAAGTCTTTGAATTCTTGTGTTTGAGTAAAGTTCTTTGTTCAAGAATTATAAGAGAAATAGCCTCATCCCAAGTATCAATTGGGTCATCATTCACCATAGTCAGAGCATAATTATAACCATACTTTTCTTCAAACAAATTGGAGGGTGGATCTAATGTTTCAACATTCTTGTTTTCCTTCATTCTTTTGAAAATATTAACAATTTTTGGTGATCCTTCATCATTTGAATCGTCATAAGACACCAATGGGTACTAGTCTCTTCTTCTAGTTGATGTGTGGGAATAGAGGGACTAGATCTTGAGCATACAAGCTTAACTTTCTCTTTTTGGCTTGAGGAGGAGGAAGAGGTGCCTATTTAATCTTCTTGCACTTTTCTTGTTCAACATATTCTTGATACAGTTTCTCAACATCTTTGATAAAATTTTCAATCCTAATCTTCAAGTTTCAATGTCTTCCTTAGAATGAAAATGAGGCAAACCCTTATTTAATCTCTGATCTTCTATTCTAGCTAGGAAATTCCACTTTTTGAACCTTTGGTATGCCTCTTGTAAATAATCATACTTTATGATAATGTCATCTTCAATGTTCAACTGATGTACATACTTAGCTTTTATGGTCTTGCTGTGCCCTTCTAGATCATAATCTCTAACCTTATCACTAACCACCCAAAACTTGTTCATTATCTAAATTTGCATCTCTTGAAGCATACTATACCCAACTGTATATCTATCAAATTTTATAAAATGAGGAATTATATTGCCTTTTCTTCTTGGTTGAGAAATTTATTTCTCAACCCATATTAACTACCATATGAACTCCAAGAAACCTAGTCTCTCAGGGACAAAAGATGGGAGCCTATGAGGTAGCTGCTTGTACCCATACAACCTTATCAATGAGTATTTTGGTTCGAGAATCCAATCACACAGGTTGAACTCATAACATTTATCAATTAAATTCTCTTTGGGTCTCAATATATCCTTCATTGATTATAATATTCTTGTGATAGTTCCTCCAATAATCCTTATTATCTATTATACAAATACATCTCTGAATACAATAAAATCACCATTCCTTGGACATGTGCTCCAAAGTGGACACCAGATCTAGATGGACTATTTGTTACCTTTACTATGACCATGCAAAAATTCAGGGGCAAAACACAATCGCATTGTTTTTTGAAAAATAAATCTAGGTTATCTACATATTGACATTAACATATTACGATTTGGTTGTAGGTAAATTGAGTGTTCAAATTGCACATACTTATGGTCTTTAAGATAATCATTGAGTTTTTTAAGTGAAGAATGAATTGATGCTTACACCTTAACAAAGGGGTTGGAGGTTCATTAACATTTCCAATTGCGGTGTTAACATAATATGCTAGGGTAGACTTTGTTAATGGTTGCGCTAGTCTCATAATCATGTTGTCTTAACATTTATGAATCTAATTCCATCTATCTCTAATGTCATTATCTTAATTAAAGGTATTATCTTAATGGTTAAATTAGAATGATTAAAATTCCTTCTTTTGCAATTAACTTTAATTTCTTACTTAGTACTAAAATGTTAGCACTAACATGTTTAGTAACCAAGTGTTTATCATAATCCTACATCATCAAGAGTCTTACAACATATGTATTCTTATCCTAGCCATGTTCAATATTATTTTTACTAAGACAATATTATGTTTAGGTTTGTATTGATATAGTTATTTAAGCCTTAGGTACTATGTATGAATTTGAATTTAATAACTATTAATGCTTCTGTAATGCATGTTTGGTTTGTGAGGGTAAACCTTAATAAGTTTCAAGATGAAATGTGGAATTCCATTTTATTAAACCTATTATTAATGTTTGAACAATATAAGTGATATAATAGAAGGGATACCAGGAAAAATAGCTTACCAATATCTTGCACTTGAGTTAATAAATAAAATTCAAGTCATATAAAACCTATTTATGAAATAATGAATGAAATTAGGTACGTATATCATTGATGCATTAGTTATGCAAATATAATGATAACACATAAAATATCATTCAGTATCATAACCTATATATATTGAGACATTGTATATAAATATAATAACTATTATGTCTATCACATAATATATGACACACATTACTTAACACATTTCAAATCTAAATCAATTTTATGTTTATAGACAATTACAAGGGAAATATATATATATATATTTTAAAATATAATAACATCCTATATATACATTTTGTTGATATGAGATTGTTTTGAAGTGAAAAACCTATAATGGAACAATTATTATTTTGTCAATTATGTCAAACATGCTACCTACTAGTGAGACAATTTCTTTTTTGGTCTAAAAGCTATCATCTAGTTAATTGATGAAGAAGATTTGAAAATAGGAGATAATAATAGCACCTATAGAAAGGTTGAGTTATTTGGTATGTAAAAGAAGCACTAAGACCAAGTAAGACATTGATACCATAGTGTATAGTTTATGTACTTTAGGTATGAAATGAAAGATTACACAAGTTGAGACTAGAAGAAGATCAAGTAAGAAAAGTGTCTACCAAGCCTTGTTGAGCAGTCAGTGCAAGCCGAGTAGAAATTAGTAGAAGTTGATTGAAAAGCAAGAGGTACCAAGCAAAGATGAAAAAAATTACAACCCAAACTTGATTGTTAGTATATGCTAAGTAAACTTTAGTTGATGTTGAGCATCGGTAAACTTTAGTTTTTTCCAAGTGAGCTAGTGTTAACTGAGTGTCAGAACAATATAGATGTCAAGTGATAAAAAATAATGCTAAATCAAAGATTTGAGAAATCTAAGCCAACTATTTTTTTTCTTAAATTATGTGAAGTGTGTGGAAGATAACCATGATGAGATGGTGTCACATAATTCAAGGTAAACCATTTTATGGAAAATTCAAGAAAGTTTGTAGAGGAGCCAAATTGAAAGTTGGGTAGATTCATTGAATCCTACCTAATCCTATGTAACACTAAAATGGATGGTTGTGGTTAAGTGGAAAGAGATCTAAATTGTATATTTATAGAGATAGCTGGTCAAAAGTAAAGGTTGTCATGTGTGAGAACCTAAGGAAGACAAGGAGTCTAGGGTATTACTTCATTCAGTGGCTAAATAGAGGTGACTACAATTGGCATGCAAGCAAGAAGGGTTAACAATATGAATGCTTGAATGGTGAACACGTTATCAAAGCTGAAGAGTACGAATGCCAAGAAAAATGGAGGACCAAAATAAAGATCTATAATTTGCAAGTGAGTTGTAATTTGTTATCAGATCAATCTTTACTATTACTTTCTAATCATTGTATTAGTCTAGGGTAAATCCTTAGGATTAAGGTTGATCTAACAGTCATTTGTAATTCCTTTAACCAGGTGACTGCAGTGTCTCTCATGTTTATAGTCTATACCTTGTTATATTTTTATCCAAGAGATGCTTGTACTCATGTTATTTTTACATTTGAGATGACCTCAGGGTTAGATGTTATACTTGGATTTTAGTAACATAGATGTTAGACTACTATGTTGTTTAGTTGATCATATTTGCATGATGATGCCATTTTGAGATGACAATATGTTTTATGATGATATTTGGTTATCTGGTATTTACTTCATTATTTATTTTTCATGCCTTATACAAGTTTGAGTGATGTAAATGAATTATTTCATTATATTTGAATAAATGGTTAAATAGGTATTTAATGCATTTATTTCTTTGGTTGTGTTATTATATGCAATTGCACTTGATCATGTGTTTTAGTGTGCATGAATTATATCCATGGTAATGGCACATGGAGTTAGCGATTCAATCGTCATATTTAACCAATGCCATCCCCATATGGTCAACATATCCTATTTAACTATTTAATTTAAACCTTTTAGTGATTTGATTTAAACCTAGACTCATTTGGATTATGTGAATTAGACATGTAAGCGTGTCTATGCATTTAGAGGTTGGCATTTTCTATGAAAGATGTTAAGTAAATTCCATGATTTTTTGTTTTTGAGCTTTATTTTAATTGATTTTTGATTTATGATATGTTTTCCATAGATAAATTCCAATTACTTGGAATAACATGTTTTCACTTGGGTTGACTTGGTTATTTTCCCTAATTGATTATTCACTCAAAAAGTGAATAAGTATCCAAAGAGGAACTTAATTCCTCACTTCTCACTTTTGAAAATTAGAAATTTGAGAGCTTTTTCCAAATCCTCTTCTAGATGATTGTGTTTCTATTCATTGTGAGAGCTACGAGCACGAGATCATCATGAGATTAGTCTCGTTGGATCCAACTAGGGGAGACCTTTCTTTTTTGTGACTTTTGATAGCTTCCATTTTAGTCCCTTTAGCTGTCAAGTAGGGCTCTTCCATTTTTGTGTTTTAGCTCCATTTCTATTTTTGTTTCTGGTAGCTATTTGTTAGGAGGTTGAGAACTAGTGTTCCCCTCCATTTGTGATTGCTAGTTCTACCCATTTGGTTAGATATGAACATTTTTTCCTATTTTTTGGATGAAGGTTTTGTGTTTTGCATTGCTATGCTAGCCATTTTTTCATACAATTTCTGAACTTGAATTTTATTGGATTTTCATGGCTTTTGTTCCTAGAGATCAAATAGGTTTTATTTTCAAAGTTTTTTAATTTTGGGGTTTTTACCTCGATTTGCATGCTATCTAATTTTCCTAGGTTTTCTTGGCATGATGATGATCTTGGACTTGGATTATCCATAGGATGACAATTATACCATTACTACACATTTATATTGTATTGGGATGCATGTTGCATTCAAACTCCCAAGTTTGTTATCAGTTGACAATGATTTTGCTTATGTTCTCATCCATCCCTTTTGTTATGATCTTCATGATGGTGGTGTGCCATAGACAAGCACATGCAAATTTATTTTTTGGGTGACTTGCAAAGCCCGATCTACCATTTTTATTTTCTAGAGTTATGTTCATTTGGGTTTGGGTTGGGAATATGCATGCCTATAGGCACTCATCATGAGATGAGCATGGGTATGTAGGGTAAGTTAGTGGAGGGGCTTCTCTCATAACTTGTGTGATGACCCCAATGAGGTGTACATGTAGAAGTTTCTAATAAGTGATAACCTAATTAATTCATAGAAAATTAATAAGATAAGAAATACATTGTCAACCTCTTGAGGGTGTACTGAGGGGAATAGTTGTAAATAAAGTGTCAGCCTCCCAAGTGTGGTGTAGAGGGGAATGGTCAATGATTCATAGTCCTTGTGGTTTATATAGGGATAAAACATGTCAACCTCTTGAGGGTGTACCAAGGGGAATGATTTGTAAGCATGTTCACGAACTCTCCACTAGAGTCCATACATAGTTGACCCATAGAGTGTCTGACCAAGACCTGTTATACTTGAATTGTCAAATGATTTTTGGTTGCAACCCTCTTTACTGTCTAGCATGAGTGTTAGCCATGGAAATTTATTTATGTGTGTTTGTGGTTGGATCATTATCTCCATTAGTATGATGGGAGTGGACCTATGGGTTTTCATGTGGTTAGGAGGTGTAGCTACCTATACTGTTGTTGGGGACCAGTGTACAAATGGTCTATTGTTCCAATGTGATCGATGCTTGATGTTCACTTGGTATTTTGGATTATTTGGAGTATGTTTCCTTGTGATTTATACTTTCATTGGAATACTTAGATATCATGTTTAGATGATATAATTTTAATTGACACATTCTTGTATTATGATGTTTAGCATATAATTAGAAGGTGTGATTTACTTGGAATATCTATTGCTTTACTAGATTAGCATGTTATATTTCTTATTCGTATGATATTATTATGCTTTAGTAGTGAAACCCTCATAAGACAACTCTAACTATCTAGTTGGCAGTTTGGAATGTTATGCATGGGGGATGGATAGGACCTTCAAGGTCTCATGATTCTATTATGGTTGGGAGGAACCACACATGAGTTTAGTTTGTTCATTCATTGCGATGTTTCTTTTAGTTTATTTCCTTTAATATTATGTTACAAATGGTTTGATATAGTTTCCCTCTTGTATTTATTGTGTTTTAGTGTCTAAGCCTCAATTTGTGGATCTGGTACTCCCTGATGTGGAGGAATTATTTTCCCTATCTTCTCATCTTGTTTATTTCTTACTTGCTATTGTAAATCCTCATGCAAGATTGTACTCTCTCCTACATGAGATTGTACACTCTCCTATGTAAGACTTGGCATTTCCTCTTGTCCAAGCTTTCATTTATTTGAGTGCTTCCTAGTACTTTCTTGAATGAAAATTGACACCAGTAGATAGGTTTTAGTGGTTGGTCCAAGAATTCCTTCATGGGGGAACATAGTTCCTCATGTAGTTTAGTACACTTCCTCATGCAAAACTATCAATTTTTTTTTTCTCATGTGGAAAATAGGGGGAATCTCCACTATTCTTTGGAGAATGTAATTTTGTGTTTTGACTACCCTTTGGGATTGCTAGTATTTCCTTGCTTTGACATATTTGAGATCTTAAGTTCTATTATCATCTTTGGATTATTTTTCTATTTGAGCATGTCAGTTTGGTTTTGGAATTTGGAGATTTGTTGGTTTTTAGGATTGTGGTTATCTCCTATTGTGATCTTTGTGATCCTTGTATGTTGATTTTTGTATGAATCTATACTTGTTTAAAAAGCAATATCTTGGCTTTTATTTATCCTTGTTCTAAGGATCTCTGGGTGGGGCATTACATTTGGTATGAGAGCTCATGTTGCAACATTGGGATCTCTATGTTATGCTTCTACTATGATATTGTTTTAATGTGTATGTTGTTATCTTATGTTTTCTATTTAGATATCTTGTTTGGTTCATGCTTGTGACTTATGTTTCTGATGTGTGATTATAACCTTATCTTGTTGCTTCCATAGTGATACCTCCTACATGTAGGCTTGGTGGTCAGCGTAGTAACCAATAGAATAACCATGAAGAAGAGAACTAAGAAGAAGAATGTTAGGTTGGTGGGGGAGAACAAGGTAAAAATGATCAAGGTGGTATTGGGGCATTGGTGCCAGTGCTACAAGAGATTCTTGCTTACTTGGGGCTTCATGTAGAGGAAAACCAAAGTGATTGGGGTCAAGAAGAGGAATTTCATCATGGAGATTCCCACATGTCTAACCATAGAGAGGAGGAGCATGAACATGAATGCTTTCATAATCCACTGGGTGGCAAAATGAACCATTAGGGTGGTAGGGACTGTGAGGGAGAAGATTCTATTCATTTGGACATTATGAAGTCTCTTTAGCAACCCAAACTACCATACTTCAATGGAAAGGGAGGTTTCCTTAGGGAAGAGACTTGGTTATTAGACATGGAATGTTGTTTCTCCATGTATCTATATGCAACCAATCTGAGGGCACATTGTGCAGTTATGTAGCTAAGGGACCACACATCCATTTGGTAGAATATAGAGGTGCAAAAACTTTAGATCAACATTGTAGATCTCATCTAGGAGAACCTTGAGGAGAGGTTCAGAGAGAGATTCCTATCTCCTTAGTTTAGAGAGGCTCGTGCTGATGGATTCCATGATATTAGACAAGGGAAAATCACAATGGACCTATACAAGATCAATTTTTTTGAGCTTAAGAAGTACTCATGCTATAATCATGATGAGATACTCCTTACTCAACATTTTATCTAAGGCCTTAAGGATGACCTTATTAGAGAGGTTTTGATGCATCAACCTAGGACTCTTATTCTTACTGAAGAGAAGGCACCAATTGTAGAGAGTAATTTGGCTAGAGCATTTAGTGGTAAATTAGGTTCTCAGAACCATAGTGCATAGACTTTAGGGTAGGATCTATAGTTTATATAGTTTATATAGTTTATATAGACTTTAGGGTAGGATCTATAGTTTATATAGTTTATATAGTGCAAGTGGAGATGTCAGTATTTTCCTTAGAATGATGGATAGGGTTTAGGTACCATAGGAGGGAAGAGATGAAACTAGGGCCATAGCCAAAAATCTTAGTAGAATCACCCTCCTCAGGGTAGTCAGCAAAACTCTAGCTGGGATAGTGCAACACATTCTAGTGCTACTCAAGGTGGATGTGGACTCGGTTCCAACTTTGCAAGAGATTGTTACTCTTGTAGCCAGCTCAATCATAAAGGAGAAAATTGTCCTATTAAACCTTCTTTAGGACCTAGTAGAGGTGTGGCTAGATCAAAACCTTTTGTAGGACATGTAGGAAGGAGCCATCAAGTCTTTGCAGTGGTTGATGACCTTCTAGATGAGCATCAAGGTATTGTAGTAGAGGCTACATGTACATTGCATGGTATTTCATCTTCACTATAATTTTACTCAAGTGCTTTAGATTCTTTTATTTCACCATCTTTTTTTCAATGATGTGAGCTAGTGGTAGCATGTTAGGTTGATAGGTGGTAGGCTAAGTTAACCACAAGGTCCAAAGTGGCTGTAGACTCCTTGGTTAATGGTTGTAGTTTGAACTTGGATACCTTCACCACCATAGTGGATCTTTGTATCCTACCTCTAGGATCAAATGACATTTTCTTGGGCATGGATTAGTTAGCCACTCATTAGGTGAATATATATTTCTACCATAAGTTAGTACAGTGTGTCAATGACACAAGTGGGAAAGTGGAACGTTTAGGGGTCCAAAGACTAGTCTCACTTCGGATGATCTTAGCTCATCAACTGAAGTAGAGTGTGCGAAAGGTTTGTCTAATATTTGTAGTTTTTGTCAGTGATCTTGAGGAGGCTAAGAGATGTATGATAAAACTTGATGATCATTGAATCCTTTGTGAGTATGAAGATGTGTTTGCTGATGAGATACCAAGTATGATAGCTCAATGTGACATTTATTTTTAGATCAATCTCATACCAGGAGTGGAGCCAATTTAATGAGCTCCTTAACACATGATTACTCAAGAGTTTTCTGAGCTCAAATTGTAGTTGGAGGAATTGTTGGCCAAGGGCTATATTCATCCTAGTGTATCCCCATGGGGTGCACTAGTCATCTTTGTGAAGAAGAAAGATGGATCATTGTGTTTATGCATTGAATACCGAAAGTTGAATAAGGTGATGGTCAAGAATCAATACTCTTTACTGAGGATAGATAAATTTTTTAATTAGATGAAGGGAGTGTGAGTGTTCTCAAGAATTTATCTTAAGTCAAGATACCATTAGCTTTGTTTCTAGGAGGCTAACATTCATTGGACAACTTTTCATACATGATATGGGCATTACAAGTTCATGGTTGTAACCTTTGGGTTAACCAAAGTGCCATTGATGTTTATGAGTTTGATGAATGGAGTATTTCTCATGTACCTTGATTAGTGTATTATTGTATTCTTGGATGACATACTAATCTATTTAAAGACTATTGAGGAACATGAGGTCCATTTATGCTAGTTATTGTAGTGCTTGAGAGATCATCAGTTGTATGGAAACTTGGGTAAATGTGGATTATTCTAGTTAGAGGTGAAGCATTTGGGGCATATCAACATTGGTGATGGTATTTTGGTGGATCTAGAGAAAATTTGAGGTATCATGGATTGGCTAGTAGCCACTAATGTTTCTAAGGTTTGTAGTTTCATGGAATTGGTAGGTTATTACCATTGCTTCATGAAGGATTTCTCATGTGTAGCTCATCTCATCACTTCTATTTAGTGGAAAGGGAAGAAGCATATTTGGTTAGACCAATGTGAGGTAGCATTTATTTCACTTAAGGAGTGTTTGACTAGTGCATGAGTCCTTGCAGTGCTTAATCTTGTAGGTGATTTATCGTTTGCACAAGTGCTTTGTTGGAAGGTGTGGATGTGGTGTTGATGCAAGATGTTCAAGTGATTTCCTATGATTCTAGAAAACTCAAGGACCATGAGATTAACTACCCCACTCATGATTTGGAACTTATAACCATGGTGCACACTCTTGTTTATTGGAGGTATTTCCTTTTGGGATACAAGTTTGAGTTGCATAGCAATCATAGGAGCTTGTAGTATATCTTTACTTAGCAAAACCTGAATGCATGACAATGTCACTAAATGGAGTTCCTGTGTGAATATGACTTTGATGTTCACTACATTAAAGGGAAAGAGAATATCACTAAGGATGCCTTGATTAGGAGGCAACATTAGATATTAGTTTTTTCATTAGGAGTGGATTTGTGAAGCCATATCTTGGAGACTTTTCCTAGTGAGACATCGTATCAAAAGGTGAAGATGGAGATCGAATCTGGATGTACCCTTGAGGGGAGGCTTTTAGGTTACTTGCTTGAGTTTGATGGACTACTATGACACTTAGGGCATATATATGTACCCATATTGGGTGACCTTTGTACCTTGGTTTTGTCAAAAGTGCATCATGCACTGTATTTCACACATCTCGATGTCAAGAAGATGCATGCCAATCTTAAACAATTGTACTTTTGGGTAGGGATGGGGCACGATGTTTCTAATTTTGTTGCTTGATGTCTCAAGTGCTAGAGAGTGATGAAAAAGCATCAGTATTTGGTGGGAATTTTGCAGCCACATGCCATTCTAGAGTACAAGCAAGATACGATATCTATTGATTTTATCACTAGGTTTCCTATGTCATCATGATGATATGATTGTATCATGGTGATAGTGGACAAATTGTCCAAGATATCACATTTTTCACCTATGAGGACATCCTACATAACTTCTTCTATAGCACATGTTTTCTTGGAAGATATTGTTTGATTGCATGGGATCCCTCGTCAAATTATTTCAAATAGAGATCCAATGTTTACTTTATAACTATGGATGTCTCTCCAACATTTTTTGGGTGCATAGCTCAATTTTACTTCAACTTATCACCTAAAGACTAATGGTTAGACTGAGAGAGTGAACTAGGTTCTAGAAGATATGTTTTGCATGTATGTGATGGATAGGCAGGTGCAATGGGAGGATTATTTATACCCTGTTGATTTTGAAAATAACAATAGGTATCATAGTTCTCTTGGCATGTCACCTTTTTAGGCCTTTTATGGTAGACCATGTCATACCCCTTTGAGTTGGGATTTTTTTGGAGGGCTAAGTACTTCTAGGTCTAGAGATTCTTTAGGATGGAGAAACAAGTTATTTGTATTAGAGAGCATTTGGTTATTGCTTAGGAAAGGCATAAGAAGTATGTAGATGCCCATAGGTTGGATCGTCACTTTTTTGTTGGTGACAAGGTTTTTTTGAGAGTACATTTGAGGAAGAGTCCCATCTGTTATGGGAAAGAATCTAAGTTGGTGCCATATTTTTTTAGATTGTTTGAGATCCTCAAGAGAATTCAGTCCTATTTCTTATTGACTAGCATTGACACCTAGCCTATGATGCATCCATGATGTTTTCCATGTTTATAGTTTGAGACAATATATTCCCAATGTGACCCATGTTATTGATTGGGATGCTTTACATGTGGAGGATGGGAAAATTTCTTTGGAGCCCATTTGTATCCTTTAGCATCAGAGATTGATTTTGAGAGGTCAGGGCATATAGCAGGTAAGGATCTAGTGGGACCTGAGCGATGAGACCTCTGCTACTTAAGAAGATACTACACAATTGAGAGATTTATACCCCTATCTTTTTGCAAGCTTCCAAAAGTAAGCTTATGCATAGTGGGGGAATCATGTTCACAATTTGTACCTTATTATATTTTGATTTGAGAGATACTTGTACTGATGTTATTTTTATATTTGAGATGACCTTGAGGGTCAAATGTTACACATGGATTTCAGTATCATAGATGTTAGACTGCTATGCTATTTAGTTGATCATATTTGCATGATGATGCCATTTTGAGATGACAAAATGTTTTATGATGATATCTGGTTATCCAGTATTTGGACATATCCTTGATCATGTTTATGTTAGATGTGGATTTAATACTATGGTTATTTACTTCATTCATGTTTTGTTATGCTTTATGCGAGTGTGAGTGATGTAAATAGATTATTTTAGTATATTTAAATAAATGGTTAAATTAGGTATTTAATGCATTTCTTGCTTCAGCTATGTTATTATATGCAATTGCACTTGATCATGTATTTTAGTGTGTAAGAGTTATATCCTTGACAGTGGCACATGGAGCTAGTAATTCAATCATCATATTTAAACAATGTCATCCCTTTATGTTCAACATATCTTATTTAAGTGTTTAATTTAAACCTTATGGTGATTTTATTTAAACCCAGACTCATTTTCATTATGTGAATTAGACCTGTGAGCATGTCTCTACATTCAGAGGTTCATATTTGTCACAAAAGCTGTTAAGGAAATTCTATGATTTTGGGTTTTTGGGCTTTATTTTAATTGATTTTTAATTTCTAGTAGCTTTTCCATAAATTAATTCCAATTACTTTGAATAGCCTATTTTTGTTTGGGTTGATTCGAGGTTTAACTAGGTTACCTAGTTATTTTTCCTAATTGATTGTTCACTCAAAAAGTGAATAAATATCCAAAGAGGAAATTACTTCCTCACTTCTCACTTTTGCAAATTAGAAATTTGAGAGCTTTTTCTAAATCCTCTTCTAGAGGATTGTGTTTTTTTTTTTTGTGAGAGCTACAGGAGTGGGATCATCGTGTGTTTGGTCCCATTGGATCAAGCTCAAAGAGACTTTGCTTTGCTGTGACTTTCGACAGCTTCTGTGAGATATTGATTTGCATGCCACCTAGTTTTCTCAAGTTTTCTTAGCATAATGATGGTCTTGGACTTGGATTATCCATAGGATGATAGTCATACCATTTTTTCACTTTTATATTGCATTAGGATGTATGCCACATTCGCACTCCCAAGTTTGTTATTAGTTGAAAGTGATTTTACTTGTGTTCTCATCCAACCCTTGTGTTATGATCTTCATGGTGGTGGTGCACCACACACAAGAACATGTGCATGCATTTGTTAGGTGACTTGTGAGGTCCAATCTCCCATTTGTGTTTTAGTGGAGTTATGTTCATTTGGGGTTGGGTTTGGGAATATGCATGCCTATGGGCACTCATCATGAGATGAGCATGGGTATGTAGGGTGAGTTGTGGGAGGGATTCTCTCATAACTCATGTGATGACCTTGATAAGGTGTACATGTAGAAGTTTCTAATAAGTGATAACCTAATTAATCCATAAAAAATTAATAAGATAAGAAATACATTGTCATCCTCCCGAGGGTGTACCAAGGGGAATGGTTGTAAATATAGTGTTGGCCTCCCAAGGGTGGTTCCAAGGGGAAAAATAAATGCTTCATAGTCCTTGTAGTTTAGTTGGGGACACAACATGTCAGCCTCTTGAGGGTGTATAAAGGGGAAAAGTTTATTAGCATATTCACAAAATCTCCACTAGAGTCCCTACATAGTTGATCCATAGAGTGTTTGACCAAGACTTTTTGTACTTGCATTATCCCATGATTTTTAGTTACAACCCTCTTTATTGTCCGGCATTAGTATTAGCCATGGATGTTTTCTTTATATGTGTTTGTGGTTGGATCATTATCTCCATTAGTATGATGGGAGTGGACCTACGAGTTTTCACATGGTTGGGAGGCATAACTACCAATACCACTATTGGGGACTAGTGTATAGAGACAACCTATTGTTCTAGTGCTCATGATGCTTGATGTTCACTTGGTTATATTTTGGTTTGTTCAAAGTTTGTTTCCTTATGATTTATGCTTTCATTGGAATGCTTGGATATCATGTTTAGATGATGTTAGTTTAATTGACACATTCTTGTATTATGCTATTTAACATATGATTAGAAGGTGTGATTTACTTAGTTCGAATATATATTGCTCTACTAGATTAGCATGTTAGATTTCTTGTTCTTATGATGTTAATATGCTTTACTAGTGGTGCCATCATAAGACAACTTTAACTATCTAGTTGGTAGTTTGGGATGTTACATGTGAGGGATGGCTAGGACTGTTGAGGTCTCATGATGCTATTATGGTTGGGAGGAACCACACATGAGTTTAGTTTGTTTGTTCATTGCATTGTTGCTTTTAGTTCATTTCCTTTACTTCTATATTTTAGGTGATTAGATACAATTTCTATTTTGCAATTATTGTGTTCGAGTGTCTAAGCCTCGATTTGTGAATCTGATACTCCTTGGTGTGGAAGAATTATTTTCCCTATCTTCTCATCTTGTGTTTTTGTTTCTTTCTATTATGAATCCTCACTTGAGATTGTACTCTCTCCTGTGTAAGATTGTACATTCTCTTGCATGAGACTTGGAATTCCCTCATGGCCAAGCTTTCATTTCTTTGTGTGCTTCCTAATACTTCCAAATACAAGACTTGACACAAGTACATAGGTTTTGGTGGTTGGGCCAAGCATTTCTTCACACAGGAAAGTAGTTCCTTGCGTGGCTGGCATACTTCCTTGCAAAAAAATGTTAATTATGTTTTCTCACATGAAAAATAGGGGGCATCTCTACTATTCTTTAGAGAATGCAATTTGGTATTTTGAGTACCCTTTGGGATTGCTAGTATTTACTTTCTTTGATAGATCTAAGATTTTAAGTTTTGTTTTCATCTTTGGATTTTGTTTTTTGTTCGAGCATGTCAGTTTGGTTGTGGCATTTGGAGATTTTTTGGTTGCTAGGATTGTGGTTAAATCTTTCATTGCGATCTTTGTGATCCTTGTATGCTAATTTTTGTGTGCATCCATACTTGTTTAAAAAAAAATATCTTGTCTTTTATTTATCCTTATTACAAGGATCTCCGAGTGGGGCATTACAATGAAATTCTAATGGGATGGTCTAATGCCCTCTAACAAGGCTCACTCCTAACAAGGTGATTCAAACCCTTTAATCGTGTCACATTTAATAGTGTTTATTGTAACCTTTAATATTGTTGGCCTTTCATAGGGAATCACTTCAGAAGAGTGAGAATTGGTAGTATGTTACTAGTGGCCTTTTCCCAAATTGGGTTTCCACGTAAAATCCTTGTGTCAAATTGTTTGAATGTTCTTATGTTGTTTCATGTTTACATTTCTACAAAGTTTTTTTGACCTAGGGAAATAACCTACAAAGTTTAAGTAATGTGTGATCTAATGGATGCATGCATATTGAAGTTCTATTAGGCATTGAAAAGTTTTATTTGTACATCTAGACATTGGATAACCAATTCACCCCCCTCTAATTTATTCTAAAGAATTCCAACATATTTTATATTATATAATGTGCACCCTTGTGTATATCAATATTATTTACTATATATATATATATATATAATAAACTAAACACAATTAACAATTAACTATCCTACAAATATTATTTAATGTGTATGATAAATTATATAATAATAACTAAATCCAATTAAATATTAAACTAACTTACATACTCCTATCTTCCCACTCTTTTCCCAATTATTTAATTAAATAACTATTTTTTACTAATTACTAATCTTTTCCTTTAAACCCTATTAACTCTACTCGCTACCTAACTCCACCTACACCCACACCCTAATATTTCTCCAACCTTCCCTTTTACCCATCCACAAAACCAATTCTTCCCACATCCCATTCCATGCCTTCCAAGATATGGAAAGGGTTATGGGTACTAAGGTAGTAGGGTAAAATTTACCCCTTTATTTCTTGCGATGGGTACTAGGGTAGTAGGGTTTGTTTATATATATACATATTTTTTTGGGTTATAGGGAATCCTATTAAATAACAAGTATAGTCACGTGACCTTCTTGGTTACTCCCAATTTTCATATTTAGACTAAGTAATTAGTTATATCATTTGTTTTTATATGTAAGAGAATCTACAAGAATATTCTTTGGGATTATTTTAATAGGCTTGTATAGAAGATTTGATAGTGGAATTAGATCTCACTCTCCATACATTTTATAGAGAGTGTAATACCCTTTTTCTTTCTATTTATTTCATGTTGACATCTAATTTATATATTATATTCATGAGCTAAATTAACAAAGCCTTAGTTTAATGCAATAAATAAATCCTATAATGTTGTTATGGTTATGCTTTTTATTTGGTTAAGCATTGAAGTCTATTGGAAATGATGGAAAACTACTTAGGAAATATTGAACCTAGTATCTACTTGAGGACTAATAAATCTATATAAATATTTTGCTCATTAACAAGCACAACTTGTGAAATAAATTTTCTCATTTCATCACAAATACAAATGAAGCTATGAATATATTTACATATTTAAGCAATTACATTTGATAATCCACACACAATTTCAAGCATAGTTGGGGTGCAATTTCTCTTAACATTTCATGAATCAATGTTGAAATAACTCAAAAAAACACTTATTTTCTTCTAATGGATATTGAATACAATGGATTAACTCCTTGGAGTAATATTTCAAAACATTACAACTTCCCCTATCATGATACTACAATACTTCATCCATTGAAATACAAATGCAATTTAATGCAAAAATGACACAATACATATGAAGTTTTCATACAATCTTTCACTTCTACTTTGCAATCATGAAATGTAACAAGATAGAGAATTCTCCATTACAATGTATAGTGCAAAATTTCAAGTCTATGTTTCCTCCACACTACACCAATATGATGACCAAGTCCAAAATTCTCCTATTGATCCTTGAGCACAAAACCTTCAATTAAATTTAAAAAGTGTGAGGCCTCACCCCGACCCTTCGTAGCCTTAGTTATTACTTTATCATTTTGATACTCATGACTTGAGATTTCGAGACATTATCTGATACTTAGAACATATTATATTATTTCATGTTATGTGATGTTACTTTTAGATATATTGATGTTTGTCATTTAAGGCTTTATGTTTATGTATGATGATGAATTAAGTAAAATGAAGGATTAACACATTGATTTTTGAAATCTTTATGATTAAAAATTAAGTAGGATGAAGAAACTCTTATTGATGTACATTTTAATTTATGTGATTCCTGATACGTATATATACATATGTACATGTGATTTTACGGGACTACTGATGTGTGCAATGAGTGTGCAAATATTTTAGCCGAGGAAACCGACGGAGGAACAAAACTGATCTCTATGTGTTAATTTTGGAAACCTTGTTGTTCATAATTCAAATATTGTATTGTGAGATGTATGTATGTATCTCTCTATGTTTAGTGAATGTTAATGTTCGTAACTATGTTCTGTTAGTGTCGCTTGACACTCGTAAATTGGTTATGTTCTTCAGTATGCTGATTAGGGTTAGTTGTGTAACCCATGGACCTAAGTCGGTTTAAGTTAGTGTCAGTTTACTTCTTTGGTTCTTAATCGATTTTAGTGACCCTTAATCCAGATTAGTGCTTAATTTGCATTGTTAGAGTTGTTAGATGGTCCTATTTTTTTCCTAGCTTTTGTTTGGTTCTAAACCTTTTCCTAAGGCTTTAAAACATGAAATATTTATACCCAAGGGGTATGGGTATGGGTTGTGGGTCTTTTCCAACCCCTAAGCCCCTTTTATTGACTTTTGAGGCCACTCAAAAAGTCTCATTTTTCCTTTGTGCGAAAATTGACCATGGCTATCATGAGTTGCCTCACCTCACCTCCATTTAGTGTTTAACCATAGTGTGGGTTGAGTTAGGAGTTTCTAGAATTGTAAGTGGGTGGGAGAAGTTATTTATCCTTTTGGGTGGTTGAGTTTGAGGCTTATTTAGAGGCCTTTCTTGGACTAGTTGAGGTTGTTACCCAATCTCTACTTTTAGAGAGGAGTTCTTGAAGATTGAAGCAAGGAAAGGGAAGCTCTACTCAAACTTATTCATTTGCCATTACCTCTTTGTGAAGGTAGGAATTGTCATCTCCCTTGTTCAGATTTCATTCTTGTTTCATGCTTATGCTACCTTGTTGTTGTTTGAATGTTTGTATGTTTGTGGCTATGTTGGGAAAATTTGAAAACCATGTTATTTTGGATGATTTCTTTTCATTTTTATGTTTAAAATTTTGAGATTTTCTTGCATAGGTGTTTTGGTATTACTCACCCTTGGATAAGGCAGAAGTGACCAATTTTGGGAAAGGTCTGTTTAGTCAAACTCCAACTAGTGTAGAGTCTCTTCTCAGGATGAGAAGAGGGAGAAAGGGTAGGGTGTTATGGGCCCCTACTTGTCAGCACAAACCTTGTATGATTATGGTATGTTGAAATGGAAGAACGAAAGTTCTTGGTTAATAGCCCCGATTGGGCATCTGTTTGGTGTTGTGCTTGAATTCTCCTGGTTGAAAGAATCCACCTTTCCCTAGTTTTGATTCATTGTGAATCCTTTTGTGAGATCCTTGCATGAATATGCATGTTTTATTTGTTCTCAGTCATGCTCGTGGTCACCTGATCAGATTATGTTCCATCCATGGTTCCAGAAATGTGTTGCAAAAATTGTTATGAATCCCTTGATGAGGGTCATGAAGAAAATTCAATTATATTGTTGAAATTTGAGATTGATAACCTATGTAAATTGGTATTTCAAACTTTTTTGGATTGGCAACGAAGCCGGGTTTTCTTCCAAATTCTTTCCTGGCTGAGCCCTTGAATCAGGTTTGCCAATAAAATTGTTGTTTGAGTATAATTGGTTATCATGTGATTTAATCGTAATTTAAATTTAGATGGATGCACATCAAAAATAGGATGAAATTAATGTCGATTTAATTTGGTAAAATTTCAAGTTTTCTTATAGGTTAGAAACAAAAATTCTATTATGAATGAAAGATTAGTTTTGTGATTAATGGAGTTAAATCAATTCTTGCATTATAGTTAAAATGGATCATTCAAATCCTTGGCATATTTAATTTGAAATGGGTCCTATTAGATTTATTGAAAAAAAAATATAACCTCCCTTGGTAAATCAATCAATTTCAAATATATATATATATATATATATATATATATATATATATATATATATATATATATATATATATATATATATATATATACTTGCCTTGAAATTTCTATACTTAGAAAATTTTCATCAAAAAAAAAAGAATTGCAAGAGAGTAAAACTCTCTGCCTTTTGTATGGGAGAGGCAATCAAATAGTTTTGTGCAACAGAGAATATTCTCTGTGATTCCTTGTTTTTGTATTTAAATTTGAAATTAATAATCAATAAAAAAGATTATGCATAACTAAATAAACACTATACAATATCCCAAAATATCTATTGCTACCTATAAAACTTTATTCATCAATGCATTGTCATGCAAGTCAGTTTGAAAAGGCAGATTTAAAATGCTTTATGTTGCAAAAGTCCATTGTAATCATGTGGGTGATGTCACTCTGTCTCCTTTTTAATTTTTGTTTGGCCATGGAAAAAGGATTAAAAACTTTTTTGAACCTTTTTGCTATTCACCTTTCCTTCTCATACTTGGGCCTGCGCAAGGGTTGTACGTCCTTGCCCTGCGCTTGGATTTCATAGGGCAGAGCGCTGTCCCAAGGACAATGCTTGGGAAACGCTCCTTGGGAAGCGCTGCCCATGGAGAAGGAGTAGGGGGGATAGAGTAGGATTTAGGTGTTAGTTTAGGTATGTTAGGTTAGGTTAGTAAATTTTTTTTATTTTAAATTAAGTTTGGTTAGTTTGTGTTAGTAATTTTAGTTATTAGTGAGCTTTTATAGTTAGTTTAATATTAAATTTAGATTTGTGTTAGATATTTATTTTGTTTTAATATGAGTAGTGTTAAGTTAGTATCTAGTTTAGTAGTATGTTAAAATGTAATTTAATTAAGTTTCAATTTAGTTAGTATAGTTTTAATTAATTTAGTTGTTCAATTATTTTAGAAAGTTCTAATTTAATGATTAGTTAAATTTAGTTAACGTTATTAGTTAGTAAGTATTTTATTTAAGTTATTTAGATTTTCATTTTGTTTTGTCAAGTTAGTTATTCATTGTGTTGTTAATTGTTATTTGTTTAAAGTTAATTGTTTTAAATTTTGATATATATTTAGTTAGGATTGTTTTAGTTAATATTTACTATTAAGTTAGTTTTAAATTTTATTAGTTAGAATTGTGTAAGTTGTGATGATAGTTAAATTAATATAGTTCTAAGTTAGTCTTATATTGATGATAAAATTTAGTTTTTTTTTGAGTATTAAGTAGTCTTAATTTTAAAGGTTAATTGGCTATTTAAATTAAGTTTAAATGTAGATTTTATTTGATTAGATATTTTCAAATTAATCTAAACCCGAACTCTTTTAGAATGTTATTTAAATAACTTTCATATCTTGTTGTGAAGTTAATAAAATAACGTGATTTATGTCGATAACATTTTAAGAACATAAGCTCAAATCTTAATAATGTATTCCTCCACAAGTTTATAAACTTAAGATGAAATGTAGAGAACCTTTATTTAAACTGAGATCACAACCTTATTAAAACTTAGAGCTTTTTTAATTATTATTTAAAAAAAAAATATTTGTGTATTTTTGCCCTCATAGTTTGGGCATGACAAAAAGAATCATGTAGGCTCACCTCCCAACCTAGGCCTCTATGAGGCCACCCACCAAGCTAGGAGGACCAAAACCCAAATAGGTTACAACCATACAAGTTCAAAAATGCATAAACATCAAAATTACAACATTTAACACCCTTAACCATGGGCTTGACAATGGATAAAAAATGAAACCATAAAAAAGGGTCAAGGTGAGATTGTCAAGAGGACAATTTCCATACTATTACAAATAACATAACATGAAAATTACCATGCCTCAACAAGGATTCAAAAATAAATTCTTTTCTTCACAATAACTTTACTTATCACCCCTAAAACATAATGTCAATAACCATGACTTCATGGAGCCTATAGGCCATGAAATTCCCCTCTTCTCCATGAGAAGAGGTTCTCAACTACACTGTATAGCCCAACTAACCCCTTCACCAATGGCTTCTCTTCTCTCACAAGGGTGAGTGAAGAATTCACACCCAAAATACACTCCAATCTAAATTAAAACCAATAAATAAAAAATGCAACAATCCTTCATTCTCATCTCAACACAACATAACAACAATCTACTTACAATATGCAATCACATTCCTACATTTTCATATTTGCAACACAATTATGCAAGATGCATATGAAGAGAAAAATCCATGGAAAGAAGCACCAACCTTGGTCCTATGAAAAATGAAAATGAAAGTTGAGGAGAGCTCCCTTTTTCTTTAGCTTCCAATCTCCAAAACCCTAGATGTCTCTAAAATTAGAGAGTGGGTGAAAATTCAACTAAGTTGCCTAAGGTCCTCTAAAAAGGTATCCAAAATCTCTAACCTACCCACTATCTCAATATGGAAATAACACAAGCCCCCTTTCTCTTATGCTATTTCCCCTCCAAAAATATAAGCTTGGCCAAGTATGAGGGTGAGGGAAATATCATGAGACAACTCCATTTTCGCAATACTTAGAAATTGACTTGTTTGGAGGGTCTCTAAGGCTATGTAGACCTTCTAATGGTGATTATTAGACACTTAACTTATAATAATATCATATGGGTACCTAATTTCAAATAAAATGGAACTTTATGACCACTTTTAAGTCCTCTAAAGTCACTAGGAAGTTTGAATTCGAAATTCAACTTGATGGAGACTTCTCCTAACAACTCTTTCAACTATGGTTAACTTGGGTACTTCATTGAAGTTAGTGTTAGATTAAGGGACTTCTTGCCAAAAACCTAATTGACATGTCATCCACACATGGACGTTAAAATTTTTGAGTGATACAATATGACACATTACACATACCAATAACATGTCTCTAGTTACAAAATGGATTTAATCTACTACACACATACAATTCAAAAATACAAACTATAGAACATAACAATAAGGTTTGTATCTTTTCAATAGATTCAACCTTGGCTTTACTATGTCCACATAAGTTTAGGCCTTGGTTTTTTTGATTAAAATCCATGGTTAATTCCATGCACACTAAACTTGAGCATCATTAGTTGAAGGAAAAATTATATAAAAATATATATACAACAAATCAATATTACATAATTGCATTCAACATTTGATACACATATTAATTCATTTTCAATTAAATTTTCCTTTCTAAGTAATGTCATATGAAATACTTGAAAAATTTAAATATCCTTGTTGAAGTTGATGAAAGGTGAATCCCACAACTCCCAACAATCACCTACTTGCAAACACCTACCATAGAAGAGAAAAACAAAAAGCTATGGATGTTGGAATCACCACATCCATAGATTTGACATTCTTGATGAGAAAAAAGAGAAATTCCAATAATCAAAATTGAATGAATGTTGCAAAGAGACATCATACTTATAAAGGAGGTCAAAACCCTAACAATTAACTAACTTAGGTTTCATGACAATAATTAATAAAAGAATTAATTATTATATGCCCAAAGTTTAGCTTAAGTAAACTAGAGATAATAAGTAAATTAATAATTAAATCAATATGATTTAATTAGTAAGAAAAAACTTTATTACTCTAACACCCTCACCTTAAGGTAAACTTAAAGAGTAGCTAAAAACCTAGAAACTGCTACTCAAAGTAAATTTGGGTCCCGACAACAAGGCCTAATGAGGTACCCAAGCACAACCAAATTTCTGAAAAGAGGATAAATGGAGAAAACTACATGGGAAAAACCCTACTCCAAAAATAGATGGAAATAATGTTGTAAAGACTAATGAGGGACTAAAGAAGCCTCTAAATAGGGATTTTCCTAGAAGATAGGAAAAAAAGGTGATCATGAAGAACACCACTAAAGCATGTAGAAGATGCAAAACTTTGTCAAAAGTAACTATTGATTTGAGGAACCTCCACTAGAATAGAACTTGACTAGGTAGAGAACACTATAATCTACATGATTGTCCTAAAAAGACACTACTTGAATCAAGAGGCACACAAAGAAAAAAATTGAACTCAAAGATATAGATGTCATGAAACACCAAAGCCTGTCGAGATGATCAATTGAACATGGAAGGCTACAACCAAAGTAGGAAAAAAAATAAGAGTGTCTATATGGTAAATGATCTATCTCATCAAAATGTATAGGTACATAGCCACTACATCCACATAGTACATAGGAAAAAATAATGAATACATAGATTACTCCATCGAACCAAGGAAGAATAAGAAATAATGGAAGAACCCCACCTTATGTAGATAAGGGTTGTTGAAAATAATTGGTTAATTGTGTATTATCTTTGATGTTACACAAAATATCATATCTTTATTAGAAAGTGTATGCTGAGCTCACTTAGGCAATGAAGATATTTTCCTATGTTTGTTAAGCATTCCAGTGTTTGCCAAGTTCAAAAGGCAGTGACTACCGAGTTCACTCAGGCATTGAAGAGAAGTTCACAGAAGTTGATAGTTAAGTGAGGTCACTCAGGTAACAAAGGAAATATTAGATGAAACTAGTGTTAACCAAGATCAATTGGTTACCAAAGGAACTTTGTGAATATGTAACATTAACTAAGTTCACTTGGTTAAGACAAGAAAATCATTCTAAGTTAGTGTCTACGGAGCAGGGTTGGCTAACGAAGGATTTTCTTGTTTTGGCATATTAAGTTCAATAGATTTGTTTGTTGGTTCTAGCCAACTGAGGAGATGAATATTAACTATTCTAAGTTATATTCAAGCTAACTTGATAATGGATATGATATAAGTATAAGGTAAAGTTGAGGATTGAATGTGAGCAAGTGTATGGAAGAATAGAAGATGCCAAGAGGAAATAAATTAGAAGGATAAGAAGAATATTCTTGAGGAGCTCCAAAGATACATCTGATCAGAAAGGATTAAGTATTCAAGCTAGAATTCAGATCTATAATCAGCAATTTAGATGCATCACAAATTAGGCCATCTCATTGTTAGTTTCTAACCATTGTAGTAATGATCTAAATCTCTTAATAGATTTGGCTTAACAAGTATTTGTAAATCCTCTAACAAGGTGGCATTTCTAGATTGAAGTGACTAAAGACCTCTAACAAGGCCACTCCTAATAGGCTAATTAAATCTTCTAATAGGGTCACACCTAAAATTATTTTTTATAAACTTTAATAGGGTTGGATTTTAATAGAGGTCATTTCAAAAGAGTGAAAATCAGTAACTAGTTGCAATTGGTAGTTTTTTCCAAATTGGGTTTCTACATTAAATATTGGTGTGACTTGTGTTCATGCTATTTCTTTCATGTGTATGCAACTAAGTTAATTAAGGTTAATCATAGATAATATCTTAAGATTTGCATGTTATGCATTCTCCAAGTTACATTTTTTATTTTAGTGGTTACTGAGGTACATCATAATATCAAAATTAACCGAGTGTCTGTGTTTGCAGAGCAACAATATTTTTAGTAGTGTTAATGATTTTTATGGACATCTAAGGGATTTGAGATTTATTTTAGTGGTAACTAGTTCACCCCTTCCCTCTCTATGACTCTTCTTATATTTCCAAAAATTGGTATTAAAGCTTTTGGTGCTTGTAGAGAAGGTTTCAAGGACCTAAGCTAAAAGATCAAGATGTCTTACAGAAGAGAGATTCCCATGCTAAATAGAGATAGCTTCAAGGCATGGTAGGAACTCATGAGACTGCATTTGGTAACTATTAGAGATTTAGACCTAAAGTACCTAGACACCAAATATATGACACTTGCTGGAACTATGACTATTGAAGAAATTGTAAAGAAGAAGAGTCGTAACATTATGATGATTGATATTGCTTCATCTCTCAACTATGCCAAATTTGATGAAGTCAAAGACTATGGAACTACTTATGAGATGTGGATCAAGATGAAATCCATCTATGGAGGAGATGTTAATGTAAGAAGAGATAAAGCTAAAAGTCTCAGAGGACAACTTGATCAAATAAAGATGAGAGAAGATGAGATCATTGAAAAGTAAAGTGACAGAATCAAAGCCAGTATTTGTGCAATCAAAGCTTCAAGAGGAAAGATTGAAGATGAGATAGTGATAAGTAATTTTCTCAGGACACTTCTTCCTATATATGGAATTAGGGTATCAAAAATTCAAGAAATTAGATGCAATCCAAATAATGATATAACATTGGATGTAGTAGTGTTGTGGTGTCCACAACACACACTACATTCCTCACTAGGAATGGGGACCTCTTACTTAGGAAAAAAAACTCTTGGACTCATAGTTCGAGAGTTGGGAGAAAATTGTTAGAGTTAAAGTCTTAGAGTCATCAAAAAATTTAAAAAAACACAAAAAAATTGAAAAATTACAAAACACAAAAACATTAGAAAATTTGAAAAAAAATAAAAAAAATAAAATTGAGAAAATATAAAAAATTATAAAATTTGAAGAAATAAAAAAATAAAAATAAAAATCACCTGCAATGCAGTCGCACAATGGCAGAATGCATGCTGCACACCTCGCCTAGCGGGGGGATTATAAAAACCCCACGTGGCCTCAACATGGCACATATCTTTTTTTGCAAGTTTGTTTGGAGGGTTTCATTCATGTGCTCAAGGTAAGACAACATGTGATAGTGCTTTTGTGTGCCTGCACTCATAACCCATTGGTGGTAGTGTGCCCATACTCAAAACCCACATATGGCAGTGCTTTTGTGTGCCCATGTTCACAATGTATGTGCGATGGCGATATGCACCAACATTCAAAACTCATGTGCGGTAGCAGTTTGTCTTCCTGTGCTTGTAAGGATGCGTGACAACATTTTTGTGTGTCCACATTCAAAATCATGCATGACAACATTTTTGCATGCCCACATTCAAAACCATGCACGACGACATTTTTGTGTGCCCACATTCAAAACCATGTATGATGGTGTTTTGTCTGCCTACACTCGCAAGCCAAAGCATGGTAGCACTGTGTACCCACGCTTATAAAACTATTGTTCCTCATGCTCCTTCTGAGACTTAGAATATATCAATATATCATCAAGAAACACAAGCACAAACCTGTCAAGATAAGATTGAAACACCCCATTCATGAAACTCATAAAAATTGATGGAGCATTAGTCAACCCAAAAGGTACCATTGTGAACTCATAATACCCATAGCGAGTTCGAAAGGCAGTATTGTGAATGTTGGCTTCCTTAATGTGAAGCTGGTGGTATCTTGACTTAAGGTAAATCTTGGAGAACATTGTAGCTCCCTTAATCTGATCAAATAAGTCATCAATCCTAGGCAAAGGAGACCTGTTCTTTATTGTCACCTTATTCAATTGTCTGTAATCAATACAAAGGTGCAAAGAACCGTCTTTCTTTTTCATAAAGAGCACTAGAGCTCCCCATGGTGACACACTAGGTTGAATGCTCCCTTTGGCCAAAAGTTCCTCTAGCTAAAGACGTAACTCACCCAATTCCTATGTAGTCATACGATAAGGAGCTTTAGAGATAGGCTCTGCTCTTGGAATTAGATCAATGCTAAAGTTGATGTCCCTTTTCAAAGGCATGCCTAGAATCTCACTTGGAAATACATTTGTGTACTCCTGTAGAATTGGGGGATCTAAAGTCTTCCTCACAGGATCTTCCTCATCAAGATCATTCACCATGATGGCAAATATCTAGCATCCCTTACAGAAACTCTGCTTCAATTGCATAGAAAAAATCATTCATAGAGATATAGGCCTTGGTATCCCAACTATCTTCACATCATTCCTTTGGTCATCTTGAGACAATATAATCTTCTTCCTATAGTCTATACTGGCCCTATGAGATCCAAGCCAGTCCATACCTAAAACCACATCATAGGAACTAAGGGGTATAACCCACAGGTCAACTGCAGTATCAAATCCTCATATGCTAAGCCCATACTTATGAACTATAGAATTTGTGGAGACCTTAATGCTTGAGGCTAGTTCCACTTTCCTACCATGATCTTGCTTCACTGCATCCAACTTACACTTAGCAACTATAGATGGAGAAATAAATGAATATGTAGCTCTTGAATCAAACAACACTGAAAGAGATGCACCCCAAATAGCTCCTGTGGTTTCAACCATTGTTCCCTGATGATTTGCCTAATGGTGATCTACTGTTGCAAACACTCTATGAGCTCTTCCTACATCTCCTACTATAGGCTCAGATGCTGTTGGCCTAGGGCCTAAATACTAAGGTGCTCACTGAGGACAGTGAGCTAAAAAATGTCCAACTTTCCCACATGTAAAACATCCTTTATTTCTATTAGATCCTCTACCCATAGGTGGTGCATTTGACTGCTAATGGCTATTCTTGCTAACAAAAGACTAACTGCTCTGAGTTGGCTAATTGGGCTGATTTCATTTATTGCACTGAGCATTATGGTTGTTCTTGGAGTTAGAACCTCAACCACCACCTTGAGGATAGGAATTCGATCCCTTCTGTTGTTGTGTCTACTAAGACTGCTATTGATACTGTTTCCCCTTAGAAAAAGGAGGCTTCCTATTTCCACCTGAATTATAGTTGCCTTTAGATCTTGATGCTGTAGGCATTCCCACAAAACCTCCCTGACCAAGGTTGACACTTTGTTCAACAAGGATGGCTCGTCATATCGCATCCTTGATAGTTTTTGGCTTAAATACCTTGACACCCCCAATTATACGGTTGTTCAAATCCCTAATAAAGTGCTGTATCAATTGAGCTGAATTGTCACTAAATCTTGAAAAGGAAATAAGCTCTTAAAATTTGCACTCATACTCTATCACAATCATAGAATACTATCTGAGATTATGGAACTCATCTGCCCTTTGCTGCTTCCATTCCTTTTGTAGGAATCAGTCACGAAAAGTCTCTAAGAATAGCTCCCAAGGGACACTACTCATATCAATGCCCAGCTTCTTTTTGTCAATTCTCCACCAAGTGGCCCCAAAATTCTCCAAGTTGGTAATCGCAAATCTTGCCTTAACATTACTGTCAAAGTCCTGCATAGCAAAAATCCTATCAAGGGCAATAAGCCACTGTTTGGCCACATAACCAGAACCTTTCCCATTAAAGAGCTTGACCTTGGATCTTGAAAGTTTTTTCATCTAAGTAGATACAATGGATCTATGTCGATCCTTTCAAGGGCTCCTAGACCTGGGTCTATGCTCTTGTTCTATTTGATGTACTCTATGCTGATCTTGAATAGGAGGTAGATGGTCAAGAATGGTCTACATCACCTATCTCAAGTTAACCTCCTCGGACTCAGCTTGGTCCTCTCTATGGCTCTCTTCCTGTTGCTTACT